>SJYR01002635.1:59690-76975 GCA_006410655.1 Kobus ellipsiprymnus | reverse complement strand
TCTTGTGTTGTTGGAAGAGGGTGTTTGCTATGACCAGTGCATTTTCTTGGCAAAACTCTATTAGTCTTTGCCCTGCTTCATTCCGCATTCCAAGGCCAAATTTGCCTGTTACTCCAGGTGTTTCTTGACTTCCTACTTTTGCATTCCATTCCCCTATAATGAAAAGGACATCTTTTTTGGGTGTTAGTTCTAAAAGGTCTTGTAGGTCTTCATAGAACCGTTCAACTTCAGCTTCTTCAGCATTACTGGTTGGGGCATAAACTTGGATAACTGTGATATTGAGTAGTTTGCCTTGGAAAAGAACAGAGATCATTCTGTTTTTTTGAGATTGCATCCAAGTACTGCATTTCGGACTCTTCTGTTGACCATGATGGTTACTCCATTTCTTCTGAGGGATTCCTGTCTGCAGTAGTAGATATAATGGTCGTCTGAGTGAAAGTCACCCATTCCAGTCCATTTTAGTTCACTGATTTCTAGAATGTCAACGTTCACTCTTGCCATCTCTTGTTTGACCATTTCCAATTTGCCTTGATTCATGGACCTGACATTCCAGGTTCCTATGCAATATTGCTCTTTACAGCATCGGACCTTGCTTCTATCACCAGTCATATCCACAGCTGGTTATTGTTTTAGCTTTGGCTTCATCCCTTCATTCTTTCTGGAGTTATTTCTCTGCTGATCTCCAGTAGCATATTGGGCACCTACTGACTTGGGGAGTTCCTCTTTCAGTATCCTATCATTTTGCCTTTTCATATAGTGTAACATGAGTTAATCTCAAAAACGTCTCACAATAAAAAAAGTCATATACAGAGCACATATTATTTAATTCCATTCAGATAACAGACAAACAAAACTATGGTGGGAAAATATCAGAACCATGGATACTTCTAAGGGTGGCAGGTTGGAGACTGATTAGGAAAGGATATGAAGGAACTTTCTAAGGTGATGGTAATATTCTATATCTTAATGTGGCCTACATTACACAAGTGTACCAATTTCTTAAATTTTCACTAATATACACTTACTATTTTTGTACTTCATTATTTGTAAATTTTTACTGAAAAGGAAAAAAGCTCTAAACAAGCAATAAATTCTAGTTAATGATATGCATGCTGAATTATTTAAAGAAAATGTAATCAATTTATAATTTACATTGAAACATGAAAAAATAAAATGGATGGATGTGTGGATAGATTTAGAGATGGATAAAGATGGAAAAGTAAGTATATTAAAATGGTAGAATCTAGATGGTAGTTTCTTGGTAAAAAAATAATCAACATGATAAAGTCAGGAAATAATAACCAGATAAGAGTAAGGGAAAAACCCATTAAATTCTAGATAAGCCCATTATCTACTTTTATAAATAAACAAAAACTAATTAACCACTAGTTAGCAGAGCTAATCAAAGGAAAAATCCTCCAAACAACAAAAATATAAATGGGAAGAAAAAGACACCTATATACTAGAAACTGTTCAAAAACATTTGAATATCTGAATTTTAAAAATTGTATTCAAGGAGACTTCCCTGGTGGTCCAGTGACTTAAGGTCCACTTTCCCAATACAGGGGGCCATTCCCACTGGGTTTGCTTCCTGGTCAGGGAACTAGATCCCACATGCCACAACTAAGATCCAGTGCAGCTAAGTAAATAAATAATTTTAAAATTGTTTCCAGGAAATAGAAATGTCATATTGAAATAAAAAAAAAAAACAAAACAGAAATCCACACTGACTTTCATAGAAAAAAATAGAGGTCAAATATCAACATCCTAAAATGATACCAAAACTACATGATTTCACAGATAACTTCTATCAGTTACTCAAATAAATCACTTCAATAATATCTACTTATTCCAGACCCTACAGAGAAAGGACTGGGGCCTTTGGTTTTGTCAGTCAACACTGGAGTCCACGTCAGTGACTGAGAATCCCCCATTCATCAAACAGGTCACTTTTACAATAGAAGCCATGGGAGGCGGACACTCACTCTCCCAGCCTCCTTTGCAGCTAGAGCTGGGCCCCAAACCTGGGATGTGCCAGGCAGGGCCTGTGAGTCGGCCAGCTGCTCGAGAACTGGAGCTCCTGTCAATAAGTTCTAACACCAGGCAGCAGAGTGGTTTCAGCCATCTCTGCTTTCCAGAAATAACAGTGGCAGCAGGTTCAGTGATACCACTGGGAGGCCTGTGTCCATCATATGGGACCACTCACGTTACAGGAGAAGAATCTAACAAAGGTCACCCAGAAACGAAGTTGAAAGAGCTATAGTGAAGTTAAAACTCACAGGAGGTTGGCAGTCAGCCCAGTTGTATTTGGTGTCTATTCCCTTGTGGCTTCCCTTGTGGCTCGGCTGGTAAAGAACGCACCTGCAATGCGGAGGAACTGGGTTTCATCCCTGCTCTGGGAACATCCCCTGGAGAAGGGAAAGGCTACCCACTCCAGTATTCTGGCCTAGAGAATTCCATGGACTGTATAGTCCATGGGGTCACAAAGAGTCGGACACGACTGAATGACTTAAACTTCACTCAAGTTACAGTGTCTGGTGCGCAAGAGTAGCAGAAGTACTGTCTTCTCCGTATCAGCCCAGGGAGTGCCTGTGAGGTGTTTATCTGGCAATGTAACTTCCTAGTCTAATTCTCAATATTTTAGAGATTTAATGAGCCTCCCAAATTCTTTCATGATTTCATTTTACTACTACTAGTTAATACGTTTCCCTTCATTTCAGTTGAGAACCCCAACTATGCACAATAGACACAATGAAACTTTGGCAAGAGAAGCTGACAGAGATAATCGTTTAAATGTATAGATCCATCTCACGTGTAAGCATCAATACTAATGCAAAAATCATTTAATAGAATCCAGCAGCTTATTAAAAGAATAATTCACCATGACTCAGAGGGGTTTTCCCAAAGGAGATTTTTTTATTATTAGGAAATCTACTGCTATAATTAATGTAATTAAAAGGTCAAAGGAAATAAGCCATTTAATCATCACTAATGATGCCAAAAAGACATGTGATAAAATTAAGCATCCATTACTGATTCAAAATGAAATTTCATAAAACCGGAAGAATAGATTTTTTTTTTTTAACATAACAAAATAGAAGTTTTTTCAAACTCAAATTACATCATACCTAATAGGGAAAGTATATTCATACTCTCACTAAGATCAGGAACAAGATAACCATGCCCACTACATTAATTCTTGCCATAATTTTTGAAGAACTGGACAAGTTAATTAGAAAAAGGCAGAGTCCTTAAAAACTGAAGAACAAAAGAGAAAATGTCACTTATTTCAGAAGGTATGACTGCATATCTGTGAATCCCATCAATTGCAAATTAAAAAATAATTAAACTAGCTAGACACAAATTAATATACAACTATCAATGTCAGCAGCTTTCCTAAAATGACTTTCCTTACAGTTACTTAGGAAAATAAAGAAAGAAAAGATGTAATTTATAATAGCAACAACAACAAAAAAAAACTAGGAATAAGCTTAAATGTAAAAGAATTATGTGATGAAAACTTCAGCCAAAGATACCTTTAATAAAGTTGAATAGAGATGCAACCATTTTTAAGAAGCTTCGCTGTTATAGTTGCATTTATTTTCCTTTATGAATGCCATGTAATCTCAATAGAAATACAAATGTTTTTTGAGGGAACAAGAAAAATCTACAACAAAATTCATGTAGAAAAATAAAAATAGAATAGCAGGTAAAGAACTAATGAAGGCCTAGTTCTATCATACATTTAAATCTGTAATTACAGTGATTAAAATAGTATGACATTAGCAAATAAACAGTTCAGTACGATAGAGGCATTCATAAAGAAACCCAAACAGATAGAATAATTTGTATATAATAGGACAGCATTTTGCAATAGGGGAAAAGGGCAAGCTGTTCACCATAAGGACAATTTGGCTGTTTTGGCAAATGTTTAGCTATTTGAAAAACAAAACAAAACAGTATTCCTACCTAGTTCTTTAGATCATGATAAATTCCAAATATATCAAATATGTGATGTCAATACTATAATAAAGTAAAAATTTCATACAAAAACATGAGAGAATCTTAGCGGGGAGGTCTTTCTTCATAGTCAAAGCATAGAAGCCATAAGAGTTTGACAAATATGAATGCACTCAAGTGAAACATTTCTAGACAATGGCAACAATATATACACAAATATGAATATGTGTGTATATATATTATATATGTGTGTACATGTATGTGCGTGTAAATGCCAGTAACTATGCCAGATAAAAACATAGTTTGAGAGTGAGTCTGGCAGGATCCGCGAAAGCTTGAGCTACTCAAGTGGCTAACCACGGGGTAAGGCAGAAAGGGATAATCATTCTCCATCATTCTCTTCCCAGTATCCTCCCACAGGGGAACAGGAACCATCACACTACCCATAAGAAAATTACCAAAAGCAGAGTGCTGAATCAAATCCTGGAGACAGCTTTGGGTGAAGTAGAAAAGCTTTATTGATTTGCCAGGGAAAGGGAGACACACCAGGCTTTTTCCAGAAAAACTTTGTGTTTCTCCACCCAGAAACCCTGAAGGAAGGTTTTTATAACAGGGGTCAAAGTGGGGTCTCTAACAAGATTAGGGTGTTTGCACTTTCTTAAGTTCTTCTCAGGTGTCTCCTAATCTTGATGAGCTTCTCGGGTTCTTTTAGTCTTGCTTGATGTCATTTCTCAGCTGTTCCTCCCTTGATTAGCAACTGTTCAAATCTGCCCTTTGGACCTCAGGGAAGGTCATAGTGCCTAGAGTCTTGCCTCCAAGAAATGGGGAACAGAAGGCCTCTGTGATTCGGAGCCCCTCAGGGCCCACTTGGTTTCACTAGTAAGAGCACAAAGAGAGCAGAGGCCCATTCAGAAACCTCAGCCTCCAGTCCTGACTGTCTGACCTGCTCCAGGTTCAGTTCAGTTGCTCAGTCCTGTCTGACTCTTTGTGACCCCATGGACTGCAGCATGCCAGGCTTCCCTGTCCATTGACAACTCCCGGAGCTTGCTCAAAATAATGTCAATCCAGTTGGTGATGCCATCCAACCATCTCATCCTCTATTGTCCCCTTCTCCTGTCTTCAATCTTTCCCAACAATTCCAATGACTCAGTTCTTCAAATCAGGTGGCCAAAGTATTGGAGTTTCAGCTTCCAGCGTTAGTCTTTCCAGTGAATATTCAGGACTGATTTCCTTTAGGATTGTTTTCCTTTAGGATTGACTGGTTTCATCTCCTTACAGTCCAAGGATCTCTCAAGAGTCTTCTCTAACAACACAGTTCAAAAGCATCAATTATTGGCGCTCAGCTTTCTTTATAGTCCAACTCTCACATCCATACATGACTACTGGAAAAACCATAGCTTTGACTAGATGGACATTTGTTGGCAAAGTAATGTCTTTGCTCTTTAATATGCTGTCTAGGTTGGTCATAGCTTTTCTTCTAAGGAGCAAGCGTCTTTTAATTTCATGGCTGCAATCACCATCTGCAGTGATTTTGGAACCCAAGAAAATAAAGTCTGTCACTGTTTCCATTGTTTCCCCATCGATTTGCCATGAAGTGACGGGACCAGATGCCATGATCTTTGTTTTCTGAATGTTGAACTTTAAGCCAGCTTTTTCATTCTCCTCTCACTTTCATCAAGACGCTCTTTAGTTCCTCTTCACTTTCTGCCATAAGGGTGGTGTCGTCTGCATATCTGAGGTTATTGATATTTCTCCTGGTAATCTTGATTCTGGCTTGTGCTTCATCTAGCCCAACATTTCGAATGATGTACTCTGCACATAAGTTAAATAAGCAGAGTGACAATAGACAGCCTTGATGAACTCCTTTCCCAATTTGGAACCAGTCCACTGTTTTGTGTCCAGTTCTAACTGTTGCTTCCTGACTTGCATACAGATTTCTCAAGAGGCAGGTAGAGTGGTCTGGTATCACCATCTCTTTAAGAATTTTCCATAGTCTGTTGTGATCCACACAGTCAAAGGCTTTGGTGTAGTCAATGAAGCAGAAGTAGATGTTTTTCTGGAACTCTCTTGCTTTTTTGATGATAAAATGTATGTTGGCAATTTGATCTCTGGTTCCTCTGCCTTTCCTAAATTCTGCATGAACATCTGGTAGTTCTTGGTTCAGGTACTGTTGAGACCTTGCTTGGTGAATTTTGAGCATGACTTTGCTAGCCTGTGGATGAGTGCAATTGTGTGGTAGTTTGAGCATTCTTTGGCATTGCCTTTCTTTGGGATTGGAATGAAAACTGACCTTTTCCAGTCCTGTGGCCACTGCTGAGTTTTCCAATTTTGCTGGCATATTGAGTGGAGCACTTTCACAGCATCATCTTTTACAGTTTGAAATAGCTCACCTGGAATTCCCTCATGCTTCCTAAGACCCACTTGACTTCACATTCCAGGATGGCTGGCTCTAGATGAGTGATCACACCACTGTGATTATCTGGCTCATGAAGATCTTTTTTGTAGAGTTCTACTGTGTATTCTTGCCACTTCTTCTTAATATCTTCTGCTTCTGTTAAGTCCATACTGGGTACAAATGAACAGTTAGTTCATAGCTCAGGGTCCTCAGGAAACTGCCTCTGAGCGAGAGATTTTCAAAGGAAGCTTACCAAAATATGCTCTGGGGACAACATCCTTAGAGTGGTTCCAAGGAAGTAGTATTGGGCAGAAGAGAGTCACTGAACTTCAGGGATCTCAGTAGTGTGGCTCACCATCACACCTCCCAGAAGCTGAGGAAATGAGTCCCTCAGCCCTGCAGAGGGATCCAGGCAGCACCCACATCATCCACCACAGAGAGCAGGAATGTTTCCGAACAGCCTTGGCTCAGGGAAGAGATGAACAAACGCTGAAGTTATTTTCCAAATATGTAAATTTTGTTATTCTAGTCTTTTGAATGGTCTCAGGTTTGCATTTTATGCACTGCTATATCCCCATACATACCTAGATACACACCTAAAACAATTCCTTAGATTCAACAGATGGCCAGATAATAGTATTAAATCAGTGAATGAATAAATAAGGCAATAAAGTTTTGATTTCCTTAAATATAAATAATTCTTTCAACCAATTGGCTAACATCTATCAGTATTTTTAATGTATATGTCCTTTGGCTTTATGATTGCATATCTAGAATTTTTTCTGCAGTTATAGTCACATAAATGAATAAAATGTACATGATAGAAAATTATATCTTGCACCATTATTTAAAATATGAAGACCGCCATGGCTGCATGCTTAGTTTTTTCCAACTCTTTGCAACCCTTTGGACTGTAGCCCGCCAGGCTCCTCTGTTCATGGGGTTTTCCAGGCAAGAATACTGGAGTAGGTTGCCATTTCCTTCTTCAGGGGATCTTCCCAACCCAGGGATTGAACCCGCATCTCCTGTGTCTCCTGCATTGCAGGCAGATTCTTTACCTGCTGAGCCATCAGGGAAGCCTATTTAAAGACTGCAAACAATATAAAGTCTATAAATATGGAACGGACTAAGAAGGAATGACAGATTGATACAAGTGAACACCGTGCTCTTTAAAAGGAGGTGATAGAATGCACTGAAAAGAAATTCTCTCCGAGGCATATTTAGTAGTGAGAAAAGTGTGCAGCTAAACTGGGTATAGGGAACTCCCTTGTGGGCCAGAGCTGAAGAATCCACCTTGCAATGCCAGGGTGCGGGTTTGATCCTTAGCTCGGGGGACTAAGACTCACGTCCCGTGGGACAGCTAAGTCTGTGCTCTGCAACGACAGAGCCCACAGTCCAGAGCCCGAGTGTCACAGCTGGAGAGGCTGCCTGCAGTGCCTGACAAAGCCAAAAAATAAAGCGTAAACAGTGGGTACAAAGTTCTTATGTTTGATAAAAATGAAAATATCCATACATAGAAATAAAAGTCAAGGCTCTGCTAAGTATAAAAATATATATGTGTGTCTTTTTAAAAAAAGATTTGTTTCTTTACTTTTGACTGTGCTGGGTCTTCATTGCTGTACCTGGGCTTTCTCCAGTCGTGGCAAGCAGGGACTGCTCTGTTGCCATGCACAGGCTTCTCATCGCACTGACTTGTCCTGTTGCAGAGTACAGGCTCTAGGGCACACAGCTTCAGTGGTAGCAGCTGGTGGGCTTAGAGGTTGTGGCTCATGGAATCCTCCTGGACTAGGGATCAAACCAGCATCCCCTGCATTGCAAGGCATATTCGTAACCACTGGACCAGCAGAGAAGCCCTATTTGTCATGTTTTTAACATCATCTATTAAAAGGGTTTGAGTCTGAATAAACTTCGGGAGTTGGTGATGGACAGGGAGGCCTGTCGTGCTGCAGCCCACGGGTCGCAAAGAGTCGGACACGACTGAGCCCTGAACTTAACTGNCATGTTTTTAACATCATCTATTAAAAGGGTTTGAGTCTGAATAAACTTCGGGAGTTGGTGATGGACAGGGAGGCCTGTCGTGCTGCAGCCCACGGGTCGCAAAGAGTCGGACATGACTGAGCACTGAACTTAACTGAACTGATTATTAGGGCTTCTGATGTTCCTCCTTCAAATCCTATTTGTTTTTTAGATTTTTTTTAATGTGGACCATTCTTCTTAAAAAAAATTTTGGCCATGCACAGTGGCATGTGAGATCTTAGTTCCTCAACCAAGGATCCAAGCCACACCCCACATATAGGAAGACGAAATCTTAACCACCAGCCCACCAAGGAAGTCCCTTTTCCTTTTTTCTTTTTTTGAGTCATAAAAAGGAGTAGCTTTATTCCTTTGCCAGAAGGATTTGATGAAGAATTTTATAACAATATTTCCCAAGGGTGGGGTTGCTGACAAGAAGAGGGTGTGTGCGGGGTCAGGTGGTCAGCTCTCCTAATCTTGATGACTTTCTCTGATCTCTTTAGTTTTGCCTCAGGTGGATTCTCGGCTGCTCCTCCATTGACTCAGTTCAGTTCAGTTCAGTCGCTCAGTCGTGTCCGACTCTTTGCGACCCCATGAATCGCAGCACGCCAGGCCTCCCTGTCCATCACCATCTCCCGGAGTTCACTCAGACTCACGTCCATTGTTCAAAGCTGCCCTTAAGAACTCAGGAAAGGTCACTGAGGCTGGAGTCTTGCCTACAAGAAATGGAAAAAAGTCTTCTGTGCCCCAACTTGGTTTCACTTCCCCCTTTCTTGGATCCTCCCTACTATCAGAGTAGTTATATCATACTTATTAAAGTCCACATCTGTAATAATCATCACTGGTTTCAGGCATTCTTCTATTAGCTCTCTTCTAAATTTCAGCTTTCTCAGTCTAGGTCCAAGTAGTGTTCGGCTCTTGGGGAACTCCATGGACTGTAGCCCACCAGGCTCCTCTGTCCATGGGATTTCCCAGGCAAGAATACTGGAGTGGGTTGCCATTTCCTTCTCCAGGCAATTTTCCCAGCCCAGGGATGGAACCTGAGTCTCCTGCTTGGCAGGCAGATTCTTTACCACTGAGCCACCAGTGAAATGCAATTACAACTTTACTAATTAACAAATAGATATCTCGGTATTTCACATTATAGATAAGCTTCAGGGTTTTTCTTAATTTACATAGATATTCAAATAATATTTCACAAATTATTTTTAATTTGATTACTTACTTCTATAGAGAGAGCATCATAGGCATTTTTAAAGCTGAAATAAACTTTAGAAAGCATGTTAGATATGAGGAAACTTGGGTCCATGGAGATTAAAAGCATTTCGGAAGATTCAGCACTACTCAGTAGCAGAGACTGCAGAATACCACACATCTGATGGCGACCAGGTGTTCTCTCTTAGCAAAAACAATCTTTTATTATTAGATTTTGTCTGTCATGATTTTCAGATCATGTGAGACAGCTAAGAATAAACTGTGACTTGGTGAGAAGACAAATATAAACCATCTAGTATACGTTTATTTTCAAAGATAGTACAACCAAAGTAATCATTTGTCATGTAGTTTATACATAGGCTAACTAGGGTGATTTTTCCAGTGTGGACCTGCATAATATAACCCTCCTGAGACCAAGAAAACCTTTCTAGTAGGACTTTATTAAATAAATCCTTAGTTAAATTTCCTTCCTTTCTTAAAAGAATTTATATTTCTGTTTTAATAGGATGTTTGCAAAATATACCTTTAAAGACTTCTCTAAAAAAAAAAATCTGCCAGGACTCAAGGTCTATTTTATAGTCAACAGCAAGAATCACAATTTGATCACACTGGAGAAGAGCACACGCTAGCATCAGATTCAAATCCCAGTTCTGCCTCTTAATATTATGCGTGACCTTGTACGGTCTCTGCACCGCAGTGCCCTCATCTATAAAAGATACATGACAACAACACGAATCTCTGTGAATTGTTTTGCAAATGGAACTTAAATGAGTTTTACTCTAAAGAAGCTTGGGCTTCCCAGGTGGCTAAGTGGTAGAGAATCTGCCTGCCAGTGCAGGAGACATGGGCTGGAAAAACCCCTGGAGAAGGAAATGGCAACCCACTCCAATATTCTTGCCTGGAAAATCCCATAGAAAGAGGAGCCCGGTGGGCTATAATCCACGAGGCTGAAAAAGAGTTGGACACAACTCAGCGACTAAACAACAGCAACATAAAGAAGCTTATAATAGAATCAGATTATGTGTGTGCGCTCAGTCATTCAGTGGTGTCCAACTTTGGACACTATGGACTGTAGCCTTCGAGGCTCCTCTGTCCATGGGAATTCCCAGGGAAGAATGCTGGAGTGGGTTTCCATTTCCTTCCCCAGGAGATCTTCCCAATCCAGTGAGTCTCCTAAGTCTCCTGCATCAGCAGGTGGATTACCACTGAGCCACCTGGGAAGCCCAATAAGTTAAACTGAAAACCTACGTAAAAGTTAACTGTTGTTATGCAGAGATGTAGCCGTGCTCTTGAAATTCTGCCGTAATAGGAGACATCTCTAGTGGTTGATATCTTTCCCCCTTCTGCCTTCCTTCTTTCTTAAATAAGGATGTACTGAGCACCTACTTGTTCAATAAATTTACCACACTTGGAACAAATGTGTCTCTGTGTGAGGATAACTAAATTTTGTAGTCTTCCTCATCTCAACATATTTGCTTTTTTTTTAATTGGAAGATAATTACTTTACAATGTTGAGTTAGTTTCTGCTGTAAATGTGAATCAGCTATATGTATACATATATCCCCTCCCTCTTGGACCTCTCTCCCATCGCTGCCCCATCCCATCCCTCTAGGTCATCACAGAGTACTGGGCTGAGCTCCCTGTGTTACACAGCAGCTTCCCACTAGCTATCTACTTTACACATAGAGCAACTAACACACACACACACACACACACACACACGTGTATGTATGTCAATGCTACTCTCCCGGTTTTCCAACATATGTGTATTCTTTACTTCTACTGAATGCCCTTAGTAGGTCGTGAACTGAATTAATTTTTCTAGCGCCCATGATAAAATTGCTCAGTACCATCTTGATTCCTTTTCTCACCCACTGTTGTAGCTTTATGAAACGGCATGCTTGGATTGGATGCTTAGTTCCTGAATAAGGAATAAAAACAACAAAAAAGTGACCGCTACATTTCTCACTCCTCAATCTTAAATCGTTTTTGAACTTATTACTCAAACTAACTTCTAAAGCACAGAAATTAAAGTATTAATATTGTTAAAGAAATCAGAAAAATTCATATGCATTGTGTATTGTTTTGTTTATTTTTCACGTGGTCTTACCCCAAAGTTGATTTACTGTGAAGATGAGATTTTTAAGCTCCTGGCACCAACTTCTTCTGAGGTCTTAGATGCCCCAGTCTTGTAGAACTTGGTTGTTGTGTACTCAAAAATCAATTAAGATTAGTGTCTGCATGAGAAAATGACATTCTTACCACTTAATTAAGAAAAGAAACTTGATATTTACCCAAATTTTATATTACCAATAGTGAGCATTATACACACTTGGGTGTTTAATACAGAGAGAGATCTCCTTTGAGAAGATTGATGTGATCTTCAAATCAATATGATATGAATTTTCTCAAAGCCCTGGGAGACCCTAAAGCAAAGTAAAGAAGCCACTTTTTAGAGCAGTTGCACCCACCACACAATCCCATGAAGGCAGAAAGATACTGAACATTTAAGAATGTTAGAACACATGTGTAGGGTGCCTCACTCAGAACTTGTATACAGAAGAACTAATAGGTTTTGTCTATAATAAGTATTAATAACATTAAAATGCACATATATATGAAAATATCTTAAGATTTACAGTGTTGACTTTGTTGCTATTACTGACCAGGGTTCTTGGCCTCCTTAATTAATAAAGATTGATAAGAGGTCAGACAAGCAGGTTCCAGCCTGTCTCATTGCTAGGCACTATGCCTGGTGTCTCATCTGCATTATCATATTTTATCCCTACTTACAGATAAGAAAACTGAGAGAAAACTTAAGTGCTTTTTCAGAGATTGAAAAGCAAGAAATTATCAGGAACCTAAACTCATAATCCATACTCTTAAACATATAGGGTCCTACTGATATGTAGCTTATTTTGTATAGTTGGAAAAACAGATATGTAAATAATTAAATCTCAGATTAGTAATTCACAAGGTGTGTTACCTTGGTCCTTTCTGAGGCCCAGTGTTATCATACATAGAACAGACTTCAAAATATACATTGCGGGATTTCCCTGGCGGTCTGGTGGTTAAAAATCCTTCTTCCAATGCAGGTGATGCAGGTTTGATCCCAGGTCTGGGAACTAAGGTCCCACATGCCATGAGAAAAGCCCACGCACTACAACTAAGACCCCACACAGCTAAATAAATATTACATATATATATATGTAACAACTGTTGGTGAAGATTAAATTACACTCTATATTATGCCTCACCTCAAATATTCAATAGATGCTATAATGGAAAGAATAAATAACCAAGCATTGTGAAAGCACTGAAATCTTGACTTATTTTTTTTTTCAACTTGTTTTAAATTGTTGGAACACAAACATCTGATACTGAATATTTTCAGGAATTCCCTGGTGGTACAGTGGTTTAAGACTGTGTCTCCACTGCAAGGGGCACGGGTTCAATCCCTGGTCGGGGAATTAGGATCCCACATGTCAGGCAGCACAGCCAGAAAACAAAAGAACAAAATTATTGGCCTAGAGAAGAGTGATGGCTCCATGCTAGCAATGTTTAAAGTATCATATTTTTCTATTAAACAGGACTAGAGAATGAGTGACCATCGTAGCTTTTTTCATCTTCTTGCTACATATCTTATTGTAAAGCTCAAAAATATTGTATTAAAATCACCACATATGGTGTGTTTCAGTGGTTCACTTTTCATAACACAATCCACCAAAGAAAAAAGGTATGTTATGTTCTGCATTAACAGACCCTCTTTGACCAACATATACTTTTCAATCACTGAATCTGTTTAATGCCTTCATATAACTTAATTCAATTTGTAAATACATTCATTTCTTCCTTACTATTTTATCTTCTGTCTTCCCCTCAATAATGTAAGCAAGGCCCTTATTTTTGGTAATCAGTGATTACTGTTAATACCTATAATGCCAATAGATGACTGAGTGGACATGGTTCCAAGGAAACAGAAGAATAGAAGTCATGTACTATATGTCATTTGCCAAATATATATTGAATAATGAAATTAAAAGACACTTACTCCTTGGAAGAAAAGTTATGACCAACCTAGATAGCTTATTCAAAAGCAGAGACATTACTTTGCCAACAAAGGTCCGTCTAGTCAAGGCTATGGTTTTCCTTTGGTCATGTATGGATGTGAGAGTTGGACTGTGAAGAAGGCTGAGCACCAAAGAATTGACGTTTTTGAACTGTGGTGTTGGAGAAGACTCTTGAGGGTCCCTTGGACTGCAAGGAGATCCAACCAGTCCATTCTGAAGGAGATCAGCCCTGGGATTTCTTTGGAAGGAATGATGCTAAAGCTGAAACTCCAGTACTTTGGCCACCTCATGAGAAGAGTTGACTCATTGGAAAAGACTGATGCTGGGAGGGATTGGGGGCAGGAGGAGAAGGGGACGACCCAGGATGAGATGGCTGGATGGCATCACTGACTCGATGGACATGAGTCTGAGTGAACTCCAGGAGACGGTGATGGACAGGGAGGCCTGGCGTGCTGCGATTCATGGGGTCGCAAAGAGTCGGACACGACTGAGCAACAGAACTGAACTGAACTGACCTTGAGCCAGAGATTTACCATTACCCTCATTGTCATGTTTACTCATAAAAGCAGGCCATTGATTTGCTTGCTTCAAAACCAAGCTCTGAATTTGGTTTGATTATAAAGCTTTGCATCTCCTACCCACAGAAGGCACCTAGTATTTTGTGAAAATACATTCAGCAACAAAAAAAGAACAAATATTTCATTCAGTGACTGTAAAATAGATGATTTATCTTAATGTATTTAGGATCATGTGCTACGTGCTAAGTTGCTTCAGTTGTGTCTGACTTGTTGCGACCCTGCCAAGCTCTCCTGTCCATGGAATTCTCAAGCAAGAATACAGGAGTGGGTTGCCATGCCATCCTCCAGGTCAAAGATAACATTTGGAAACAAACAACAAATAACCTAGTGAATAACACATCCATTAAATCACTTCAAATTTTTGTTTTGTTTTTCTAATTTCTTTTGTAATAAAAAATTGGTACGGAAGTTGGGAGCAGCTACCTTCTTTAAACAGATTTTTTTTTTCCTATTTGCTTCTAAAATAAATTACACGTACCACTTATAAGTGAAAACAGCTGATTTACTTAAATAACAAGTTTAAGTAAGTGAGTAAGGTTTTACTTAAATGCCAAGTGAAGAATGCAAATTTAAAAACAGCATTTGCAACTATTCAAATAATACCAAAATGGAATCAGTTTAAACCACAAAAAAGGAGATGTGTTTTGGAGTAGAATGTCATATCAGCACTGTGATCATCTTTGTGGCAGATGAACATCTTAACAACAGCCAGCAATCTGAGAATAGTTCAAAGTATAAAATTAGAAAAATGAAAATGCAAAGACATGAAATATTTCAACGGCAGAGCAGAGCAATGATCGGGTTTCATATGAAGAAAGGGATTTCAGGAAGTCTAAATGTCCTGGATTTAGATGTCTTCTCATAGTTCAGAGGAGTTTATATGTCTTACTTATCCTCATTACCAGCTTACGAGTAGATGAAGAAACTAACAAAGATAAGACCTGTCTAAGGTTTTAAGATCAATCCCTCAAATTAAATGCTCCTTTCATTACACTATATTAGAAATAATGATGGCATTTGACATAAAGAAGTTTTAAATGTTTTAGACCACATCAAATTAGGCTATGTAAATAAGAAATACATAATAAAAATATATTTATTTTTATTAAAATACATATCTTATAAAAATAAAGAGCATTTGTTTAGAAAGTATAGAAATAAAGATTAGCAAGGCACTTCTTTGGTGGTCTTTCTCTGGTGGCTCAGATGGTCAAGAATCTGCCTATAATGCAGGAGACCTGGGTTCCAACCATGGGTCAGGAAGATCCCCTTGAGAAGGGAATGGCTACCCACTCCATTATTCTTACCTGGAGAATTCCATGGACAGAGGAACCTGGGAGGCTATAGCATGGGGTAGCAAAGAGTGGGACATGACAGCAACTAACACTTTATTCATCTTCCCTGGTGGTCCAGCGGCTAAATTCTGAGTGTCCAATACAGGGGCCCAAGTTCCATCCCAGGTCAGAGAACTAGATTCCACATGACTCAACTAGAGTTCACATGTTGTAACTAAAGATCCTGTGTGCCACAACAAGACCTGGTGTAGCCAAATTAATTAATTAATTTGTTAAAACTTCTAGCAAAAAGATGAAAATTAAGATTACCTTTAGTCCCATAGCTAAGAGATAGTCATTGAAAGCATATATTATTTAGTGTCTCAGTTCAGTTCAGTAGCTCAGTCATGTCCAACTCTTTGCGACCCCATGAATCGCAGCACGCCAGGCCTCCCTGTCCATCACCATCTCCCGGAGTTCACTCAAACTCATGTCCATCGAGTTGGTGATGCCATCCAGCCATCTCATCCTGGGTCGTCCCCTTCTCCTCCTGCCCCCAATCCCTCCCAGCATCAGAGGCTTTTCCAATGAGTCAACTCTTTACATGAGGTGGCCAAAGTTACCGGAGTTTTAGCTTTAGCATCATTCCTTCCAAAGAAATCCCAGGGCTGATCTCCTTCAGAATGGACTGATTGGATCTCCTTGTAGTCCAAGGGACTCTCAAGAGTCTCCTCCAACAACACAGTTCAAACGCATCAATTCTTCGGCGCTCAGCCTTCTTCACAGTCCAACTCTCACATCCATACATGACCACAAGAAAATCGATAGCCTTGATTATACCCTGGGTAAAGATAACATCATATACAAAGACCTTTGGGCAGCGAAAAGTTAGATGTGATTATGACACACATAACCCTGTGTGACCGGATCATAGTAAGGAAGAAAGAGTTGCCTGAGAAAGTTGGAGAGGTGGGTAGGGCCTTGCAAGCCATTTTAAAGAGTTTAAACTTTATTTCAAAAGCAACAAGAGGCTGTTAGACTTGACAGATGAAACATGATGTTTAACATCCCTTTTAAGAGTGTTTAAGTGTATGAATCACAATAAACTGGAAAATTCTGAAAGAGATGGGAATACCAGACCACCTGACCTGCCTCTTGAGAAACCTGTATGCAGGTCAGGATGCAACAGTTAGAACTGGACATGGAACAACAGACTGGTTCCAAATAGGAAAAAGAATATGTCAAGGCTGTATATTGTCACCCTGCTTATTTAAATTCTATGCAGAGTACATCATGAGAAACGCTGGACTGGAAGAAACACAAGCTGGAATCAAGATTGTCAGGAGAAATATCAATAACCTCAGATATGCATATATCTTCAGCATTACTGGTTGGGGGCATAGACTTGGATAACTGTGATATTGAATGGTTTGCCTTGGAGACGAACAGAGATCATTCTGTCGTTTTTGAGATTGCATCCAAGTACTGCATTTCGGACTCTTCTGTTGACCATCATGGCTACTCCATTTCTTCTGAGGGATTCCTGCCCGCAGTAGTAGATGTAATGGTCATCTGAATTAAATTCACCCATTCCAGTGCATTTTAGTTCACAGTTATCCAAGTCTATGCCCCAACCAGTAACGCTGAAGAAACTGAAGTTGAATGGTTTTATGAAGACCTACAAGATCTTTTAGAACTAACACCCAAAAAGATATCCTTTTCATTATAGGGGAATGGAATGCAAAAGTAGGAAGTCAAGAAACACCTGGAGTAACAGGCA
>SJYR01002635.1:38788-55965 GCA_006410655.1 Kobus ellipsiprymnus | reverse complement strand
TATTTTCTTGGGCTTCAAAATTACTGCAGACAGTGACTGCAGCCACAAAATTAAAAGACACTTGCTCCTTAGAAGGAAAGCTATGACAAACCTAGACAGCGTATTAAAAAGCAAAGGTATCACTTTGCCGACAAAAGTCCATATAATCAAAGCTACGGTTTTTCCAGTAGTCACGTATGAATGTGAGAGTTGGAAAATAAAGAAAGGTGAGCGCCAAAGAATTGATGCTTTTGAACTGTGGTGTTGGAGAAGACTCTTGAGAGTCCCTTGGATGGCAAGGAGATCCAACCAGTCCATCCTAAAGGAGATCAGTCCTGGGTATTCATAGGAAAGACTGATGTTGAAGCTGAAACTCCAATACTTTGGCTACCTGATGCGAAGAGGTGACTCAAGAAAAGACCCTGATGCTGGGAAAGATTGAAGGCAGGAGGAGAAGGGAATGACACAGGATGAAAAGGTTGTTTGGCATCACCGACTCAATGGACATGGGTTTGGGTGGACTCCGGGATTTGGTGATGGACAGGGAGGTTTGGTGTGCTGCGGTTTATGGGGTCGCAAAGAGTCAGACACAACTGAGCAACTGAACTGAAGTTTATTAAAAAAAACCAGGAATATAAAAATGGACATGTGTTGAGTCCAACTGTTGCCAGTGATTTTGAGGTTCCTTCTTTGTCATGAAAGCATTCAGAGATGAAGCAGAGAGATCTAAGAAATTAAACTATGAAAGGTGTTAGTTATTCAGTCATGTCTGAGTCTTTGAGACACCATGGACTATAGCCAGCCAGGCTCCTTTTTCCATGGAATTCTCCAGGTAAGAATACTGAAGTGGGTTGCCATTTCCTTCTCCAGGGGATCTTCTTGACCCCTGATGAATCCATGTTTCCTGCATAGGCATGCAGATTTTTTACCATCCGAGCCACCAGGGAAGCCCAAGAGAGTACAGTGAAAGTTTATTTAAGGAAAGATACCCACTGTCTGAGGGAGAGTGGGCAGACAGGTGAAGAGGTGCATCACTAGGCCTCTTTGGCAAACTGCTTATAAGGGATGTTCAAATGAAGGGGTAGAACATTCAATGGAAAAGGAGGAGTTTGGGGGTTGACTTTCCTGATTTTGATCTCAGCTCCATTTTCCCAAGAGAAGGAGGAATTTCTGTCCCCATTTAGCCTAGATCAGAAGTGCATGGCATTCATGCATGACAGAGAGCTTATCTGTAAGGCAAATCTTATTATAATGAGAGCACAATGAGAAAAAAGTTACATTTGGATGCAGGATATTCCCTCCTATCCCTATCTTTCTTTGCCACTCAAACCCTTATCACTCAAAATGTGTGCTTTCAGTGTGAAGGTTCTTGTTTTCCGTTGTTTGCCTATGGACTCCTGCAGTTTATAAGATACGTGATTTTAGCCCACTAGGCTCTTCTGTCCATGGGGATTCTCCAGGCAATGTCCTCCTCTATGGGATCTTCCCAACCTGGGGATTGAACCCAGGTGGATTCTTTAGCAGCTGTGCTACCAGGGAAACCTCCCGGAGTATCCTAGAAAGAACTTAAAGTTTTAATTATGTTCAACTATATCAGGTTACATTTCAGGTTGATTTTCCTACCTTGAAGAATAAATTACTGGGAGACTTTAAATTTATCTACATGTTCAAGAATTGGAAAATATTTAGTAAATGGCAAGTTCAAAAGTGACACAATTCTCAGGGATGGGGACACAAAATNCTTCCCCCAGGGGATCTTCCTGATCCAGGGACTGAAGCTGCATCTTTAATCTGTAGACCTGTTCAAAGGGTCAGAGCAGCTCCTGGCAGGAGAAGCCTCCAGCGGTGTCAGCCATTACTATCGCATTTCAAAAAAAAAAAAAAAAAAGCTTTAAAAATGTTGATACCATTGATTTGGAAATTCAAACTTTAGGAAAGGACTATAAGATGAAATGAAGATCATCTAATTATTACAGCTGATTTTGAAACCCAAGTAAGACCCTGTGGGACTCCTGGGCATAGAAGCCTTTCTGTGTCCCCCATTTTTTGCACAAAGTAGACGCCAGCCTCCATGACCTTCTCTGAGTTCCAACAGTTGCTAGTCAGGGAAGGGAGGGGATACACAGATAAGGGGAGAGCAGCCTAGAAGCAATAGTGCAGCCTTGGGGCAGGGTCAACCTCATGGGATACACATGACAATATCTTTGAGCTATTTACAGAACTAAAACAAATGGAAGATGTTACCATTCTTCATTCCAGAGAAGACCACCAGAGGCCAGATTAAAGGAACTAGAGAAGCTCATCAGGAGATCACTTGAGGCCAGGTTAAAGGTTACGCATACCTGATCCTATCAGCAATCTCACCCTTGAACCCTTGTTATAAAACTTCTCACCGAATCTTCCTGGCTTAGGACACACAATTTTGTGACACAGTAATCCTCTGTGTTCTCCCTTCTTAGTGAAGTGAAGTCTCTCAGTCGTGTCCGACTCTTCGCGACCCCATGGGCTGTAGCAATTTTCCAAGCAATAGTACTGGAGTGGATTGCCATTTCCTTCTCCAGGGGATCTTCCCAACCCAGGGATCGAACCCAGGTCTCTCGCATTGTAGACAGGCGCTTTACCGTCTAAGCCACCAGGGAAGTCTCCGTTCTTAAGCAAAGCAATAAAGCTATTCTTTTCTGCTTCACCCCAACTTCTGTCTCTAAGATTTGATTCGGTATCAAGTGCGTAGAGGCTGAGTTTTCAGCATGAACTTCACAGAAGATGTCGTTGTCGTTTAGTCACTCAGTCATGCCTGACTCTTTGCAACCCCATGGACTGTAGCCCACCAGCCTCTTCTGTCCATGGGATTCTCCAGGCAAGACTACCGGAGTGGGTTACCATTTCCTTCTCCAGGGGATCTACCCAACCCAGTGATCGAACCCTCATCTCATGCATTGGCAGGAATGTTCTTTACCACTGTGCCACCACGGAAGACACAGAAGACAGTTCCACTCATTCATTCAATAAATATTTATTGAAATATGTAGCACTTGAAATACTGACAAATGCTAATAAATGATAAATCTGGTTGGATTGTGAGCCTGTTAACTCCTATGGTGAATGTTAAAGGAAAATAGCTTTATGCTGATGCTGAAGTTCCAATACTTTGGCCACCTGATGCAAAGAGCCAACTCATTGGAAAAGACCCTGATGCTGGGAAAGATTGAAGGCAAAAGGAGAAGGGGTTGGCAGAAGACGAGATGTTAGCATCACTAACTCAATGGACATGAATTTGTGCAAATTCTGGGAGATAGTGGAGGGCAGAGGAAACTGCTGTGCTGCAATTCATGGGGTCACAAAGAGTTGGACTCTTAACTGAGTCCAGGCTTGCTCTGCTCACCACATGACAGGCCAATGAACCTGAGAGACTAGGTGTTGAGGCAAGGAAAACAACTTTATTCAGAAAGCCAGCTGATTAGTCCACCATTTTGGCCTACGTAGCATCATTCTGATGTGAAACTCTTGTAACTGCTTCCATAAGCTTCCAGCAAATCTCCTCGATAGTGAAGCCCTTTTTATAACAGCATCACAGTACAAAAGAATCTATAAATGACAAAAGACTTAAAAATCATGGTTAGACATCTGATTAATTGATAAAGACACTTGGACAATACTTATTCCTTAAAGTAACCAGAGATCTCAAAAGCAAATATAAGTCACTTAAAGACAAAGAAATTCATGTAGTCTGTTATCAAAAATGCATTCCAAGAAGACTTTTCTCTGAACAACAACAACAAAAAAAACAAATCCAAGTCTTTGGAAATTCTGATTGTTGGAAATGCTCTCAAACAGCGTGGCAGGAATAAAACAGTCAAAAATGGCTCGTCAAGGCAGTCTTAACTTCTGCCAAAGGGGTTGCTACAGACAACGGTCTTGGAACAAGCACGTCCAGTGGGAAATCCACTTGTTTTTATCTTTAAGACTCAGGTTCGTTCCCTTCCTTGGCTCTTCATTGGTTAAGGACCACAGAGGTAGAATCTTTCCCAGATGTTGCCTAAGTTTTTACTGGACAATTGGTAACTATTTTCCCCTCTTTGAGTTCTTTGGGCTTCCCTTGTGGTTCAGCTGGTAAAGAATCTGCCTGCAATGCGGGAGACCTGAGTTCAATCCCTGGGTTAGGAAGATCCCCTGGAGAAGGGAAAGGCTGCCCACGCCAGTATTCTGACCTGGAGAATTCCAAGGGGGTCTCAAAGAGTTGGACATAACTGAATGACTTTCACTTAGTTCTTTGCACATGTCCAGGATAAAACCTGCAAATTTAGCCTGCCAAACTGTTCTTATGAGGAAAGAGAATCAGAAGTGAAAAGAACAAAGGATTGGCAACCAGCCGCCATGAAGTGTAAAAGTTAAGTGAAAGTCAGTCAGTCGTGTCCGACTCTTTGTGACCCCATGGATTCCATGGAATTCTCCAGGCCAGAATACTAGAGTGGGTAGCCTTTCCCTTCTCCATGGGATCTTCCCAACCCAGGGATTGAACCCAGGTCTCCCACATTGCAGGCAGATTCTTTACCAGCTGAGCCACAAAGGAAGCCTAAGCATACTGAAGTAGGTAGCCTATCCTTTCTCCAGGGGATCTTCCCAACCCAGGAATCGAACCGGGGTCTCCTGCATTGCAGATTCTTTACCACCTGAGCTATCGGGGAAACCGCCATAGTAGGAATCTTATTCACAAGCCGGCTATATATCTTTCTGTTCAACTGTTTTGAAAATGAATTTCTTCTTTATTTCTTATAACTTCTCCTTTGATAGAAAGACCATATCTTTCCTACATGATCATGCATAACTCTTTTCTGTATTTTTTTTTATTCATCACACCGTCTATTGAAAACACATCTTAGTTTCCTTAAAGTTTTTTTCCACATTAAGGTACTTGCTGACATTTGTAACAGATGTAATAGCTTATTTATGTTAAACCTAGGCACAATGAAAGTTTTATACTTAATATTATATTTAATATGTTGATGATTCAAGACATGTCTATATTATTAGTAGTAAACAATCAAACATTAATATTAGGTACTAATGTAATATTACATGTTTTCTAGTTCATATGAAATGGAAACTCATTTAACTTGATTTCTCTTGTATTTAGAATGTTTTTGGTTTAAAAGTGCTTATTACTAGTATTTAGGCCAATTAAATAGAGCTATTTTTGCAATCAACCAGGGCAATATTTTCCAAAAAAAAGAGATATACATAAACACAGAGCAGCAAGGCCCCAGTTCTTACTTCGAGACTTCAGTTCTGAGTCAGGAACAGCAATGTAAAACCCATCAGCTTACAAGAGAGGTGGATTAAAAGTGGGGCTCTCACAGATGAAACAAGTCAGGCTCACTTGGCTAGATGGAAAAATATTAATATTTGCAGAAAAATCAATTTCTAATTACATAGGACATGCCAGCTTCTAATTACTTTCAGTTGAGTAAGTCCCTCAGTTGTGTCCAACTCTGCAACCCCATGGACTGCAGCACATCAGCCTTCCCTGCGCATCACCAACCCCTGGAGTTTACTCAAACTCATGTCCATTGAGTCAGTGATGCCATCCAACCATCTCATCCTCTGTCGTCCCCTTCTCCTCCTGCCCTCAATCTTTCCAGCATCAAGGTCTTTTCAGATGAGTCAGCTCTTTGCATCAGGTGGCCAAAGTATCGGAGTTTCAGCTTCAGCATCAGTCCTTCCAATGACCACCCAGGACTGATCTCCTTTAGGATGGACTGGTTGGATCTCCTTGCAGTCCAAGGGACTCTCAAGAGTCTTCTCCAACACCACAGTTCAAAAGCATCAATTCTTCAGCACTCAGCTTTCTTTATAGTCCAACTCTCACATCCATACATGACTACTGGACAAATCAGAGCGTTGGCTAGACGGACATTTATTGGCAAAGTAATGTCTCTGCTTCTTAATATTCTGTCTAGGTTGGCCGTAGCTTTTCTCCCAAGGAGTAAGTGTCTTTTAATTGCATGGCTGCAGTCACCATCTGCAGTGATTTTGGAGCCCAGAAATATAAAGTCTGCCTCTATTTCCAGTGTTTCTCCATCTATTTGCCATGAAGTGATGGGACCAGATGCTATGATCTTTGTTTTCTTAATAGTGCTTCTGAAATTGAGCAGGACCCTGTAAGGCCCTCCCAGGTATAAAAACCTATCTGTGGTGACCCAAGGACAAAAGAGCAGATAAAAGCAAGGAGGGTTTTGGAATGCAGGAGCAGAAAAACCAGACCATTATCATCCTTCCCTCCCCCACGTTATAACTATTAACTGACTTCAGGTTCTCCTGAGCAGTATAACCTGTCTCCCCTCCTGCCCAATAGGGAGGAGATATTTGTGTTACTCTTCTCCTCCTGCAATATATGTGCCTCATCCAATCAGCAAATGACCCACAAGAGCCCTATCCCACTCCTGTACCTTGGGTATAAAAGTGGACTAAGGACCCCTGTTCAACACTGGCTCTCCCTTGAGCTGGCCCGCTGTTCTAACAGTGTCTCCCACTCTAATAAACTTTATTTCCCTCTCATGTCTGGAAATTCTTTACCAACCCATGCCCAGACCACGACACTCTCCATGCTCCTTATTTCTTGTTTACAGGAAAAAGGCTTCAGCCTACTTGATCTTTCCTGAGTTCTAAAGGGGGTTTCCCTGGTGGCTCAGATGGTAAAGAATCTGCTTGCAATGCAGGAGTGCTGTGCGTGTACTAAGTCACTTTAGTCATGTCCGACTCTTTGCGACCCTTTAGACTGTAGCCCACCAGGCTCCTCTGTCCATGGGATTCTCCAGGCAAGATTACTGAAGTGGGTTGCCATGCCTTCCTGCAGGGGATCTTCCGGACCCAGGAATCGAACACACATCTCTCATGTCTCCTGTATTGGCAGGCAGGTTCTTTACCACTAGGGCCACCTGGGAAGCCTGCAATGCAGGAGACCCAGGTTCAATTCCTGGGTCAG
This sequence comes from Kobus ellipsiprymnus, assembly GCA_006410655.1. Lineage (NCBI taxonomy): Eukaryota > Metazoa > Chordata > Mammalia > Artiodactyla > Bovidae > Kobus > Kobus ellipsiprymnus. Next base: position 49,004 of record SJYR01002635.1, on the reverse strand, counting down.
GAAGATGCCTTGGAGAAGGAAATGGCAACCCACTCAAGTATTCTTGCCTGGAGAATCCCATGGACAGAGGAGCCTGGCAGGCTACAGTCCGTGGGGTCACAAAGAATCAGACATGACTGAGCAATTAACAAAAAGCAGATTCAAATAGTTCCTAACTAGGGGAGAGTGTCAAAGCTATGGGAATGGAGGTCAGAGCTATAGTCAAAGCTATGGTTTTTCCAGTAGTCATGCATGGATTGACAACTGGACCATAAAGCAGGCTGAGTGCCAAAGAATTGATATTTTTGAACTGTGGTGTTGGAGAAGACTCTTGAGAGTCCCTTGGAATGCAAGAAGATCCAACCAGTCCATCCTAAAGGAAATCAATCCTTAATATTCATTGGAAGGACTGATGCTGAAGCTGAAGCTCCAATACCTTGGCCACCTGGGATGTGAAGAACTGGCTGATTTGAAAAGACCCTGATGCTGCGAAAGATTGAAGGCGGGAGGAGAAGGAGACGACAGAGGGTGAGATGGTTAGATGGCATCACCGACTTGATGGATATGAGTTTGAGCAGGCTCCGGGAGTTGGTGATGGACAGGGAAGCCTGGTGTGCTGCAGTCCATAGGGTTGCAAAGTGCTGGACACAACTGAGTGGCTGAACTGAACTGAAGGGAAGAGAGGAAATGCAGAAACAAAGGAGGAGCAGGGAAGAAACAATAGTGCAGTGATAAAGCAGGTCTTGGTTTCTCCTCAAGGGATATACATGTTTTTGAGATCTTTGTCAGAAACAAAGGTCCCAACCCCAATAGAGAATGGCAACTTCAGGCTGAGCACAAGATTCCTGGGGCACCACCACGCTGTTGCCTCACCACCAACCTATCAGAACGTCACATGCCCTGCAGATATCACCCCAAATTTTGCCTTTAAAAACTCTTACCCCAGATGATTGGAGAGTTCAAGGTTTTTGAGCATGAGCGGCCTGTTCTCCTTGCTTGGTCCCTGCAGTAAACCTTTCTCTGCTCCCAACTCCAGTGTTTCCATTTGTTTTAGCCTCCCTTTGCAATGAGCACAAGCACTTGGGTATGGCATCATTTCAAAAAAGGGGAAAAGAGGACTTATATGAATACAATGTCTGGATATGAGAGGAATGAGAGAAGGAATAAATTCTTCAGATTTTATTAATAACAAGGGAATAACAAGTTATTAATAGCAAGGGAATTATTCTCCTTAGGGTACAGAGAATTTTTAGTTAGGAAAAGAGCATCTGTCATTTTTCAGATTCTGCAGCATTCAGCCTTGAAGATTTTTACCAATGATTACGAATAGTCAAAAAAAAATGCATTGCCTTTAGCAAAATAGCCTTGTGGCTCATATGGTGGAGGTTGTTTTCATCCACCACTAAAATTAACGTGAAGCATGTGTGAGAAGAGTAGAATTAATATGTGAACGAGCGAAAAAGAAACAGCTAAAGCAAAAGCCCTTTTATGGGCTAAGGTTCTTTTAAATTTTTTTAATTAATAAACTTTAATTTTTAGAGTAGTGTAAGGTCATGGAAAAATTAAGCAGCACATACAGAGTTCCCATATACTCATGTCCCCACATGGACAATATGCCCCATTCAAAAAGTGGGAAAGGAACCGGAAGAGACATTTCTCCAAAGAAGACATACAGATGGTTAACAAGCGCATGAAAAGATGCTCAACATCACTCATTATTACAGGAATGCAAATCAAAACTACAATGAGATACCATCTCACACCAATCAGAATGCCCATCATCAAAAAGTCTACAAACAACAAATGCTGGAGAGGGTGTGGAGAAAGGGGAACACCCTTGCATTGCTGGTGGGAATGTAAACTGATAGAGCCACTAGGAAAGACGGTATGGAGATTCCCTAAAAAGCTAGGAATAAAACCACCATATGACCCAGCAATCCCACTCCTAGTCATATACCCTGAGGAAACCAAAGTTGCAAAATACACAAGTATCTCAATGTTCATTGCAGCACTATTTACAGTAGCTAGAACATGGAAGCAACCTAGATGTCCATTGATAGATGAATTGATAAAGAAGCTGTGATACATATATACAATGGAATATTACTCCGCCATAAAAAGGAACATATTTGAATCTATTCTAATGAGGTAGATGAACCTAGAGCCTATTATACAGAGTGAAGTAAGTCAGAAGGAGAAATATAAACATCGTATACTGACACATATATATAGAATCTAAAAAGATGATACTGATGAATTTATTTTCAGGGCAGCAATGGAGAAACAGACATAGAGAACTGACCTATGGACATGGGGGGAGGGGGGGGAGGAGAAGGGGAGATGTATGGAGAGAGTAACATAGAAATTTCTGTGTGTGTGTTAGTCGCCCAGTCGTGCCCGAGTTTTTGTGACCTCATGGACTGTAGCCCACCAGGCTCCTCTGTCCATGGAATTCTCTAAGCCAGAATACTGGCATGGGTTGCCATTCCCTTCTCCAACACAGGACTTTACAATACCATATGTAAAATAGATAGCCAATGGCAATTTGCTGTATGAATCAGGGAACTCAAACAGGGGCTCTATGGCAGGTTGAAGGGTGGGCTGGGGAGGGAGATGGAAGGGATATCTGGGAGGGAGGGGACATGGGTGTACCTATGGCTGATTCTTGTTGATGTGTGACAGAAAACCACAAAATTCTGTAAAGCAATTATCCTTACTCAGAGCTGCAGCTTTAGATTTCTCTAGTTTTGATGTAACAGGAAAAAAAATTGAGCCAACTGAAGAGTTATCCTTGGAACTCTGAAGATCTGGCATCTGTGTGCCTCATGTGATTCTGGGAGAACTCTGTACCAAAAACAGAATTGTTTTCATGACAATCTCAGTTTTATGAATATCCCAGTAATTGCAAGTGGGGATTTCCTCCTAGTCTGGTGCTTTGGTGCCTTGTTGGCCCAATGCCTGTCTCTTATACACATCTAGATGTGTATAAGAGACAGCCCTCACACGGACAATCTGCCCTGTTGCCAGCGTCCCCCACCAGAGTGGCCTGTTTGTTGCAGATGATAAACTGACACACCATCATCACCCAAAGTGGCTTTTCTTCTCATCCTCTTTACAGGGTCTTTCAGAAAGCAGAAGTTTTTAATTTTAGGGACATCTACATCATCAATCATTTCTGATTTCATGGATCATGAAAGGCTGCTGTATCTAAAAAGTCATTGCGATAACATAGGCCACATAGATTTTCTCCTTCATCATCTTTTATATTTTTTTAGTTTTGCATTTCACATTTAACTCTATTTTGAGTCAATTTTTGTGAAGAAAACTGTATCTAGATTTTTTTTTTCTTGCATATGGATGTTCACTTGCCCCAGTAGCTTTTGTCGAAAAGACTATATTTCTCTATTATATTGCTTCTGCCAAAGATCAATTGATTCTATTTATGGGGTCTATTCTGGGCTCTCTGTTCTGCTGATCTATTTGTTCTTTTGCCATATTGCACTGTCTTAGTGACTGTAGCTATATGCTAAGTCTTGAAGTCATTAGTATCAGTCTTACAAACTTGTTCTTCTCCTTCAATATTTAACTAAATAGCCTGGGTCTTTTCCATTTCAGATCTTTAGAATCAGTTTTCCTATATCCACAAGATACATTTCTGAGATTTTGATTGAAAGTGCATTGAATCTATCAAGTTGGGAAGAACTGACAGCTTGACAATAGTCTTTCTATCTATGAACATGGAATTTCTCCAATCATTTAGTTGATTTTTTTTTTGTCATCAGAGTTTTGTACCTTTCTTTATATAGATTCTGTACATATCTTGTTACTTTGCATACTTGGAATAAATTCCACTTCATTACGGTGTATACTTTTTATACATTGTTGGATTTATTGTTGTTGCCGTTGTTCAGTCACCAAGTCATGTCTGACTCCTTGCAATCCCATAGACTGCAGCACACAAGGTCTCCCTGTCCTTCACTGTGACCCAGGGTTTGCTCAAACTCGTGTCCATTGAGTTGATTATGCCATCCAATCATCTCATCCTCTGTCACCCCCTTCTCCTCCTGCCTCAATCTTTCCCAGCATCAGGGGCTTTTCAAATGATCTGGCTCTTCACATCAGGTGGCCAAAATATTGGAGCTTCAGCTTCAGCATAAATCTTTCCAATGACTATCAGGACTGATTTCCTTTAGGATTGAATGGTTTCATCTCCTTGCAAGAGTCTTCTTGAATACCACAGTTCAAAAGCATCCATTCTTCAGCACTCAGCCTTCTTTACGGTCCAACTCTCACATTCATATATGACTACTGGAAAAATCATAGCTTTGACTATTTGGACCTTTGTCAGCAAAGTGATGTCTCTGCTTTTTAATATGCTGTCAAAATTTGTCATAGCTTTCCTTCCAAGGAACAAGCATCTTTTAATTTCATGGCTGCAGTCACTGTCCATAGTGATTTTGGACACCAAGAAAATAAAATCTGCCATTGCTTCCACTTTTCCCCCATCTATTTGCCAGGAAATGATGGGACTGGATGCCATGATCTTCGTTTTTTGAATGTTGAGTTTTAAACCAGCTTTTTCATTCTCCTTTTTCATTCTCATCAAGAGGCTCTTTAGTTTCTCTTCACTTTCTGCCATTAAAGTAGTGTCGTCTGCATATCTGAGATTGTTGATATTTCTCCTGGCAATCTTGATTCCAGCCTGTGATTGATCCAGTTTGGCATTTCCCATGATATACTCTGCATATAAGTTAAACAAGGTGAGAATATACAGCCTTGTCTTACTCCTGTCCCAATTTTGAACCAGTCATTCCCTGTAAGGTTATAACTATTGTTTCTTGACCTGCATATAGATTTCTCAGGAGACTGATAACCAGACCAGGTTGGTCTGGTATTCCCATCTCTTAAAGGATTTTCCACAGTTTATTTTGACCCACACAATCAAAGGCTTTCACATAGTCAATGAACCAGAAGTAGATGTTTTCCTGGAATTCCCTTGATTTCTCTATGACTGAATGAATGTTGGCAATTTGGTCTCTGGTTTCTCTGCCTTTTCTAAACCCAGTTTGTACATCTGGAAGTTCTCAGTTTAAGTACTGCTGAAGTCTAGCTTGAAGGTTGTTGGACTTTGTTTGCTAATAATTTGTTGCAAAATTTTGCACCAATACTTATGAGAGATATTGGTTTGTAGTTACTTTTTCTTGAAATGTCTTTGTGTGGTTTTGGTAACAGGGTGATCTTAACTTTATGGTTAAGTTACAAATTATGCTCTCATCTTCTGTTTTGTGGAAGAGACTGTAGAGGTTTAGAATAATTTCTTCTTTAAATGTTTAGTTGAAATTAGTAATGAATCCATCTGGGCCTGGTGCTTCCTATTTTAGAAGGTTATTAATTATTAATTCAACCTCTTTAGTAGAATTCATATTGTCTAATTCTGCTTGCTTGAATTTTAGTCAAAGTGTCTTTCAAAAATTGGTCCATTTCATCTAGGTTGTCAAAGTTGTGGTCACAAAGTTGTTATTTAGCTTATAATTAGCCTTTTTATTTCTATTATAATAATATGCCCACTCTCATTTCTAATATTAGTAATTTGTTTCATTCTACCCTCACCTCCCCAACCCCCGCCATTTTTCGGTTTTATTTCCTCAGGTGAAAACTAAGATTACTGATTTTAGATCCTTCTTCTTTTCGAATATATACGCATTTAATGCTATCAACTTCCCTTCAAGCAGTGCTTTGGCTGAATCCCATGAATTTTAAGTTGTATTTTTTATTTTCACTTAGTTTAAAATGTTTTAATTAAATTTAAAAATTAAACTTAGTTTAAAATTTTTAAGCCTTCGACTGTTTGTATCACAACAAACTGTGGAAGATTCTTACAGAGATGGGAATACCAGACCACCTGACTTGCCTCTTGAGAAATCTGTATGCAGATCAAAACGAAACAATCGGAACTGGACATGGAACAATAGACTGGTTCCAAATCAAGAAAAGAGTACGTCAACGCTATATATTGTCACCCTGCTTATTTAACTTATATGCAGAGTACATCATGAGAAACGCTGGACTAGAAGAAACACAAGCTGAAATCAAGATTGCCAGGAGAAATATCAATAACCTCAGATACGCAGATGACACCACCTTTATGACAGAAAGCAAAGAAGAACTAAAGAGCCTCTTGATGAAAGTGAAAAAGGAGAGTGAAGAAGTTGGCTTAAAACTCAACATTCAGAAAACAAAGATCATGGCATCTGGTCCCATCACTTCATGGCAAATAGATGGGGAAACAATGGAAGCAGTGACAGACTATTTTCTTGGGCTCCAAAAATGACACTTACTCCTTGGAAGAAAACCTATGACCAACTAGACAGCATACTAAAAGCAGAGACTTTGCTTCGCCAACAAAAATCCCTCTAGCCAAAGCTATGGTTTTTCTGATAGTCATGTTGGGGGGGACAAGGCTGCACAGCTTGCAGGATCTTAGCTCTCCAACCAGGGATCAAACCCACGCACCCCTTCAATGCAAGCACAGGCCCCTAACCACTAGACTGCTGAGGAGTTCTCTGAAAGATTCTTTAAAATACAGACTCTACAGCAGCTTCCATTCCAGCTCTTATTACACGGTACCATTATTTTGGTCTTCTTGTAGCTGTAAAAAGCTGGGTTTTCACTGTATATCCAAATTCCATAATTTGGTAATAAACAGCTCTTTTATAGAAGCACCCATCAGATAATACTTGGACTGCAAGGAGTCCAAGGAGTCAAATGAGTCTATCCTAAAGGAAATCAGTCCTGAACATTCATTGGGAGGACTGATGCTGAAACTGAAACTCCAATACTTTGGCCACCTGATGCAAAGAACTGACTCATTGGAAAAGACCCTGATGCTGGGAAAGACTGAAGGCAGGAGAAGGGGACGACAGAGGATGAGATGGTTGGATGGCATCACTGACTCAATGGATACGAGTCTGAGTAAGCTCCAGGAGTTGGTGATAGACAGGGAAGCCTGGTGTGCTGTGGTCCTTGGGGTCACAGAGTCAGACATGACTGAGCAACTGAACTGAACTAAAAATTTTTAATGTCTCTTGTTATTTCTAATTTGACCCATGTGTTATTTAGAAGTGTGTTTGGTAATCTCCAAATATTTGGGAATTTTCTGGTTATCTTTCTGGTTATTGATTTTTAGTTTAATTCCACTGTGGTCTGATACATTGTATGATTTTTATCATTCTCAATTTGTTAAGTTTTTTTTTTTTTTTATGGCCCAGAATGTGGTTTATTTTTCTGTATTTTCAGTGTGACCTTGAGAAGAACCTATATTCTGGTGTTTTCGAGTAAAGTAGTCTACAGATGTCAGTTATATCCAGTTGATTGATGGTACTATTGAATTCAACTATGTTCTTTGATTTTATGCCTGCTGGATCTGTTTTTGATAGAGAATTAGCGTGACTTCATCTATTTCTCCTTGCAGTTCTATTTCTACCAGTTTTTGCCTCATGTATTTTGAGGTTGTTTTGTTAGACACATACACTTTAAAGACTGCTATGTCAATTGACCCCTTTGTATTATTTAATGTATATCTTTGTCCATGGTGTGGCTCACAGGGTAAAGATTCAGCCCACAATGTGGGAGACCTGAGTTAGATCCCTGGGTCAGGAAGATCCCCTGGAGAAGAAAATGGCAACCCACTCCAGTATTCTTGCCTGGAAAATCCCATGGACCAGGGAGCCTGGCAGGCTACAGTCCATAGGGTCTCAAAGAGTTGGACACGACTGAGCGACTTCATATATATATATATATTTGTCCATAATAAGTTTCCTTGCTCTGAAGCCTGTTCTGTCTGAAATTCATATAGCTACTACTGCTTTCTTTTAATTGGTATTAGCATGGTATCGGAAAAGGCAATGGCACCCCAGTCCAGTACTCTTGCCTGGAAAATCCCATGGATGGAAGAGCCTGGTAGGCTGCATTCCATGGGGTTGCTAAGAGTCAGACATGACTCAGCGACTTCAGTTTCACTTTTCACTTTTGTGCATTGGAGAACGAAATGGCAACCCACTCCAGTGTTCTTGCCTGGAGAATCTCAGGGAAGGGGGAGCCTTGTGGGCTGCCGTCTATGGGGTTGCACAGAGTTGGACACGACTGAAGCGACTTAGCAGCAGCAGCAGCAGCAGCAGCAGCATGGTATATCTTTCTCCATCCTTTTACTTTATTCTATATTTGTCTTTATATTTAAGGCAGTTTCTTGTAGAAACCATATAGGTGGTCTTCTCTGGTTTGTTCTGATAATCTCTGCTTTTTAGTTGATATATTTGTACCATTGTTGCTCAAAGTGATTACTGATAGAGCTGGATTAATATCTACCATATTAACTTTTTTCTACTTGTTTTCCTTGTATTCTGTTCCTATTTTTGTCTTCCATTCTTTTTCTTTCTGATAATTGTGCTTTTAATTGGAGATTTTATATGACTATTTTCTCTTCCTTTTTAACATATCAATTATGCTTAAAAATATCATAGTGGTCATCATATGCACTTGCAATTAAACCAACTCCATTTTCAAATAACATTATACCACTTCATGCTTCATAACAAAATATTCCTAATTCCTCCCTCTTCCTTTGGTGTAATTTACCTCTTATACATAAGCTGTAATTTACCTCCTATACATAAGCTATAATCCTTAAATACACTTTTACCATTATTATGTTGAACAAACTGCTACTTGTTAGATCAATTAAAAATAAGAAAAATAAGGTTTTATTTTACGCTTACTTAGTCTTCACTAATGCTCTTTATTTTTCTGTAGACCTGAGATTCTAACTTTCATCATTTTCCTTCTCTCTGAAGAACTTCTTGTGTAAGGCAGATCTACTGGCCACAAATTCCCTCAAATTTTGTCTGAGAAAATTTGTCCCTTCACTTTTGAGGGTTAGTTTCCCAGGATACAGAATGCTATGTCAGTGATTTTTGTTGTTGCTGTTTTTTCAACATTTTATTTCATTTAATAGGATATAATTCTTATCTTTTTGCAATTAAACCAACTCCATTTTCAAATAACATTATACCACTTCATGCTTCATAACAAAATATTCCTAATTCCTCCCTCTTCCTTTGGTGTAATTTACCTCTTATACATAAGCTGTAATTTACCTCCTATACATAAGCTATAATCCTTAAATACACTTTTACCATTATTATGTTGAACAAACTGCTACTTGTTAGATCAATTAAAAATAAGAAAAATAAGGTTTTATTTTACGCTTACTTAGTCTTCACTAATGCTCTTTATTTTTCTGTAGACCTGAGATTCTAACTTTCATCATTTTCCTTCTCTCTGAAGAACTTCTTGTGTAAGGCAGATCTACTGGCCACAAATTCCCTCAAATTTTGTCTGAGAAAATTTGTCCCTTCACTTTTGAGGGTTAGTTTCCCAGGATACAGAATGCTATGTCAGTGATTTTTGTTGTTGCTGTTTTTTCAACATTTTATTTCATTTAATAGGATATAATTCTTATCTTTGTTCTGTATATATGGTAAGGTTTTTTTTTTCCTCTAGATTCTTTTGAGATTTTTTCCTTTATATTTTCTTTTCTGCAGTTCTAATATAATACACCTAGGTATGGTTGCATTGGCACATCCTTACTTGATGTTCTCTGAGCTTCTTGGATCTGATTAATTTAGGGAATTTCTCAGTTAATATTGCTTCAAATATTGCTTCTATTCCTTTCTCTCTTTCTTTTCCTACTCTATTCCCATTGCATCTATTTGACACCCTTTGCAATTCTCCAACAATTCTTGGCTATTCTTTATGTTTGTTTTATTAACACTATTTTTTTCTCTTTTCAAATTTTTCTTTTTCGACTTTGGAAATGTCTGCTTCCATACCCTCAAGCTCAGAGCTTCTTTCCTCAGATGTGTCCAGCCTACTAAGAAGTTCATCAAAGTCATTCTTCATTCCTATTACAATGTTATTGACCTCTAGAATTTTTTTTTATTCTTTCTTAGAATTTCCATCTCTCTGCTTATATTACCCATCTGTTCTTGCACATTAACTACTATTCCATCAGCATTCATGATCTTGTATTTCCATCTGTGCTATATCTCTGAGTCTGGTTTCAATGTTCGCTCTGCCTCTTCCAACTGTTTTTTGTCTCTCATCGTGACTTGTCGGTTTTTCTTGAAAGCTGGGCAAGGTGTACTGGGTGAAAAGAACTCTGATAAATAGGCCTTTAGCA
>SJYR01002635.1:10988-32854 GCA_006410655.1 Kobus ellipsiprymnus | reverse complement strand
TCCGGGAGAGGAAGCCCGGAAGCCGCCTCCCCATCCCCACCCTCACCCAGAAAATCTACCTCGGACCCCCTCTCGGAAGCCTCAGTCCCCACCGCGACAGAAGGAAAGGAGTCTGGCGAGAAGCCCGGCGCCAGCGGTGGAGAAACCTGCGGAGGGGGTCTGGAAGATCGGAACTGAGAGAGGGCGATCCGCTTTGCACCCACCTTAGGGAAGCCCAGCGCGACACCCCAAGTTTCCGATTTTCTAGTTTGCGTAGCTAAAAAGAAAGAAAGAAACCCTACCCCCATCCGGGTCTTACGCAATTGTTTAAGCAGAAAGAGGGGGAAAAGTTTTGGAAGAGGGGAAGGAAAGGCGGAAAGAAACAGTCATGCCGTCACGTGGGCTATTGCACGCATAAAAGGAAGGTCCTCTCCGTTAGCTTCCAGTTGTCAAAGGACTCGCAGCGAGCGTCAGAGGACGCCCCGGAACTCCGTACCGCGCCTCCTCCGGCCTCGCAGCCCCGATCCGCGCACCTCGACGCCTCCGCCAGCCCCGCGCCCCGCCCGCAGCGAGATGCTCGCCCGCGCCCTGCTGCTCTGCGCCGCCGCGGCGCTCTGCGGTGCAGGTGAGTGAGTGCCCGGCGCTTGTGCCCGGGATTCCGCGGCTCCGTCCACTCGGGCTGAGTTTCTGCTCAGACTTCTCCCCGGGAACTCCAGGTATTCTAAATACTCCCCGGATTCAGAGGCCGAGTCCGGACCACTCGAGTCCAAATAAACTGGACGGATAGCCCCGCTTTGCCCTCAGCTCTGGTCTTCATGGGCCAGTTATTGCACCCATCTTTTCTCATCTGCTAAACAGGAACGGGGATACTAATTTCCAGGTTGTCATTATAAGACAAGAGGATCTGATCAGTGTATGTGAGGTGATTTTGTATAGCACCTAACTGCTATTGAATGAAAATAATTGTATTATACAACTTCCCTAGTTAGTGCTTTCCCGTCCCAGGGAAGACCAGATTGTTTTTTAAGATACACAGAATAGCTTAAAAGCAAGCTGCTGTTACTTTGCAAATTTCTCTATAGTTTGTTTTTGTCGTTGTTGGTTTTTTTTTAATGTAAATTAAGTCATGCCACCTTAATACTATAAATCATTCAATGATCTCCCCTGACAGGTGGAATAAAACCCAAAATCCCATAAAACCCACGGGATCTGCCTTCACCTTTTCTGAACTTAGCGTCCACCTCTCCCTCTTCTGCTGCCAGGCATGCCTCCGGGCCTTTGCACTTGTTTCCCTCTCAACTTAGAATGTTCTTCCTCCAGATCTTTCTCCAGCTTTTTGATAGAGAAGAAAGAAGAAGAAGGAAAAAAAAAAAAAAACCCAAAGTTTGATTAAAATACTTGGTCTATTCCCTTTAGTTTTGAAAGTCCTACTTTGAGCCTCTTCTAAAGGCTAATTTGAGCATCTAAAGTTTCTAAGAAAAATTTAGCAACATGATTTCCCTGGTGGAATATTCTGTTACCTTTATTTAGAAAAGGAAGTTGGTATTTCTACATTATAACCATTCTGTGAGGCAAGTCAAAAAAAAAAAAAGTTTTCCCATGACTACCTGTATATTTCTTGAATTTTTTATTGCGAAGTTGACTCATAGTAAGTAAAGCAATTAAATGCTTAAGTCAAGATTGACACTGAAAAATTATTTATTCACTGTCTGTATTGTTTTTGTAGCAAATCCTTGCTGTTCCCATCCATGCCAGAATCGAGGTGTATGTATGAGTGTAGGATTTGACCAGTATAAATGTGACTGCACCCGAACAGGATTCTATGGTGAAAACTGTACCACACGTAAGTTTGTTGTTGAGTGCCCTCATTTGGAATGGGGTATATACAGTTATCATTTTACAGAATTGTGTCTTATAATGTGTCCCGTTAATTTCTTTTTCCTCTCATTGCAGCTGAATTTCTGACGAGAATAAAATTACTCCTGAAACCCACTCCCGACACAGTGCACTACATACTTACCCACTTCAAGGGAGTCTGGAACATTGTCAATAAGATCTCCTTCCTGCGAAATATGATTATGAGATATGTGTTGACGTGTAAGTACAAATCACTTTCTAGGGTTCTCAGCTGCCTCAAAGAAAAATGTACTTTAAAAATTTTATATTTTAAAACTTAATTCAACGCATGTTTAAATATACCATTTTAGTTTGCCTACTATCTTAATGGCCAAAAATATTGACATCTGAATCCCTTGAAGTTTCTAAAGCTCTGTCTCACAGGCAGAATTCTACTTAAAATACTGCATGCCTCTGCTGACCTTCACTGTTTTGTGAAGGACGTGTGGTCCCATTGTTTATTGAATGGCCATGGGGCACGGAATTGCACCCATTAAAATAAATGAATACTTTGGATTGGGGTCAGCCAGAAAGTAACCTTTATTTCTAATGTGAGTGTCAAGCCCAGACATTTTGCTCTTGGGCCTCTTGAACAATAAGTGGATGGTTATTTGAAAAAAATCAAAATGGCTAGACCAAAACATCTTCTGTAAAGAATATATACTTTATCAAAGATGCCTTTTAATGCATCATTCTTTCCTCTTTTTTGAGCACCAGTAGCAGGCTTTAAAGTATGATTACTTTGAAATAGAGTATCTTTGTATTAATTAAATTAAATTTATTCTAGTGCCACTTTGTACATTATACAATAAAAATGAGCATGGATTTGCCTTGTGGATGGGAACAAATAACATTTTTTTTTCCTCTAAAATTTCAGCGAGATCACATTTGATTGAGAGTCCGCCAACTTATAACGTGCACTACAGCTATAAAAGCTGGGAAGCCTTTTCTAACCTGTCCTATTATACCAGAGCTCTTCCTCCTGTGCCCGATGACTGCCCAACACCCATGGGTGTGAAAGGTGAGTGAGAGGAGACAGTTACATTAACTGTAACTGGGATTGGATTGATACCTAGAAAATTTGACCCCAAACTATGATTATTTGTTAATAAAACCATTTTTCCCTTCTTATGGATACCTCTGGATATTTTTGAAATTGTGAGTCCACGTAAACTATTCCATGGAAGCAAATAGGCCATTTTGGTATGAAAAAGTGAAAATGTTAATCACTCAGTTGTATCCAACTCTTTGTGACCCCATGGACTGTGGCTAGCCAGGCTTCTATGTCCATGGAATTCTCCAAGCAAGAGTACTGGAGTGAGTTGCCATTCTTTTCTCCAGGGTATCTTCCTAACCTAAGTATTGAATCTGGTCTTCTGCATTGCAGGCAGATTCTTTATCATCTGAGCCACCAGGGAAGCCCAAACATTTTGGTATAATGTCATATGGTCTCAAATTCTTTCATTAAAACTGAATTAATACTAGGTAAAGTAGATTATTCAGTAAGAGATTGTTCCCCTATATCTTAGAACTTCCATTAATATTATGATCCTGTTCAAAGTAGTATTTTTCCTATAAGTGAAGAAGACCCTGGTAAACTGACAGTTTCCTCTTTGGTTCCTTAAATATATAAATGGGTTCTTATTTTGGCTTTCTCATTTTTTATAGGGAGGAAAGAGCTTCCTGATTCAAAAGAAGTTGTGAAAAAAGTACTTCTAAGAAGAAAGTTCATTCCTGATCCCCAGGGCACAAATTTGATGTTTGCATTCTTTGCCCAGCACTTCACCCATCAATTTTTCAAGACAGATTTTGAACGAGGACCAGCTTTCACTAAGGGAAAGAACCATGGGGTGAGACAGAGTTAAATGAGAATTTGTAGCAAATCAAGTTCTGTGTGTAAAAACCTTAATGGAGTTTCCATTTTATCTCACTGGTTGAGTAAAAAAATACATAACACATACTTACATACATATATACAGATTATTATTTGTAGTTTGACTCATATTTTTAGTTTAAAATATTGGATCTGCAAAAAAGTTGTCTTCAAAAAAATTCGTTACCTTGATTATGCTGCCTTAAATATTATAAGGTGAGATTTTTGCAGCATTTTTATCTCTTGGGTTTCAGTGACATAGCTTCAATTAATAAGTATTTTATATCAAAACATTTTCTGCTGCTTTTTAAAAGAAATATATAATTAGAGTGAAAATTTCTGATACAGGCTCCATATGAGATACTAATAGGAGACATTTAGATTTATAAGCTATGGGGTTATTTTTAGTGGATAAACAAAGTTAATTTATTATTTTGTGGCTATGAAAAAAAAATGTGTTACTGAAAAATTTTAAAGCAAACTACATCATCACATTATTTAGTAATAAATACATCCTAGGCATTTTACATAAGAACAACTTCAGTAGCAAATCAAAAATTTTCCATAATCTTCTAGGTGGACTTAAGTCACATTTATGGTGAATCTTTAGAGAGACAGCATAAGCTTCGCCTTTTCAAGGATGGAAAAATGAAATATCAGGTTTGTTCCATTTCAATATTAAGAATTCATTACCACTCACCACCCACCTATGTTCTAAATCTCTAATGATGAAAATTTGTTTCTTACCTCTCTTACTGATACTTTTTTAGATGATTAATGGAGAGATGTATCCTCCCACTGTCAAAGATACTCAGGTCGAAATGATCTACCCGCCTCAAGTTCCTGAACACTTGAAGTTTGCTGTGGGCCAGGAGGTCTTTGGTCTGGTGCCTGGTCTGATGATGTATGCCACCATTTGGCTGCGGGAACACAACAGAGTGTGTGATGTGCTTAAACAAGAGCATCCAGAATGGGGTGATGAGCAGTTGTTCCAGACAAGCAGGCTAATCCTGATAGGTAAGCAAGAAGAGCAAATCACTTAAAGAAAACCCTCTTCCTCAAAGAAAACTAACTTGTTTCCTTTGCTCGGGAGGAATATAATACTTGGAGTGTCATGCATGTACAGTCACCTGCTCCATATTCATTCAGTCCTTCAGCTGGATTGGTCAGACACCTACCTCTCAATGGGGGAAAAGAAAATCTAGATAGGAATGCCAAATGACCAGTTGCATTTCAGTTGCTTGAACATTTGTGAGCAGAAAGAATTCATGTTTTCAATTTTTCATTTTGTGCCTGTAGGAGAAACTATTAAGATTGTGATTGAAGACTACGTACAGCACTTGAGTGGCTATCACTTCAAACTGAAGTTTGACCCAGAGCTGCTTTTCAACCAACAGTTCCAGTACCAAAACCGAATTGCTGCTGAGTTTAACACGCTCTACCACTGGCATCCCCTTCTGCCTGACGTCTTTCAGATTGATGGCCAGGAGTACAACTATCAGCAGTTTATCTATAACAACTCTGTCTTACTGGAACATGGTGTCACTCAGTTTGTTGAATCATTTACCAAGCAAATTGCTGGCAGGGTAAGCATTATTAGTGAAAACTAAAATAAAACAAAGGACTAGTTGGTAACTAGAACGTCTGCTGCAGAAAAGATTTTTCTTAAACTTACTGAAAGATTCATTATTGCTAGTAATCTTTCCTTGAATTAAGAAGGATATGTAATATATATATTTAATATTATATGATCTTGATTATAATATAATTTTACCATTATAATCTAGATCATAGAAATAATCTATAAATATTCCAAATGTATAGTTTAGGTCTCCAATGGTAGCTTCAGTTTACCTACTTGGCACTCAAGGGATGTATTTAAAATAGAAATCTTGGGAATTCCCTGGTGGTGCAGTGGTTAGAATTTCTTGCTCTCATTGCTGAGGGGCTGGGTTCAGTCCCTGGTCAGGGAACTAAAAATCCCACAGGGCACTTAGCATGGCCAAAAAAAGAAAAAAAAAAAAATCTTACATATGCCTAAAACTCAATTAACATATTCTACAATTTAATTCATATTCCACAGGTTGCTGGCGGTAGGAATCTTCCAGTCGCAGTAGAGAAAGTATCAAAGGCTTCAATTGACCAGAGCAGAGAGATGAAATACCAGTCTTTTAATGAGTATCGCAAACGTTTTCTGCTGAAGCCCTATGAATCATTTGAGGAACTTACAGGTGAGAAGCAGTTTCTAAACTTCTTCAAAGAGCCAAGGGGCAAATGGAAACAACAGAGAAGTTGAAAGCAAATTGAGCGAAGGGGTAAAACTCTTCATTTTGTCAAAAGTTTGACATTGGTTGTGTCTTTGTCCTTGTCACCCTCACAGGAGAGAAGGAAATGGCTGCAGAGTTAGAAGCGCTCTACGGAGACATAGATGCCATGGAGCTGTATCCCGCCCTTCTGGTAGAGAAGCCCCGTCCAGACGCCATCTTTGGAGAGACCATGGTAGAAGCCGGAGCACCATTCTCCCTGAAAGGACTTATGGGTAATCCTATATGTTCTCCTGAGTACTGGAAGCCTAGCACTTTCGGTGGAGAAGTAGGTTTTAAAATCATCAACACTGCCTCAATTCAGTCTCTCATCTGCAGTAACGTGAAAGGCTGTCCCTTTACCTCATTCAGTGTTCAAGATGCACACCTCACCAAAACAGTCACCATTAATGCAAGCTCTTCCCACTCTGGACTAGATGATATCAACCCCACAGTCCTACTAAAGGAACGTTCAACCGAACTGTAGAAGCCTAGTGGTCATATTTATTTATTTATATGAACTGTTTCTTTTAACTTAATTATTTAATATTTATATGAAACTCCTTGTGTTACTTAACATCTTCTGTTAAGGAGAAAAAGGGGGTCATACTTGTGAAGATTTCCATGTTGATTTTAAAGATGTCGAAGTTTCTTCCAAGTTAAAGGGGAAAGCAGTTTTCATTCTTCTGTACAATCCAATGGGAAATGAGTATGACATCTTTTTACTTGAATTTCAACTTATAATAAGAACAAAAGCTAAGTTTGAACATGTAAGTGCTGTTGCAAGATGACAAAATGCTGCACATTTCGACACTGTCAATATTTCCAGGGTGTCTCCTATGATGCCTGAGAAACAGCTGTCTACTCACTGGTCCTTTTATGGTCTTCTTTTAGCCATTTTCAGATCAGTTTACTTCGTCTATTTTGTTTTCCTGGTTTTAAGGTCTGAGTGTGTGTTATTTGGACTCTGCTTGTACTTTCTTACCTGAACTTATGCAAGTTTTCAGGAAATCCTCAGCTCAGAACTACTACAAAAGGCCTTTACGAAAAGGTATACATTCATTTTAAGTGAAAGGCAGAGAACTTTACAAATAAACTATAACCTAATAAAAAGCCCAATACCTTAAAGCCACAAGGGCTTCTTAACACCAAGAAAGTATTCCTATTCTAATTAATGTCTTTCCTCATTTAAAAGCAAATAATTGCTGAATAGTTCCCAGGGAGACAATGCTTCTTTTCCACATCTCATTGTCAGTTGACGTTTTCTGGTACTGTATATTAATTTAATTTATTGAGAGCTATTTTGTCTTCTTAGGATGACTGTTATAAACTGGGTTTAAGGCTGCATGGTGTTCTTTTTTGGCATTATGTCAGAATCAATGTATCTTTTAGGATTACCTCTCCGGATTATTACTCTAACATAAATGTTTGGATTAAGATTTGTGAAAACATGTTAGGAATCCAACTCTGGTATATTGAGATGTAAAGTTGGAATTCGTCTTTAAGGTTTACCTATTCACCAGCCCACAGAGAACGTTGTCTCATTACCCTGGATGTGCTCTAACACTGACAGTGTATACATTTTTGAAGGACTTGTGGATGTTTCATTAATTCATTCACCCCTAACTTTCTGGAGAAACATTCTTTACAAAGCGCTGTGGGTCTTAATATTTTTAAATCATGCACTGAAAATCAGTATTTATGTAAATAATTGAAAAAGTATGCCTGTTAGGCAGAGGGAGAAAAATGAAATTTCATTAAAGAGAAATAACTCAGGGGAATTTTCAAGATTTTATGTTTAAATGATTTATAGTTAAGAAAGAGTCAATAGTAGAAGAGCTTGTATTAAACAACTTTTACCTTCATTGATTTTTTAAAAAACTGATTTGTTAATATCTGAATGACTGAATCTGGGAATTTGGAATATGTGAGTGTTTTGGTGCCTCAGACTATGTATGATTAAATTAATTTATGTANTAAACAACCGTTACCTTCATTGATTTTTTAAAAAAACTGATTTGTTAATATCAGAATGACTGAATCTGGGAATTTGGAATATGTGAGTGTTTTGGTGCCTCAGACTATGTATGATTAAATTAATTTATGTAAACTGTAAGTGTTGAAACAAATAGCTTGTTTATTTTTGTATTATTTAAAAATTGAAAACTTCTTCTACAATAAATAAATTTTGACTGTTTCTGTATATCTTTGTCATGAGATGATTTCTGTAAAGCATCATTCTCCCATCTCTTCCAAACCAGACTGGCCCTTAGTGAAATGGTTCTGCCCTCCATCATATAGAGGTCTTAAGGTCACTGTTATAATCTCCCATACATGGAAACACTGTATTTGAAAATGGGTGCTTTGTCCTATAGAAGAGAGATAGCAACAAACTTATTTTCATTGCCTAATCTTAGAAGTAGGAAAAACAAGTACACAAAAGGCGAAGAATAAGGCAAAGCTGCTAAGGAGGTACAGAATCTAAAAGAAAGTTGAAAGGAGGAGAGATTAAGTTCAGTTGGGTGAATCACTGATACCTGGTTCACTGGCTCTGTCATTTCCTACTCTTGACATCTTGGTAATTTCAATATCCACATGGACTGCATGTTTAACATCCTGCCTGGGGTCTCTTGTCTTCTATTCTAGTGTTCCCTTCTTCCATATTTCCTATGATCAAACAGACTTTGATCTCACCATCAATTACTGTACCATTTCCAAAATCTTCATTTCAATCATCTTTTACTACCAACACTTGCAGCTCACATATTTTAGTACTCATGCTCTAACATCTAACTTCAGCTTCACTGAACCTATTGATTCACCAAACCTTATCACCTCCTATCTCCTCATTTCCTTCCTTATGCATCTAACTCAGATTCCATTGTCCATCTTGAGACTCATCCCCTCATTTCTTGGTCTACTCTCCATTGTACGTAACTGACACCACTTAATTTCAGCCATAAACAGATTATTTGACTTCTCAGTAGCATTCAACACAAATGTCTATAGCGTCTTTCTTGTAAGATTTTCTTTTATTGGCTTCATGGTTTATACTCTCCTCATCTTTCTCCCCTTCCATAAAGAGTTACTATTGGGTTGTTGATTTTTAAAGCTCTTCATACATTGTGTGGTGTGTGTGTGTGTGTGTGTGTGTGCAGTCATTCAGTTGTGTCTGATTCTTTGCAACCCCATGAACTGTAGCCCTCCAGGCTCCTCTGTCCATGGGATTTCCCAGGCAACAATATTGGAGTGGGCTGCCATTTCCTGCTCCAGGGATCTTCCTGACCAGGGGTTGAACCTGCATCTCCTGCGTTGGCTGGTGGGTTCTTTACCTCTGATCCACCTGGGAAACCCTCATCATCACTATAAATTAAAGTGTCCTGATTCCTCTTTCTCTTCTTTATCCGTACTCTTCCAGGTTAATCCCGTCCAAGTTTATAAACTGAACCACTAATTAATCACTCTCAGATTTGTTTTTAGAACCAATCTCTGTCGATTAACAACTCAAATTCATATATTTAGTGGCTTATTTTATATCTCTGCCCTTTCAGCAACACATACTCCAAATAATCATTCAATATTAAAGACACCAATATTGCCTAGTTTTCAAGCAAAAGCATCTCTTTCCTTCACACTCATAGCCAGTCCAGCAGCAAATCTGTTGTCTATATTCCTGTACACAAATCTTAAATCTGTCACTTTCCATCCAACTCCATGGCAATCAACCTAATTGATGTAATAATCTCTGAATTGGTGTTCTCTATTCTTGCCTCATTCCAAACCACTGTCATAGCAATGAGAGTGATCATTTTCAGGCATAAATCATATCATGCCCCTTCACTTGTTTGAAATCTTCTCAGTTCAGTTCAGTTCAGGCACTCAGTTGTTCCGACTCTGTGACCCCCATGAACTGCAGCATGCCAGGCTTCCCTGTGCATCACCAACTCCCAGAGTTCACTCAAACTCGTCCATCGAGTCGGTGATGCCATCCAACCATCTCATCCTCTATCGTCCCCTTCTCCTCCCACCTTCAATCTTTCCCAGCATCAGGGTCTTTTCCAATGAGTCAGTTCTTCACATCAGGTGGCCAAAGTATTGGAGTTTCACCTTCAGCATCAGTCCTTCCAATGAACACCCAGGACTGATTTCCTTTAGGATTGACTAGTTTGATTGCCTTGCTCTCAAAGTTACTCTCAAGAGTCTTCTCTAACACCACAGTTCAAAACATCAATTCTTCAGCACTCAGCTTGCTTTATAGTCCAACTCTCACATCCATACATGACCACTGGAAAAACCATAGCTTTGATCAGATGGACCTTTGTTGGCAAAGTAACGTCTCTGCTTTATAATATTCTGTTTAGGTTGGTCATAGCTTTTCTTGCAAGGAAATCTTCTGATGATTTCCTATTCCACAATGGGTGAATCTAAACTTATCTTATGCTATGTACTTAGTGATCTACCCCTGCCTATATCAGTCATGTCTACTACGATTTTCCACCCTTGTTCACTTTGGAAAATAGTTTGTGAGTCCCTTCTAAAACAAAAAAAGAATCATTTACAATATGTATTAGCTTTATATTTAAGCTGTTAACAAACTACCACAAACTTACTAGCTGAAAACAACACAAATTCATTACCTACGGTTTCGGAGGTCAGAAGTAAGAATAGGTCTTGTGAGTTAAACTCAAACAGTGAGCAGCAGCTTCTTCTGGAAGCTCTAGGGAAGAATCTATTCCTCACCTTTCCCAGCTTCTAGAAGCCACTTGCAATTCCTTGGCTCATGTCTCTTTATCTTCAAAGCCAGCAGAGTAGCATCTTCAAATATCTGTGACTCTGACCTTTTTGCCTCTTTCTCATTAAGGCCCTTTTGATTGTTTTGAGCCCATGAAGATAATCAAGGAAATTTATCCCTCCTCAAAATCCTTAATATATTTGCATATACAAAGTTCCTTTTGCCACATAAGGCAACATATTCACAGATTCTAAGGATTGGGCCTGGACATTTTTGGAGGGCCATTATTTTTCCTACCATATCATATAATCTAGCCAATGATCTCTTGGGTATTTACACTAGAAAAATAAAACCTATATTTGTGCAAAAATCTGTTCAATGCAAAAATAGCCAAAAGCTGGAAATTATCCAAGTGTCCTTTAATAGGTTAATGGTTAAATAAAGTGTGGCAAACTCTGGTGTATCTATACCATGGAGTACTACACAAAACAAACAAATGAAACTATTGATACACATAATAATTTGGATGGAACGCAAGGGAATTACGCTGAGTGTTAAAAAAAACTAATCTTTAAAAGTTACCTATGGTAAGAGTCTATTTATATAACATTTTTTAACTAACAACAGTATAAGGATGGAGAATTGATTAGTTGTTACCAGATTAGGAATGGTGGGATGGGTAGCTATAGCTATAAAGGGGTAGCATGAAAGCTTTGTTCTGGGATAAATGAAGCTCTCATAAATTACTGATGATAGTGTAAAAGATTATAGCCATTTTGGAAGCCACTCTGGCAGTTTATATAAAGTTAAACGTACCCTATGTCCAGCAATCCTACTTCCAACTACTTACCTAAGAAAAATGAATATATGTGTACATAGAAGACTTAAGACTGTCCATGGTCACTCTTCCAAAAAACTGCAGAAGGTGGAAAGATTCCCAAACTCATTTTACAAGGCCACTATCATCCTGATACCAAAATAAGACAAAGATACTACACACACACAAAAAAAATTACAGACCAATATCACTCTTGAACATAGATGCAAAAATCCTCAGCAAAATTCTAGCAAACAGAATCCAACAACACATTAAAAGAGTCATACACTAGGATCAAGTGGAGTTTATCCCAGGGATGCAAGAATTCTTCAGTATGTGCAAATCAACAAACGTGATACACCAAATTAACTAACTGAAAGATAAAAACCATATGATCATCTCCATACATGCAGAGAAAGCTTTTGACAAAATTCAACACCCATTTATGATTAAAAAAAAAAAAACTGTTGAGAAAATGGACATATAAGTAACCTACCTCAACATATTAAAGCCCATATATGACAAACCCACAGCAAACATTATTCTCAATGGTGAAAAACTGAAAGCATTTACTCTAAGGTTAGGAACAAGACAAGGGTGCCCACTCTCACCACTATTATTCAATATAGTTTTGGAAGTCCTAGCCATGACAATCAGAGAAGAAAAAGAAATAAAAAGAATCCAGATTGGAAAAGAAGTAAAACTCTCACTGTTTGTAGATGACATGATACTATTCATAGAAAACCCTTAAGATGCCACCAGAAAATTACTAGGACTAATCAATGAATTAGTAAAGTTGCAGGATACAAAATTAATACGCAGAAATCCCTTGCATTCCTATACATGACCAATGAAAAATCAGAAAGAGAAATTAAGGAAACAATTCCATTCAACATTGTAACAAAAAGAATAAAGTACCTAGGAATAAATCTACCTAAAGAGACAAAAGACCCGTATGCAGAAAACTATGCGGACATGCATGCTAAGTCACTCCAGTCGTGTGAGACTCTTTGCAACTCCGTGGACTGTAGCCCGCCAGGCTCCTCTGTCCATGGGATTCTCCAGGCAAGAATACTGGAGTGGGTTCCCATTTCCTTCTCCAGGGGATCTTCCCGACCCAGGCATCGAACCCTGGTCTCCTGCATTGCAGACATATTCTTTACTGAGTGAGCTATGAGGGAAGCCCTAAAGGCAGTATGGTACTGGCACAAAAACAGAACTATAGACCAGCGGAATAGGACAGAAAGCCCGAGATAACCCACACACTTATGAGCACCTTATCTTGGACAAAGCAGGCAAGAATATACAACCTTTCCAATAACTGGTGGTGGGAAAACTGGACAGTTACATATAGAAGAATGAAATCAGAATACTTCCTAACACCATATACAAAAATAAACTCAAAATGGATTAAAGACAAATGTAAAGCCAGAAACTTAAAAACTGGAAGAAAAGAGGCAGAACACTCTGACATAAATTGCGGCAAGATTCTCTTTGACTCACTTCCTAGAATACCGAAAATAAAAACAAAAATAAACAAATGGGACCTAATTAAAAGTAGAGCTTTTTTATAGCAAAGGAAACTATAGACAAGATGAAAAGATAACCCTTAGAAGGGGAAAAAATAATTGCGAATGAAGCAATGATAAAGGGTTAATCTCCAACATATATAAGCAGCCCATAAAGCTTAATATCAGAAAAACAAACAACCCAATCAAAAAATGGGCAAAAGACCTGAACAGACATTTCTACAAAGAAGACATACAGATGGCCAATATACACATGAAAAGATGTTCAACATCTCTCATTATCAGAGAAATGCAAATCAAAGCTATGGTGAGGTATCACCTCATACCAGTCAGAATGTCCATCATCATAAATCTATAAGCAATAAATTCTGGAGAGGATGTGGAGAAAAGGGAACCCTCTTGCACTGTTGGTGGAAATGTAAGTTGATACAGCCACTATGGAAAAGAGTATGGAGATTCTTTTAAAAAAACTAGGAATAAATCTACCAGATGACCCAACAATCCCACTACACCCCGAGAAAAACCACAATTCAAAAATACACCTGTACCCCAATATTTGTTGCAGCACCATTTACAATAGCCAGTACCTGGAAGCAGCCTCAATGTCCATCAACAGAGGAGTGTATAAAGAAGTTGTGGTGCATATATACGAATGAACATTATTCAGCCATGAAAAAGAACAGCTGCTAATAAGTTGAACGGAGGTGGATGAACCTAAAGCCTGTTACACAGAGTGACAGATGTCAAAAGAGTTAAACAAATATTTTATATTAATTCATATATATAGGGAACCTTGAAAAATGGTACTGATTAATCTATTTATAGGGAAGGGATGGAGATGCAGACATAGAGAAGGGACTTGTGGACACAGTGGGCAAAGGAGAGGGTGGGATGAGTTGAGAAAGTAGCGTTAACATATGTGCACTGCCATGAGTAAAATAGAGGCTGCTATATAACACAGGGAACCCAGCCTGGTGCTCTGTGACAACCTAGGAGAGTGGGATGGGGAGGGGAGGTGGGAGGAAGGCTCAAGAGGGAGGAGATATATATATATATATACACACACACACATAGTTATGACTGATTTGTGTTGTTGTACAGCAGAAACCAACACAACATTGTAAAGCAATTATCATCCAGTTAAACAAATTTTAAATAAAGAAATAGAACAGATAACATAAAGAAGTACTTAAGATATAATTTACAGCATGATGGCCATAGTTGCCATGCTGTGTGTTATATATGAAAGTTGTTGAGAAATGAATCCTAAGAATTCTCTTCAGGAAGCACCAGAATCTGCTCTTCTGCACAGCAGTGGCAAAGAGTAAGTTTCAGATGGAAGCTTGGCCATAGTTTTGATTTTGATAGGGAAATTAAAATGAAGAAGAGAGCAGGCCTTTGACTGATTTCTGACCCTGCCTGGACTACATACCTGTCTGCAAACACACCAATTGTTACCAGAAATTCAAGAGGCACTTTAGATAAGAGAGCAAGTGGGTATTGGATTTTCTTGAGCCCTTAGAGGCCTGGCCAGCCCCCTCAGTTCAGCTCAGTCGCTCAGTCGTGTCCGACTCTTTGCGACCCCATGAATCACAGCATGCCAGGCCTCCCTGTCCATCACCACCTCCCGGAATTCACTCAGACTCGTGTCCATCGAGTCAGTGATGCCATCCAGCCATCTCATCCTTGGTCATCCCCTTCTCCTGCCCCCAACCCCTCCCAGCATCAAAGTCTTTTCCAATGAGTCAACTCTTCGCATGAGGTGTCCAAAGTACTGGAGCTTCAGATTTAGCATCATTCCTTCCAAAGATCCCCAGGGTTGATCTCTTTCAGAATGGATTGGTTGGATCTCCTTGCAATCCAAGGGACTCTCAAGAGTCTTCTCCAACACCACAGTTCAAAAGCATCAATTCTTTGGCGCTCAGCCTTCTTCACAGTCCAACTCTCACATCCATACATGACTGCTGGAAAAACCATAGCCTTGACTAGACGGACCTTAGTCAGCAGAGCAATGTCTCTGCTTTTGAATATGCTATCCAGGTTGCTCATAACTTTTCTTCCAAGGAGTAAGCATCTTTTAATTTCATGGCTTTAGTCACCATCTGCAGTGATTTTGGAGCCCCCAGAAATAAAGTCTGACACTCTTTCCACTGTTTCTCCATCAATAGATGGAGAAATATCCCATGGAGTGATAGGACCGGATGCCATGATCGTTTTCTGAATGTTGATCTTTAAGCCAACTTTTTCACTCTCCTCTTTTACTTTCATCAAGAGGCTTTTTAGTTCCTCTTCACTTTCTGCCATAAGGGTGGTGTCATCTGCATATCTGAGGTTATTGATATTTCTCCCAGCAATCTTGATTCCAGCTTGTGTTTCTTCCAGTCCAGCGTTTCTCATGATGTACTCTGCATAGAAGTTAAATAAGCAGGGTGACAATATACAGCCTTGACGTATTCCTTTTCCTATTTGGAACCAATCTGTTGTTCCATGTCCAGGCCAGCTCCTTGGGATCCAGAAAATCTGGTGACTTTCATCCAGAAAATCCAGATGAAACAAATAGCTTTGTAAATGTTAAAGAAAAATCAGAGCTGCATTTCTGCACGCAAACTGATGATATCAATTTGGAATTATAATCGGGAGCCCCAAAACTGAAATTTGAAGTCTCATCCATGGGGTGAATGCACAGCCTGGGACCTCTTCCCAATTGGGACTTCAGATTGCTATTAACAAGGGACTTCTCACTGCTGTTTAAGTCTGGATGTTGCTCAGTCAAATTTGATGATGTATGTGCCACTACTTTTCTTTCTTTTTTCTATTTCTCTTCTTTTAATGACTGTATATTGAAATTAAGTCAGTCAATCCTTTATTAAATATTGAAATTGTTCAAAACAAAACAAAAAACTTTGTTGATCAAGAGACTTACCAGTGCTCAAACTGCCTTTTATTTTTCTTTTAGAGATATGAAGAAATAGCTAACAAGGAATGTCAATGAAATGCAAATCTCATATATTTGAATGCAGTTACTATCATATCTTTCAGCTTTCTTCTCATCAGGAGAAAACTGATACATTTCTCTCCCTCTCTCCTTTTTTTTAGGTTCCATTATTTAAATGTAACTGTGTTGGATCCATTTGACTTCTCTCACACAACTTAACAAAAGAACAAATTAAAACACACATTCACACATGATTAAGAATCATCCTCAGAATCTGCCTTCTTCTATAAGCTTAGCTCCATCACTCAAGGTAGGATGCTACCTAATTTTTCTATTCCTCCTGCTAAAAACATGTGCACTAATCTTTATATTCTTAGATGTACAACATACTGTGATTAAGTGATTTTGATTGAATTGTTGATTTTCCACATATGTAGACTACTTTTCTATGTGAATGAGAGCTCCTAGCCACTCTGTTCGGATACAGAGTTTACCATGTGAGAGCTTAAGGAAAGATTCGGAATGGGCCATCTAATTCCTTATAAATGGAAATGTTCCTGGCATCTCATAACCAATGACTGCATATAGAAGTAAATACATATCACTTTCATGAAAGTAGCTTATTTAATAATCACAATAAAGAATAATGAAAAATAAAAGCAAATCAATGAGGAATGAAAATAATTGTAATAAACTTCATGTGCTAAAGCTAACATACTTTAATCACAAGAAAGCATTTGAAGATCTCAATGAAAAGCAATTTTTTTTTTCTTTAACTTCTTTCTTGTTTTGACTGCACTGCACAGCTTTTGGGGTTTTAGTTCCCTGACCGGGAATCAAACCTGAGCCCTCAATAGTGAAAGCAAAGAGTCCTAACCAGTGGATCCCCAGGGAACCCCTGAAAGGCAGTTTCTTCTCGATTAGGGAGCTTGCTGATAACCTGGCAATTAAGAAGATGAAGAAAATAGAAAAGTAAATTAACACACACCTCAAAATTGAAATCTAAGTGAAATGTGGTTGTTACATATTTCACGTTATGTGAATGATCACTTTAGTAATCAAGAAACTGCTACTTATCATTTTAAAAATGGGTCCCTTTTTGTTCCTTTACTTTCCTTCATTCCACAGATATGGATATAGATAGGGAATTCCCTGGCAATGCTGTGGTTAGGACTACAAGCTCTCACTGCTGAGGGCCCAGGTCTGATCCCCTGGTCAGAAAAATAAGATCTCACAAGCTTTGTGGTGTGACCAAAAAATATAGATAGATAGATAGATAGACAGTGTTGACAAATGTTATAACTTGCCTAATAATTATATTTTAACAACTTAATATCATAGACTTAGGATATTCAGGGCTGCTTGTTTCCATAGTTGAAGATTAAAAAATGATTTAAAAATTACAATTGTCTCCCAACTTGACCTCCAATTTCAGTGTATTACTAAGGACTCAAGTTTTTGCAGAGCTTAGCCACAGTCTGGGTTTGAAGTAGAGGGAAGCAGTTTAAGATGAATAGTAAACAGTTTGGAAAATCATTCTGTTTTTTAATTTTTAATCCAGACAAAAAGCACTACTTCTGTGGATCCTCACTAAATACCGTTGGCATTCAAAAGTAATCAGATTACTCTCACTATAATAATTAATTTAAAGGCCTTAGATTAAGTAGAATGTATTACTATTTTAGCATTTTACGTTATGTCACTCAGAACGATAAATGGCTAAATTGCCTGTAAGATTAATCCATGAAGGAAATTCAGAAAATAGACTGCTTTTTGGAGAAAATAACACAAAAGGTTATCTTCTGTTTACTTTCCAACTTCCTTCCTAAAAGACTCATCACTGAAACCAAACGGAAGCTTGAGATTTGAGTTGGCCATGTGTCTCAGCCTCTAGCGTTTAAACTTCTCTTTCTTTTGCTTCGTTCAAGTGGACTCTGTCCAGATAGCAGGCACTTGCTGTTTCATGTTCCTGATTGTTCCTAACAGATGATGTGAAGCCTGATAGTGTGACTTCCCCTGGTTATTACTCAATATCTGTTTAAGATGGCAACATTCACAAAACGCAGGGTGGGGTCTGTTTTACACGCTCTTGAAAAAGTGGAAAACATTATAATCTGAAAAAAGCAAAGAAGAATGCCCAATGGATAAACAATCTTTCCTCAAACAAAACAATATTTAGAAACGATGCAAATGAAGAATGTTCCTTTTACCCACATCCTGAAATCTACCGTGTATGTTTTTTTGTAACCTTATCATGGTATATATATATGTGTGTGTGTGTATCTTAGACTCAACATCACTATTGAGAAATATTTTGAATATTGAGTTATCTGAAATGCTCTTTAAAGTCGGAAGATGCCTCCTTCAGAGAGAAAAAGGGAGAAAAGCATTTGAATGTTAGAAACAGTGTGAGTAAATGAGTGAAATTGTATTAAAAGCTCCAACTTTGAAGAGGCTAACACCAAACAGATTGAGGTACACTCCCTTTTCTCATGTTAATTCTCTTTATTCATCTAAAAAATGATATATATTATAAATATTCTTAATAAGGTGAAGTCATATAAATAGGTTCATTTAGAATATGACTTCTACTTTGTTTAGAAATCTATGGCATCACTTGAAATAAAGTTATGTCCTTGGAAATTATAAAACAATTGTGAATTTCTAAGCTAAACTAAGCTAAACTTTAGGTGTTACGAGTCAAGAATAGGACTTTTCACATTCTTGAGGATATTAGCATGGTGGTGGACTGGCTAGATGCTTGCAGACAGGATGGGCTTGGGAGTTGGACAAATATGAGTTCTGTTCCTTTCTAGCAGTGTGGTTAATAAGAGCTCTTTATTCCTCATCATTCAAAGGTAAAATGGGAATAGTAATACCTACTGCATTCCTGGGGCTTCCCTGGTGGCTCAGACAGTAAAGGGTCTGCCTGCAATGCAGGAGACCTGAGTTCCATCCCTGGGCTGGGAAGATCCCCTGGAGAAGGACATGGCAACCCACTCTAGTATTCTTGCCTGGAGAATTCCACAGACAGGGGAGCCTAGAAGACTATAGTCCATGGGTTGCAAAGGGTCTGACATGACAGAGTGACTAACACGCACACTGTATTCCTAGCCCAGGATTGACATACAATTCAAGGAAGCAAGTTTTATTTTTCTATTTCAAACCATAACTCAAGGCAAATTACTTTGTAGGTTTTCATTTCTCTGAGTGAGTGAGTGAGTGAAAGTTACTCAGTCATGTCCAACTCTTTGGGACCCCATGGACTATACAGTCCATGGAATTCTCTAGGCCAGGATACTGAAGTGGGTAGCCTTTCCTTTCTCCAGGGGATCTTTGCAACCCAGGGATCGAACCCAGGTCTGCCGCATTGCAGGCAGATTCTTTACCAGCTGAGCCACCAGGGAAGCCCAAGAATACTGGAGTAGGTAGCCTATCCCTTCTCCAGTGAATCTTCCCGACCCAGGAATCAAACTGGGATTTCCTGCCTTGCAGGTGGTTTCTTTACCAACTCAGCTATCAGGGAATCATATAATAAGTATGTTGATAATAATAATAACACATTGAAAAAAAAAAACAGAGAAAGTGAAAATAACTTGATGTTCTAAAATTGGCTTTCTGTGACATCGAGAACTAGGAATCTCTCTGGACTTCATTTGCTTCAGTTATTCTATAAGAAGTTTTAGAGAGGGCTACATAATTCCTCTTCTTATATATGACTACTAAATTAACTTAATATCCACACATCCTGTGGTAACTCAATATAGTTCTTTGCTTCTCAACTGGTTTACAGCTCAGCAAAGGTCTACCCTGTTATGCCATGATACAAAGCATTAATTAGGGCATTAAAAAATTTTTTTTAGCTGTGTTAGGCAGAATCATGTCCCCTACCCAAAGCTGTCTGGGTTCTAACTCTTGGAATTTGTCATATAACAACACGGAATAAAAGCTGCAGAGAAAATTATTCTGCTATTCATCTGACCTTAAACTAAAGAGTTCATCCTGGATTACCCAATGTAATCATAAGAGTAGCTCAAAAGGGTTTCTAAATATGAAAGAAGAAGGCAGAAGGCTCATTGACAGGGTGATGCAATGTGAGAAAGACTTGACTGGCTATTAGTAGTTTTGAAGATGGAAGCGGCCAGGGAAGCAAGAATGTGAGCAGCCTCTAGGAGGTGGAAAAGGGCAAGAAAACGTGTTCTCCCCTAGAGCTCCCACAAAGGAATGCACACCTCGATTTTAGCCAATGTGGCCAGTTTAGGACTTCTGAACTAGAGAACTAAAAGATAATGAATCTGTATTGTTAAGTTTAGGTGAGCTGTTACAGCAGCAACAGGAGATTAATACAGTAGCTAATGTGAGCAAGAGAACACATTGGGAGTGATGAGACCAACCTCCTATAATGGCAAGTATGTGTAAATCACTCAACACAGATACAAGCAACAAATCATATGGTGTCTTCTGAGCTCTGTTTCCTTCTACTGTATGATAATGTTACGGTCCTTCTCAGACCTGCTTACAGCATTCCCAACAGACTGGCAGGTGTATGCTTTTTCTTCAGTGCCCTTATGTCTTGGGTTTCCCTGGTGGCTCAGATGGTAAAGAATCTGCCTGCAATGTGGGAGACCTAGGTTTGATCTCTGGGCTGGGAAGATCCCCTGGAGAAGGGAATGGCTACCCACTCCAGTGTTCTTACCTGGAGAATTAATTCCATGGGCAGAGGAGCCCGGTGAGCTACAGTCATGGGGTCACAGAGAGTTGGACGTAACTGTACGACTAACCCTTTTGCTTTTTTCCCTTGTGACTTACTTCTCTTAGGTCTTGTCTTATGCATTTACCTTAAGTGTAGTCTTTTAAGCCCTAAAGTCATCACAGTATTTCTTCAGAGATTTTCCTTTTTTGAATTTTCTCTGCAAATACTAGCAATAGAGTGATTCATTATCTTTCTTACCTATGTGCTCACACTGCGCACGATCTCTGTTGGGACCACTCTCATCTATATTGTGTGTGGATAAGAGGGAGATTTAAAAGGAGAATGTGTAAGTTTCTTCCTGGAATTAAAACTGAAAATGAAAGCCTCTACTTGCAAAATAAGTGGAACATCACCAGAATTCTTTTTTTACCCAACACAATGTCAGTTCAGAATAAGGAAAAAACAAAACTGGTCAGCTACTTCATGCCCAATGTCCTATAGCTTTAAAAAGATCTAGAAGGATAAATTGGGAGTTATCATGGTATGGTGAAAAGAAAAAAATACTAGTTTTGGAGTCAGCAAAACTTGTATGTTCAACAATTATGTTCCTCTTCAGTTCTTCCTTATCATTTTTTCTCTTTTAGTAAGTCTTTATTACAGAATTGTGACATTCAATTTTTCATTCTTAGCATGAAGCTCATTACTGGGAAATACCCTTATTGGTTTTTGATTGAATGGATATACCTATCTTAGCACAGAAAGGAATTTTTGAGGGAGAAAACTGTCACTCTGATAGGATACAGAAAACCACTGCCTAGTAGATGGACACTTTTGCTATCGTAGATTATTTTGAGAATCTTATAAAAGCTAAACACCTAAAACAAAAAATAACACAATAGCACAACAATTATCATAAAACTTCAGATAGTTCTTAAGCTTTTGAACATGATCCAAATTAAAAAACTACAGCAGTAGATTCTCCTACAGTAAAATAAAAGGGAATTAGTAACAACTTGGAAAAAACTGAAGAGAATTACATAACAAAAGAGGGTAGTAATGTCATAGAAAGAACTTTCAATTGAGAATCAAGTAACTAAGAGATCCAGTTT
>SJYR01002634.1:536960-549084 GCA_006410655.1 Kobus ellipsiprymnus | reverse complement strand
CCGGGGATAAAGTGTGGGTGTAGCAGGGAGAGATTTGTTGGAGGTGGTGGGAGGTGAGCTGTGGCTCCCAGGGCCTTGCTTGTGACGTTGATGTAGGAGGCGGACATGCTGGGTGTGTAGTTTAGCCGAGCAAGAGAGAGGGAGAGAGGAGAAAAACCAGAACTTAGGCTCCTTCTCTGAGCGGATCTAGACTGAAACCTGTGGGTCTTGGAAAGAGAACAAAGCAGAGAGTGAGAGCAGGTTCTCGTGGAGAGAGAGAAACTCGGAAGTCTCCAGCCAACAGTTTGGGATGACTTGCAGTTTACCTTGAAATCCCGGGTTTCAGCACCAATGATCTCAGAGAGTGTCAGCCGTGAGCGATGGTTTGAAGCCAGATCCTCATTCTCTGCCCAACAAGTGGACCTGGAGGGGCCTGGATCTAAACCAGGAATCCTAGCCGCTTGTCCACCAGGGGCCAGACCTGGAGAGAAGGTTCCCCTGACTCTTGCCTCCATTGAAAAATGCATTTCTCAAGGAGGAAAAGAAATGTTTTTAAATCAAAAACAGGTACAAAGTGTATTATTAGAGACAAAGCACAAGTGAGAGAGCACTCAGAGGAAGTTTGCTCAGTTTAGACAGGAGAGCGGCAAAGATATACAGCTGGAGAGAGTGTGGGCGTCCTCCCAGGAGGAGGAGCCCAGAACCCATCAGAAGCAGTCAAATCATCCATAAGGGCAGTTATGGGTTTGTTAACCTTTGGTGAATTATCCGGTTTCTTTTTCCATACCTGCCCTGTCTTTGAACCCTCACTGACTTGACTGTGTGAATTTTTTCCAAGACGGATTCCAGCCGGGAGGCCATGGGACTGGGTGGGGTCCTGGCACCTCCTGTTATGGGGGGATGCCCTTTGCTCAGTTAAGACAGGAGAGCAGCAAAGATATACAGCCGGAGAGAAAGAGTGTGGGTGTCCTCCCAGGAGGAGGAGCCCAGAACCCATCAGAAACAGTCAAATCATCCGTAAGAGCAGATATGGGTTTGTTAACCTTTGGTGAATTATCCGGTTTCTTTTTCCATACCTGCCCTGTCCTTGAACCCTCACTGACTTGACTGTGTGAATTTTTTCCAAGACGGATTCCAGCAGGGAGGCCATGGGACTGGGTGGGGTCCTGGCACCTCCTGTTATGGGGGGATGCCCTCCTCTTCTCTGACCCTCAACATGTGCCATGTCTCCCTGGCCACAAGGCTGGGAAATCTGTCACTCCTGACCTCTAAATCAAAGAGGGTTTAGGCCTGCCACAATTGTTACCTGAAAGTGTCCACAGGAGACAGAGTCCAGCTACTCACTCTGTTCTTGTCATTTCCATCTTGAAGAGCCAACAGGAGGCTGCTTATAACTCTCTAGCCTAGAGCCCACCTGCTTCCTTCCTCAGGAAATGTAAACAGAAGTCTAATTGTAAATGGCCAGCCTGGAGCCCACTAGCTCCTACCTCAGGACCATATGGGGCTCCTGGGAATGAAGGCTTTTTCCTGTCCCCTGTTCCTTTATTCAAAGTATTTTTTAATACGAAAAACATTTTGTACTGGGGTGTAGCCAAGTAATGATGTTGCCGTAGTTGTAGGTCAACAGTGAAGGAACTGAGTCTCACATGGACATGTGTCCATTCTCCCCCAAAGTCCCATCCCGTCCAGGCTGCACCCAACACTGAGCCAAGTTCCTTGTGTCTACAGTAGGTCCTGGCTGCTTTTCCATTTTAAATATAGCAGTGTGTACATGACCTCCCAAAGTCCCTTGCTACCGCTTCCCCTGGCAACCACAAATTCAGTCACTAAGTCGGTGAGTCTCCTTCTGATTTGTAAGTAAGTTCCTTTCTGTCCCTTGTGTTTTGTATCCAGACTCCGCTTCCATGACCTGCTCTGAGTTCCTAAGGGCAGCTTCAAGCAGTTGCTGCTCACAGAATCTGAAACTCCCATATTCTGCCCAC
Source organism: Kobus ellipsiprymnus (assembly GCA_006410655.1). NCBI lineage: Eukaryota > Metazoa > Chordata > Mammalia > Artiodactyla > Bovidae > Kobus > Kobus ellipsiprymnus. The sequence goes on along the minus strand of SJYR01002634.1, from coordinate 547,123 downwards.
CTGATGTGAAGGGCTGACTCATCTGAAAAGACCCTGATGCTGGGAAAGATTGAAGGTGGGAGGAGAAGGGGACGACAGAGGATGAGATGGTTGGATGACATCACCAACTCAATGGACATGAGTGTGGGTGGGCTCTGGGAGTTGCTGATGGACAGGAATGCCTGGTGTGCTGCAGTCCACTGGACCGCAAAGAGTCGGACATGACTGAGAACTGAACTGAACTGAACGGCATCATGGAAGGAGCTGCTGAGAAGCCACCTGAGGCAAAATTAAAAGGACCAGAGACCCTTTAAGTTTTCATCTTTGTCAAGATGAGGAGACCGAATGCCTGAGACCGTGCACACACCCTGATCTGTCAGCAACTGCTCCCTTGAACATTTGCCATAAAGTTCTTCACCGAACTTGCCTGGGTTGGGACTCAGTTTCAATGGCAGGGGCCCGCTCTGTCCCCTGGGCCTGGCAAAGCAATAAAACTGTTCTTTCCTCCTCCACCCAGATCTCCGCCTCTGAGTTTGGGCTCCACACTGGTGTTCAGAGAGGCTGAGCTTTCGGTATCACTTCCTGTTAATGCAGGAAGTTGACCCAGAGAGCAGGAGTTGGACGGGGGACAAAGTAGACAGAGGAGACCTCATTTCTATCGTTTCCTTTACTTGTTTGTTATTTTGTCTGTGCTGGGTCTTCTCTGCTGCATGAGTTCACTCTATTTGCGGGGCGCAGGGGCTGCTGGCTGCCGTGGCTTCAGGCTCTCGAGCGCAGTCAGTAGTTGTGGACACAGGTTCAGCTGCTCTGAGGCATATGGAACTTTTCTGGAATTGAACCTGCGTCTTGTGGATTGGCAGGTGGATTCTTATCCACTGGGCCACCGGGGAAGTCCCCTAGATCCCATTTTTTTCTCAGGAGAATTTGCCTGACACCTGGTCAGGACCCGGTGCTCTGGGGAGACATGCAGTCAGGCTCCAGTTGTCTCCTTTAACTCAGTAGGTCTTCAGTTTTTTGTAGTGGAACAAGTAAAGTGTACACTTAATCCATGTATCTTATATGGGTACATATTTTATGCATATTGATTATACATGTACACACATACTTCACTTTTTGCCAATGCTGCCTTTTTTTTTTTTTTTTTACAAATTGTGGATTTGTGTTGTCAGTTAATGTTCACCATATCTTAGAAAAAAAAATTTTTTAATCAAGGTATGTACAGTATATATATATTTATTTTTACAGATTGTTATTTCTCACACTGAAATCAGATTGATTGTATTTTTTGCAGCCAAAGATGGAGAAACTCTACACAGGCAGCCAAAACAAGACCAGGAGCTGACTGTGGCTCACATCATGAACTTCTTATTGCCAAATTCAGACTTAAATTGAAGAAAATGGGGAAAACCACTAAACCATTCAGGTACGACCTAAATCAAACCCTTTATGATTATACAGTGGAAGTGAGAAATAGATTTAAGGGACTAGATCTGATAGAGTGCCTGATGAACTATGGACGGAGGTTCATGACATTGTACAGGAGACAGGGATGAAGACCACCCCAAGAATAAGAAAGACAAAATGGCTGTCTGAGGAGGCCTTACAAATGGCTGTGAAAAGAGAAGCAAAAAGCAAAGGAGAAAAGGAAAGATATACCCATTTGAATGCAGAGTTCCAAAGAATAGCAAGGAGAGATAAGAAAGCCTTCCTCATCGATCAATGCAAAGAAATAGAGGAAAACAATAAAATGGGAAAGACTATCTTGAAGAAAGATCTTTTCAAGAAAATTAGAGATACCAAGGGAACATTTCATGCAAAGATGGGCACATTTCATGCCAAGAGTCTTAGCCACTGGACCATCAGAGAAGCCCCTAAAGCATAGCTCTTGACATAATACATAGTTACCTGAGTTTCCTTCCCATGGCACAATCTCTTGTTCTAATGGAAATAAGTACAAGAAGATGCTTCTTATGTGTAGGCTAATATTTTATTTCTTCCTCTAGTGGTCAGTAATATCATAGTACTTTCTTTGTGAAGATCCATCTTACTGCGCACTTATGAAGCATGTAATCTTCTGATGCATATTAAGCTTAAAAAAGTTTACTTAAAAATTATACAATAGCAAAGTCCTTTTGTCCACTGGCAATAAATACAGGGCACTAAATGCCTTCCACCTGCACAGTCCATAGAGGCCCAAAGCGCACCTTGAAGCAGCAGATACCTCCAGTGTACGGAGGGGTCCACACAGCATCTATTTCCTTTGGCTAAGATGCTTCATCACTAGGGGTGTTTTCGTCTGGAGTCTGGGAGGTGGAGGCTGGTGGCTGTGGCTCATTGCTCTCCTCCAAGCTGTGTCGGATCCCATATCCAAAGTATATGGCAAATCCTAGTAGGGAAATGAGACAGTAACAAGAAAAACAGGGCCTCTCCTGACTTGTGAATGCCCAGTAAGCCTCCTATTATGGCGTCTGGCACAGTTTAGGGGGGAGGTGGTTAGAAGAGGATTGGGCTCAGTCACTCAAGAAGCCTCTTCAGCCCAAAGTCACTCACCAATGGCATTGCAGATGCCAAAGAAGATCCAGGTCCCAGAGGTCATCTGCATCATCAGATAAACGTTCAGAAAGATGCTCACCAGTGGGAGGACAGGCAGAGCAGGGACCTGTGGGCAGAGTCAGTTCATCCCTGAGCACAGCCCAGATGTCTGAAAGGGAGACCCTGCCCTCCGTGGGTGGGACAATTCAGTCCAATTGAGGCTTTGTGTTCAGTGCCTCTTGAGCCTGGTTTGTAAGCACTGAGTGTGGATCAGGGAAGAGTCCATAGGTTTCAGCAACTCCTCTTCTTCCCTGGTCCAGCAAGGGATGTTTAGGTCTCAAAGCACGCAGACCTCCTTCACTCAGCATAGACACTTTGAACACATAGGTCACGTACCCTGAACGTAAGAGGACTGGGGTCCTGGGGCTGCCTCCAGATGATGGCCGTCACCGCAGTGATGAGCAGCAGCAGCAGCACAGCCACACTTGTGAGCCCGGGGTCGCCAGAGAACACACGTCTGGGCCACTGGGCCAGGACCTGGCTCAGGATGGTCAGCAGGAGAACTGCAAGGGTCAAGGAGGAGGAGACAGGCTGACCAAGAAGACAAAGACGTCAGGACCTCGGGTCACACCCCTCCCTGAACCACCAACATCAGGAAGGGCCATGATATCTCCAAGACTCCTCAACTGAGAAAATACACACTCTCACTCCATCCTGTCAATTTCAGAACATGAATAAAGGGAAACTCCACTGCTCACCAAGCAGGAAGGCACATCCATAGACAATCTGGCCAGACTTCTGGGTGGGGGTGGTGCTGGTAGGGAACCACAGGCTCTTTAGAATGTTTGAGATTCCTGCTTCAGGTACAGAGTCCAAAGGACTTTCTTCAAGTACAGGTTTCATCTCAGTTTCTTCTTCCGTTTTCTTACTCTTACTTAAATTCTCACCTGGCTGGTACCTGAATTAGAGGTTTAAAGGCACTATGAACGGCAGCCACTATTCACAGAACACCAGATTGTCTATTCCACTTCTTTCTTCTCTTGAACAATGAGAAGGCAGCATGAAACAGACCAGGATGACCTCCCCATCATCCCCATGACGCCAAGCCCCCCAGTCAAGGTGTATTGCTGTCTCACCTGAGAACAAGGACCGAGAAGGACACCATGGAGTAAGCAAGCAGGGACGCAACTGCCATGAGGTTTGCTATGTGGCTGAACTCAAAGAATAATGCCATGATCCCTAGAATGGGGGAGCAAAACGGCAGGGATGGGATTAGGAAACCACTGGAACTGCACGTAAGGGAAATGGATCAAGGAAGGAGCGAGTTTTATTTATTCACCTGAAAGGATTCCAGAAGACATGATGGCTATGACGGGGATTTTTGTGTGACCATAGCCCCAGGCAAGTCCCCGGAAAAGGAGCCCATCCTCTGCCATTGCACGGATTAACCGAGACATGGGGAACATGTCACCCAGGAGGCTGGGAGAGAAAGTGGAGACACATGTGTGGACGTGGAGAAGCAGGGGAGTCCAGGGCATGCGCTCCCTAGTCTGCATGGAGCAAGACGTCTTTCCCTCTTGTCTCTCAGGCCCAAGGCCTGGGGTGCACAAGCATCTGACAGTAGACGGGGAGAACCCGTGACACTGACCTGGACGTAAGAGCACAGAGGACGCCAGCAGCCACCACATATCTGGCAGGGCCCCAGCCAACGCGGAGAAAAGCCTCGGGCAAGGGGCTGTGGTGCTGAATCTGGTAGTAGGGCACCATGAGGGTGAGCGCCGCTGAGACAGCAAAATACGCCAAAAAGCACATGAGGAGTGAGATCAGGGAGATGGCCCGCTGAGGCTTTAGGTCTCCTCTCCCTGCAAAAGGGGTAGAAGCAGCAGGTCAGGAAAATGCCATGGGGTGAAAGCACAGAACTGCCTTCCCTCGTGGGCCTCCAAGAGCAGGCTAACCTTCTCCCAACCTCTGTGCCCAGGGGCAGCCCAAACTCCGTCCAAGCCCCGGATGGGACACTCAGTGATCATGTTACCTCTAGTGGCAATGGCAGCAAAAGCAACAAATGCATAGAAACACGTAGCTGCTCCTTGGACAACCCCCTCAAAGTCAAAAGGCACAAACCCTCCGGCACCTAGAGGGCCCAATCTGTGGTGGGAGAAGGAGCAAGAAAGAACGTGGGTGAGGTGGGTTCAGCCATCACTTCTGGACTCTCCCCTCAATACCACAAACTCTGGCCTCCAGAAAACCCACCCTCCGGATGCACCAGCCTGGGTCTCTTTAGTCCCCACCAAGTTCTCAGCTCTGACTCCCCTACACACACAGAGAGACACATTAATATGACCAAGGGTACGCTCCTAACCTATTTGAAAATGCAGCTGTTGCCAATGCGTAGTCCTGTTCTGTGAGCTTCCAGTTGTGGGGATCTCCCTTAATGAAGCCAGAGATGATGATGAAGCTGAGAACCGAAAGGTTGATGCCCGAGAACACTCTGTAAACCCGGGCTGACTCTTGAACTCCCAGAGCGAGTAGTACTGTAGGAGAGATGGAATATGAGACATGCCCAGTAACTAAGTCCATAGAGACAGAGAGCAGCCTCCGGGGATGGGGTTGTGGGGGTGGGGTGGAGGGACCGTGATGCTCAGTGGATACAGGGTGTCTTTCAGGGAAGATGAACATGTTTGAAGATTGATGCAGGTGATGGCTGGACAACATTGTGAATGTAGTAGTGCCCCTGAATTGTACCCACAAGATAGTTAATTTCTTTTCTTATAATTAAAAATAAATTTCATTTTATTTGTATTTGGCTGTGCTGAGTCTTCACTGTGGCATAAGAGAATCTTTAGTTGTGTTGTGTGAACTCTTAGTTGCATTAGGTGGGATCTGATTTCCCTGACCAGGGGTGGAACCTTGGTCCCCTGCACTGCGAGTAAGGAGTTTTGGCCACTGGACCACCAGGAAGGTCCTAATAGTTCATTTCTTATTGTGGCGATCATCTCACAATAGGCAAGTCTATCAGATAGTCACTGTGAGACTTTCCTGGTGGTCCAGTGGTTGGAAGTCTGCCGGCCAATGCAGGGGATACGGATTCCATCCCTGGTCCAGGGACATTTCACGTACCACAGACCAACTAAGCCCATGTGCTGTAACTACTGAGCACGAGCTCTAGAACCCGTGCTCTGCAACAAGAGAAGCCACCAGAAGGAGAAGCCTGTCTATCACAGCAAAGAGTAACCCATGCTCTCCGCAACCAGAGAAAACCTGTGAGCAGCAATGAAGACCTGGTACAGCCAAAAAGAAAAAAGAAAAAAAGCACATTGCACACCTCAGACTTATCCTGCTGTATGTCAGTTATATCTCAGTAAAGCTTGGGGAAATAGCAAAATGATAAATTTATGCTATGTGAATTTCCTCTGAAATTAAAAATAAAAATCTTTGGTCACAGTACCAAGAAGAAAATGTATGAGTCTAAGAAAATGATTCTCACCTGGGAGTAAATTTTATTCCGCAAATAGTTGGCATGGTTTGGAGACATTCAGATTGTCAAAATTTGGGGGGTATGTTTCATAGCCATGTATGGATGTGAGAGTTGGACTATAAAGAAAGCTGAGCACTGAGTAACTGATGCTTTTGAACTGTTGTGTTGGAGAAGACTCTTGAGAGTCCCTTGGACTGTGAGGAGATCAAAGCTGGATCTAGAAAAGGCAGAGGAACCAGAGATCATATGGCCAACATCACTGGATCATGGAAAAAGCAAGAGAGTTCCAGAAAAACATCTACTTCTGCTTTATTGACTGTGCCAAAGCCTTTGACTGTGTAGATCACAATGAACTGTGGAAAATTCTTCAAGAGATGGGAATACCAGACCACCTGACTTGCCTCTTGAGAAATCTGTATGTAGGTCAGGAAGCAACAGTTAGAACTGGACATGGAACAACTGACCGGTCCCAAACTGGGAAAGGAGTATGTCAAGGCTGTATATGGCCACCCTGCTTATTTAACTTCTATGCAGAGTACAGCATGAGAAACGCTGGACTGGAAGAAACACAAGCTGGAATCAAGATTGCTGGGAGAAATATCAATCACCTCAGATATGCAGATGACACCACAGTGATGGCAGAAAGCAAAGAAGAACTAAAGAGCCTCTTGATGAAAGTGAAGGAGGAGAGTGAAAAAGCTGGCTCCAAACTCAATATTCGGAAAGCAAAGATCATGGCATCTGGCCCCATCACTTCATGACAAATAGAAGGGAAACAGTGGAAACAGTTAGAGACTATATTTTGGGGGGCTCCAAAATGACTTCAGATGGTGACTGCAGCCATGAAATTAAAAACTCCTTGGAAGGAAAACTATGATCAACCTAGAGAGCATATTAAAAAAAAAGAGGCATTACTTTGCCAACAAAGGTCCATCGAGTCAAAGCAATGGTTTTTCCAGTAGTCATGTTGGATGTGAGAGTTGGACTGTGAAGAAAGCTGAGCACCAAAGAATTGATGCTTTTGAACTGAGGTGTTTGAGAAGACTCTTGAGAGTCCCTTGGACTGCAAGGAGATCCAACCAGTCCATCTTAAAGGAAATCAGTCCAGAATATTCATTGGAAGGACTGATGTTGAAGCTGAAATTCCAATACTTTGGCCACATGATGCGAAGAGATGACTCATTGGAAAAGACCCTGATGCTGGGAAAGATTGAAGGCAGGAGGAGAAGGGGACAAAAGAGGATGAGATGGTTGGATGGCATCACTGACTCAATGGACATGAGTTTCAGTAAACTCCGGGAGTTGGTGCTAGACAGGGAAGCCTGGTGTGCTGCAGTCCATGGGGTCACAAATAGTCCATCGGGCCTGAGTGGCTGAACTGAACTGAATTTGGCTGAGTTGGGTCTTAGCTGTGGGATCTTTCGTTGTGACCCAAACAGCAAAGTTTGGAATCAGTGGATAAAGAATCTGCCTGCAATGCAGGAAACACAGGAGACATGGGTTCACTTCCCAGGTCAGGAAGATCGCCTGGAAAAGGTAATGGGTAACTCACTCCAGTATTCTTGCCTGGAGAATCCCAGCGACAAAGGAGCCTATTGTGCTATGGTCCAAAGGGTCACAAAGGGTCAGACGTGACTGAGCAACTAGACACACACACACAGACAGATTCTCCAGTTGTAGCGTGCAGGCTAAGGAGGTGGGCTTAATTGTTCTGCGGCACATGAGACCTTAGCTCCCTGACCAGGGATCACACCTGTGTCCCCACATTGCAAGGCGGGTTCTTAACCACTGGGTCACCAGGGGAGTCCCCGCATCCCATCTTATATCTAACCCCTGACTCACCCGCAAGCAGCAGCACCAGGCCCAGTGCGAAAAGGTCTGCATATGTGGCCAGGAAATAGGGTGCATACAGAGGGACGGTTTCCTCCAGTTTCTGAGAGATGTGGTCCCCAATGAGGCTGTCAAAGGTGTACCTCCAGGCGCAGGCTGTACACGCAGTGGCTGCAACAGCAGAAAAACGAACACTCACAGACAAAATTGAACATCTAGTAAGTGCCAACGGATGTATTTTGGAGGAAAAAATAGACAAAATTATAACATCAAAGATTTTTTTTCCATGGGGTATCGAGAACAGACTGAGATGACCACAAAATAGGTCCACTATTTAATAGGTTAGGAGGAGATCAGTGTTTCACAAGGAAAGAAAACAGGGAAGTTGGACCAGGAAAGCTAAAAGATGAGGGATGAAATTTTAAATCAAGTGGCACCCCCCCCCCCAAAAAAAATCACTCAAAGGCAACAGCTGATCAAAGACTCCAATATAATGAGGTGATGAGCCTGTGGGACACGCCTCCTTCCCATCCATGCCCACAATTTCCTTTCCTTCTCTTTCTCAGTCCAATTATTTAAGGAAAGCAGGGGACAGCTGACTAGAATGAAGTTGTGTGGTTTTCCAGTCACAGTTACCCATTCCCCCTCACAAGTCAGGTGACAAACTGCCCGTGAATGAGACCGCAATCCTATCTCCCAGTTTCCTGACCTTAGCCCCCACACCTTTCCCCCACACCTGTCGCCTGGTCCATTCACCTCACCAATTAAAAATAACAGTATGATGTTCCAGCCAACGACGAAGGCCCAGAGCTGTCCCATCGTGACGCAGCTGCAGACATACGCAGAAGAGGAGCGTGGTACCCGGGCGTCAAACTCCACATAGCAGAGCCTCAACAGCAGAGAAGACAGGCCGGCCACCAAGAAGCAGACGACAATCGCTGGTCCAGCTACGAACTTGGCCACTGCACCAACCACGATGTACAGGCCGGCCCCCAGGTTCCTGCCCACACCCAGGAACACCAGTTCTCTGGCATTCAGATGAATCTTGAGATTGTCAGACTCCTTTACGGTGTCTGCGCCTCGCCTGTGGAGCAGCTTCTGGCCAAACTGGCGAACATACTGACGCACCATCCTAGACATAGTTGAGGAGGCTGCGATCTGCTGAGAAAACAAGACACAGAGCCAGCAAGATTGTTTATCTGTCCCTGACCCTAGGCGTTAATTCCATGAAGTATTGGAGTGATGAGGGGCAGGTGGTAAAAGGACCCACTGGGCAAGTTCTCCATCTCTGAGCTTTGGTTTCTTCAAACACAAAGAAGCCTCTTAATCTGTTTCAAAATTACTAGAAAGAATGTTTAAAGACAAATGATGGGGGCAGAATCAGTTCAGTCACTCAGTCGTTGCGACCCCAAGGACTGCAGCACGCCAGGCCTCCCTGTCCGTTACCAACTCTTGGAGCTGACTCAAACTCATGTCCATCGACTCAGTGATGCCATCCAACCATCTCATCCTCTGTCATACCCTTCTCCTTCTGCCTTCAGTCTTTGCCAGCATCAGGATCTTTTCTGGTGGGAGCAGAGTACATCTTCCCAAATGCGCCCCTTTGACGGGTTGGCTGTTTGAGCTGAAGGCAGTGAAGCCCCAGCAGACTCAGGAGAAGCTCCTGGCCTGTTGCTTGACTGCTCCAGGTAATGCAGATTAGGGACCTGCACGGGAAGAGAGCTGTCCCCACAGAAAGCTTTAGTTTTTAAAAGGCTTATCTTCTGGAGGGGCAAACGTTTGTTTACGAGGCACTTGATTTTTGTTGCTATCATTAGTAGGTCAGTCGTGTCTGACTCTTTGTGACCCCGTGGACTGCAACACACCAGACTTCCTTGTCCATCGTCAACTCTGGAGCTTACTCAAACTCATGTCCATCGAGTTGATGATGCCATCCAACCGTCTCATCCTCTGTCGTCCCCCTTTACCCCCAGCTTTAATATTTCCAAGCATCAGGGTCTTTGCAAATGAGTCATCTCTTCACATCAGGTGGCCAAAGTATTAAAGTTTCAGCTTCAGTATCTGTCCTTGCAATGAATATTCAGGGTGGATTTCCCTTAGGATGGACTGGTTGGATCTCCTTGCTGTCCAAGGGACTCTCAAGAGTCTTCCAAGCATTTGCTTTTCCCACCTTCCCATGGGTTCTCTTGCTCCCATTTGAAGCCGCAGATTCCTACTCCCTTCTCTCTAGCTCAGGGGAGGATATGAGCCTCAATTGTTTGAAAGTCTTTGAGTCTCAGAACTTTTACGAGGTTCCCCTATGAAGCAAATTGAATCTGCCAATCTGTCCTTTTTTTTTTTTTTTTTT
>SJYR01002634.1:502478-530599 GCA_006410655.1 Kobus ellipsiprymnus | reverse complement strand
TGGGGGGAGGGGGGTTGGACACTTTTTTTTTTTGGCTCACCTGTTCAGTCATGCTGCGGGGAGGGAGGGATGCTGCAAACAACACTGGCGTGTGCACCTAGTGTCCCAGCCCCACTGTGCCTGCCCCTGCCCCTGCTCACGAAGCACACTGCTCAGACTCTACGTTGCTCTGCCGGGAACAGTGTGAGGCCGGCCCTAGGCTGCATGCACCTCCGCGGTCTAAGCCGCTCAGGCTTTGCACTCAGGTAGCCCTCAAAGGTGCAGATTTGGTTGGGCCTGCATTTTGTGCCCTTCCCAGGTTGGAGTGGCTCAGGTGTTTGGCGAGCGCAGTCGCTGCGACTTACGCCTTTCCTGACTCTGCTGCTCAGTTTTCTGCGTGTATCGCGTCCCTTCTCAGGCGGATGATGACTGTCCAGAATCCCCAGAAGTCTTAGTTAGCAAAGAAGCCTGCTTGCATTTTGGTAGCTAAAGTCTCTCCGGAGCTGCGATTGCCCCCTTGCAGCCATAACGGCTCTGGCTGCCTGTCACTGGAGTGGGATGGTCTGCAGCTGGATATTTCTGTTCTGTCCTTTGTTCTGTGGGTGGTCCTGGCAGTGTCTCATGTTGGAGCTTTTCGTGTGGTAGCTATCCCACAGTTTGGTTTGCTAGCCCAAGTTAGTTCGCTCCGGTTACGTGCTGGATGTTCCCGCCCAAATCTTACAAAACACTGTAGCCCGTGCCTCCCATGCCTCCCTGCCCAGCCCCGACTTGCTAGTGGTGGATGCAGGCGTCTGCCCTGCCTCTCCGCTGGGGGAGTTACTGTTGGGCTCGTAATCTGTTGGTTTTAATTATTTATTTATTTTCCCTTCCTGTTATGTTGCCCTCTGTGCTTTCAAGGCTCGCCACAGACTCGGCAGCAAGAGTGTTTCCTACTGTTTGGAAACGTCTCTTCTTAAGAGTCCCTTCCCGGGACAGAGCTCCCTCCCTACCTCCTGTGTCTCCTTTTTCGTCTTTTATATTTTTTCCTACGTGTTTTTGAAGACAATGATCTGCTTTTCTGGGTGCCTGATGTCCTCTGCCAGCATTCAGAAGTTGTTTTGTGGAATTTACTCAGCGTTGAAATGTTCTTTTGATGAATTTGTGAGGGAGAAAGTGGTCTCCCCGACCTATTCCTCCACCATCTTAGGATCGCCCCTCTACTTAACTTTGGTTCTTCTTTCTTTCTCTTTCTTTTTCTCACCATTTTTGGTTGTTCCCATTGCTTTATTCCCCAGTTGGCACCTTGATTTGGTTTCATTTTCAGTTTGTGCTTTAGTTAATTTTGTTTGTGACTGGTGGCTATCATTTTGGTTCCCTTTGCTTGCCGGGTCCATCTCTTGTACTTTATTTAGTTTTGACTGTTTGGGTTTTGTTTGTGGGTGTATATGACTGTGTGTGTGTTCCACTGTTTCCATGTGGCTATCAGAACAATCTGAAGGATCAAGGGAACTTGCAGGTGTGGGGAAGCTTGATTTTCCCCCTGAGATTTGGAGGAAATTGAAGGGGATCCTTTAGAATGTAGGGGGCTTCACCTCCATCCATGTTCCCGTACTTTGGCAATGTAGATCTAATTGTAGGATAGTATCATAAGCGAGACACCAAATTTTTTCATGCCCCAACTTAAACAAAGGGCAGGCAACATTACAGCAAACCGAGTTTTCCTTTTCTCAGCCTGTCTGGCTTAGAAAGGGGATTCTCCATGTTGAGCAACCTGCAACCAAGAACTGCGCTCTTAGAAATAAAGTCCTGCATCCCAGAAACATTCCTTGTAGTAATAGGAGTGTGAGTGTTAGTCGCCCAGTCGTGTCTGACTCTCTGCAACCCCATGGACTGACGCCCACCAGGATGCTCTCTCCATGGGGATACTCCAGGCAAGAATACTGGAGTGGTTGCCATTCCCTTCTCCAGGGAATCTTTCTGTTCCAGGGATCAAACTCGGGTCTTTCCATCACAGGGAAATTCTTTGCTGTTTGAGCTACCAGGGAAGCCAGGAACATTCCTAGGGGGCACCTGATGGCGGCTCGGAGTGTTTTCTGAATTTCCCTCGAATCCTGTGCTTGGTGGGATTTCACTGTCCTCTGCTCTACCTTTGATCCCTGACCAGACATCGCTGGTGGACCAGTCTCTCCCACGAGGGATTGCCAAGACTTTCCTTGAGAGGCGTCTTTTGCAGCAATGAGGTCTGCTGGAATGTGGACTGCCCAGCAGGCTGTCCCTTCCCTGGAGTGAGGGGGAACTTGCTGGAGGACCTGAGGGCCTGGAGGCAGGAGGATTCCCAGAGGGGATTTGTGGGCACCAGGCACTCTGGGAGATTAAACAGTAGGAGCACCCCAAGTCTATCACCCTGTTTGGTGTCTGGGGTAAAACTGAAGGGGACATAAAGTTTAGTTGAGAAAGAAATCTTGCTTATCCAGTAAGGTAGGAAAGGAAATCACAGGGAAAAAAAAATTAGTGTTTGTGCTGGCTGCTCAGGGAGAAATAGGTTAGAAGACTGTGGGAACCGGGGATAAAGTGTGGGTGTAGCAGGGAGAGATTTGTTGGAGGTGGTGGGAGGTGAGCTGTGGCTCCCAGGGCCTTGCTTGTGACGTTGATGTAGGAGGTGGACATGCTGGGTGTGTAGTTTAGCCGAGCAAGAGAGAGGGAGAGAGGAGAAAAACCAGAACTTAGGCTCCTTCTCTGAGCGGATCTAGACTGAAACCTGTGGGTCTTGGAAAGAGAACAAAGCAGAGAGTGAGAGCAGGTTCTCGTGGAGAGAGAGAAACTCGGAAGTCTCCAGCCAACAGTTTGGGATGACTTGCAGTTTACCTTGAAATCCCGGGTTTCAGCACCAATGATCTCAGAGAGTGTCAGCCGTGAGCGATGGTTTGAAGCCAGATCCTCATTCTCTGCCCAACAAGTGGACCTGGAGGGGCATGGATCTAAACCAGGAATCCTAGCCTCTTGTCCACCAGGGGCCAGACCTGGAGAGAAGGTTCCCCTGACTCTTGCCTCCATTGAAAAATGCATTTCTCAAGGAGGAAAAGAAATGTTTTTAAATCAAAAACAGGTACAAAGTGTATTATTAGAGACAAAGCACAAGTGAGAGAGCACTCAGAGGAAGTTTGCTCAGTTTAGACAGGAGAGCGGCAAAGATATACAGCTGGAGAGAGTGTGGGCGTCCTCCCAGGAGGAGGAGCCCAGAACCCATCAGAAGCAGTCAAATCATCCATAAGGGCAGTTATGGGTTTGTTAACCTTTGGTGAATTATCCGGTTTCTTTTTCCATACCTGCCCTGTCTTTGAACCCTCACTGACTTGACTGTGTGAATTTTTTCCAAGACGGATTCCAGCCGGGAGGCCATGGGACTGGGTGGGGTCCTGGCACCTCCTGTTATGGGGGGATGCCCTCCTCCTCTCTGACCCTCAACATGTGCCATGTCTCCCTGGCCACAAGGCTGGGAAATCTGTCACTCTTGACCTCTAAATCAAAGAGGGTTTAGGCCTGCCACAATTGTTGCCTGAAAGTGTCCACAGAAGACAGAGTCCAGCTACTCACTCTGTTCTTGTCATTTCCATCTTGAAGAGCCAACCGGAGGCTTCTTGGAACTCTCTAGCCTCGAGCCCACCTGCCTCCTTCCTCAGGAAATGTAAACAGAAGTCTAATTGTAAATGGCCAGCCTGGAGCCCACTAGCTCCTACCTCAGGACCATATGGGGCTCCTGGGAATGAAGGCTTTTTTCTGTCCCCTGTTCCTTTATTCAAAGTATTTTTTAATACGAAAAACATTTTGTACTGGGGTGTAGCCAAGTAATGATGTTGCCTGGGCATGAAATGTCCCCTCACTACACTGCTCTGCAGGGCTAGGCTGACCCAGTGACCACAAGTCACCATCAGGGGGCTTCCACCCCTGATACGCTGAAGTCCAAGTGTAGCGTTTTGGTTCAGAGCAAGGATTCAAAGAGCCAGGAAACTGATCCGAATCTTGGCTCCTCGAACACTACTGTGCCTTTGAACCAGTCATACACTTCTCTGGACCTGTTTTCTTCTTGCTCAAATGCTGCTGACGAACCCCTGTGCACCGTAAGTAGGAATGTAAGGTTCTCTAAAAAAACTAAAAATGGAATTACCACATGATCCAGCAATTCCACTGCTGGGTGTACACCCAAAAGAACTGTAAATAGGATCTCAAACAGATATTTGCACACCTATTTTCATAGCATCATTATTCACAACAGCTGAAAGCTGGAAACAACCCAGATGTCCAACCTCAAAGAAATGGATAAATGTAATGAGGCCTATACATGCATTGAAGTAATACAGTCTCATTTTCTAACCCTAGTCATGAATCAGGTATTATAAAACTCACTGGCTTATAATCAACAGTTTTAATGAGTAAAAGTTTAAAAGATTTCCTTTCCATTTCCCACCCTCAGGCTCAAGAACTAGAGATAATTAGATTAGATAAGAGAAATGTATCTGAGAGTGCTGGTAAGGCACAGGGAAAGCCATGTTCTTCTGGCAGAACTTCTTCTCTCAGTGTCAGAATTCTGGGGGGAAAAAAGTATTTTAAAAACTAGCTTTCTCTAATTGCAAATGCAAACAGAACCAGTTTTTGTCTGTTTATTTTTGTTTGGGGAGGTTGTTTTTGTTGATTGGGTTTTCTTTTTTCTACCCTATTTCAAAAAGTTTTATCTTAGCCAGTTTTCTCTGGAGTCCAGAGAATATTGTGGCTACACCAGGTCATAATAAAATGTCATCTTTGTTTTCTCTAGTCAAAGTTTTATAGCTAAAATTTAGACCAAAGAGTGCTCAGTTTGGCCCAGAGAAGAATGGCAGACTGGCTGAGAAAATGCTGTCCCACAGGGATCGTCCCTCTGGGGAGATGGCATCTTAGTTTGCTTAGATGAGGGGGAATGAGATGGCAGAGGAGCAGGTGGGTGTGGAGTTCGTCTCTCTCCAGAGAAACATCAGGAAGACACCTTCAGGCACAGGAGATCTTGCAGAAGGGAAGATGAGAGCGGGCAGGAGCCCCTGGCCACCAGAGAAGACTATATGCTGCTGCTGCTGCTGCTAAGTCGCTTCAGTCGTGTCCGACTCTGTGTGACCCCATAGATGGCAGCCCACCAGGCTCCCCCGTCCCTGGGATTCTCCAGGCAAGAACACTGGAGTGGGTTGCCATTTCCTTCTCCAATGTATGAAAGTGAAAAGTGAAAGTGAAGTCGCTCAGTCGTGTCCAACCCTTAGCGACCCCATGGACTGCAGCCCACCAGGCTCTTCCGTCCATGGGATTTTCCAGGCAAGAATAGTGGAGTGGGGTGCCATCGCCGTCTCCGAGAGAAGAATATATAGAACCACACAAAACTTAATAGGGTGAAGGAAGTGGGGGAAAAGAGGAGAGTCAGTAGGTCTGGACCTGCCCTGGGAGGGTGGGGGACTGAAGCAGGGGTCCCGTCCCAGCGTGGGTGCCCTTGGAGGCTGAGGAAGCTCTCCAGGGCACAGAAGAGAAGCACTTGAGGCTGAGAGTGAAGCAGCTGGTCTGTGAGCCTCTGAATGGAATGAGAATCACGGAGACTGTCCTTGCCGCAGCCAAAAGTTTCCCAGAGAGGGATGCAGGGACGCAAGTCCCCTGGGAGGCACAGGGCTGGGAGCTGGAGCGCAGGGATTGTGGAGCGATCCCCGGACAAGGTCAGCTGGTGACTGCGGGGAGATGCCCGAGGAGCCGTGAGGGAGGAGGGGGCAGTGGGAAATGCCTGAGCAGGAAACCCGGGCAGCCGTGGAGGCAGGGCGACCCTGCTGAGTCACTCACGGGCGGTGGAGCCATCGCTGTGGCCCCCCTGTCCCCACACGTCAGCCCTGGAGAGTGGAAGGCCCCAGAGAGAGGCTGGCCTGTTACTGCCTTCACAGGGGAGGGAGCTGGGAGCAGTGGAGAAGGACCGGCCCCAGAGGCGCTCTGACCGCAGCTGCCAAGGCGAGGATGACACCCTGGGAGGGCCAGAGCCTCCTCGGCTGAGACAGCTGGGGCCCCTGCACACTCGGCGCCCCCAGAGTGCCCACGATCCGAGTAGCTGTGCCACCTCCACCCTGGATCGCCGCTGGGCAGAGCTGCCAGAGGCTAGAAAAGCCCCCTTCCTGAGGCCCTAGCTGCCAGTTCTCATGAGCACCTGGTGCCCCGGGCCCTGCCACCCCAGCAGCTGCACCCACCTCACCCGCTCCTCCCTGGGGAGACCCACGCCCTCCAGGGCAGCCTCAGCAGCAAAGCCCTATGGACGACTCACAGGCAGAGGTGGAGACAAAGCCACGGCTGAAACCCAGGGGCGGTGCAGCCAAGGAGGAGAACTCAGAACCTTCCCACCTGCTGCACAAGTTGCAGGTTGAATCCACTCAATCAAGGAGGCAGACTGTGTCTCTGGAATATATGAAAGGACACCGAGTGCTCCCGCAGAGGAAACCACCCCAGCGGACCATGGAGGCAAGAACAGGCAAGAATAGGACCAGATTAGACTCTGAGCTGCCCACGCAGCAGGGCCAGAGAGAAGCACAGTGTTGGAGGGCATCCCGGGGAGGTGAGGTGTGTGGAGTCCCCCAGTGAGGGAAAGGATGCTGACAGCTGAGATCCAAGGAAAACACTTATTATTCTTATACTTTGACTTGTTCTCTAGTTGCTTCTGGATTTTTTTCTCCCCCCCCCCCCATTCTTTTGCTGTAGTAGTTGATTTTATTAGTAGTATTAAATCTACTTAAGCTTTTGAGAATTTTTTACCCCCCAGGGAGATTTTTTTTAATCACACTTTTTATTTCCTCTTTATACTTCTGCCTCTATATTGACCTTCTGTGTTTCTATGGGGTTTTCCTTTTATATTATTAAAGTTTTAAATTTTATTATTATCATTGTCTACACTTATTCTTCAGTTTTTTTCGTACTGCTATTTTCCTGTTGTAGTTATTCCTTAATATACATAAATCTTTATCTACCGCTACTAACTTTCTGGCGTTCTCTTTATTATGGAGTTTCCTCACTGTGGGTGGGGTTGCATCAGTGGCTTGTCAAGGTTTCCTGGTTAGGGAGGCTTGTGGTGAAGTTCTGGTGGGTGGAGCTGGATTTCTTCTCTCTGGAGTGCAATGGAGTGACCAGTAATGGGTTATGAGACGTCAGTGGTTTTGGAATAACTTTGAGCTGCCTGTATATTGAAGCTCAGGGGTGTGTTCCTGTGTTGCTGGAGAATTTGCATGGTATGTCTTGCTCTGGACCTTGTTGGCCCTTGGGTGGTGCTTGGTTTCAGTGTAGGTATAGGGGCGTTTGATGAGCTCCTATCGATTAATGTTCCCTGGGTTCAGGAGTTCTCTGATGTTCTCAGGATTTCGACTTAAGCCTCCTGCTTCTGGTTTTCAGTTTTGTTTTTACAGTAGCCTCAAGACTTCTCCATCTATACAGCACTGATGATAAAACATCTAGGTTAAAGATGAAAAGTTTCTCACATTGAGGGACACCCAGAGAGGTTCACTGAGTTACATGGAGAAGAGAAGAGGGAGTGGCTAGTTAGAGGTGACTGGAATGAGATGAGGTGGGATCACAAGAGGAGAGAGCAAGCTAGCCAGTAATCACTTCCTTATGTACTCTCCACAGTCTGGACCGCTCAGGGATGTTCACAGAGTTATACAGGGAAGAGGAGAGGGAGGAAGTAGACAGAGGTGGCCAGGAGGATAAAAGAGAGACATGAAAAGGAGAGAGACAGATCCAGCCAGTAACCAGTTCCTAAGGTGTTCTCCACCGTCTGGAACACACAGAGATTCACAGAGTTGGGTAGAGAAGAGAAGGGGGAGGGAGGAGACAGAGGAACCTGGTGGAGAAAAAGGAGAGTCCAAAGGAGGAGAGAGTGGTCAAGCCAGTCATCTCACTCTCAGGTAAAAGTGGGTACTGAAGATTGGGTTTTTAATGTACAAAATTGACAATAAATACCAAAGAGCAAAGATTAAAAATCTAGAATAGAGGTTGGATTTTCAAAAATACAATATTAAAGAAAAGAAGAAGAAGGAGAAGAAAAAAAGGAAAAGAAAAAGAAAAAAAAACAAAGCCACAAGAATTATTAAAAAAACAACAACCACAAAAAGACTATATACAGTGTTTGCTTTAAAAATAGGGTCTTTTTTTTTTGAAAAGTAATAGTAGGTTATAAAAATAAAAATTAAAGGAGAAACAGAGGACTTAAAATTTTTAAACGGTTAAAAAAAAAAGGAGAAGAAAAAGAAAAGAAAAAACAATCACACAACAATATCAACAACAACAAAAAAGGAATGATCGTAAAAACAGTAAAGATATACCTGGCCCTTTCTCTGGTGTTGTGGGCAGTGTGGGGTCACTTCCAAGGCGGTTCCCTCTGTTTAAGGTCTTCTGTTTGCTGGTCTCTTCAGTGTCTGATTTCCACCCTGACACGGGGAGCGATGGTGGACACTTTTTTTTTTTTTTTTGGCTCACTTGTTCAGTCGCGCTGTGGGGAGGGAGGGATGCTGCAAACAACACTGGCGTGTGCTCGCAGTGTCTCAGCCCCACTGTGCCTGCCCCTGCTAGCGGCGCACACCGCTCAGGCTCTATGTTGCTCTGCCGGGAACCGTGTGAGGCCAGCCCTAGGCTGCATGCACCTCCCCAGTCTAAGCCGCTCAGGCTCGGTGCTCAGGTCGCCCTCAGAGGTGTCTGAGGCCGGCCCTAGGCTGCATGCATCTCCCCGGTCTAAGCCACTCAGGCTTTGCGCTCGGGTAGCCCTCAAAGGCGCAGATTTGCTTGGGCCTGCGTTTTGTGCCCTTCCCAAGTCCGAGTAGCTCAGGTGTTTGGCGAGCGCAGTCGCTGCGACTTACGCCTTTCCCGTCTCTGCTGCTCAGTTTTCTGGGTGTATCGCTGGCGTCCCTTCTCAGGCGGATGATGACTGTCCAGAACCCCAGAAGTCTTAGTTAGCAAAGAAGCCTGCTTGCATTTTGGTAGCTAAAGTCTCTCCGGGGCTGCGATTGCCCCCTTGCAGCCATAATGGCTCTGGCTGCCTGTCACCGGAGGGGGATGGTCTGCAGCTGGATATTTCTGTTCCGTCCTTTGTTCTGTGCGTGGTCCTGGCAGTGTCTCATGTTGGAGCTTTTCGCGTGGTAGCTATCCCACAGTCTGCTTTGCTAGCCCAAGTTAGTTCGCTCTGGTTGCGCCGGGAGTTCCGGCCCAAATCTGACAAAACACTGTAGGCCGTGCAGCCCACGCCTCCCTGCCCAGCCCCGACTTGCTAGTGGCGGATGCAGGCGTCTGCCCTGCTTCTCCGCTGGGGAAGTTACTGTTGGGCTCGTAATCTGTTGGTTTTAATTATTTATTTATTTTCCCTTCCTGTTATGTTGCCCTCTGTGCTTCCAAAGCTCGCCACAGACTCGGCAGCAAGAGGCTTTCCTGGGGTTTGGAAACCTCTCTTCTTAAGAGTCCCTTCCCGGGACGGAGCTCCCTCCCTACCTCCTGCGTCTCCTTTTTCGTCTTTTATATTTTTTCCTACCTGTTTTTGAAGACAATGATCTGCTTTTCTGGGTGCCCGATGTCCTCTGCCAGCATTCAGAAGTTGTTTTGTGGAACCTACTCAGCGTTGAAATGTTCTTTTGATGAATTTGTGAGGGAGAAACTGGTCTCCCTGTCCTATTCCTCCACCACCTTAGGACCGCCCCTCTACTTTGCTTCTTTTGTCCTCTTCTTTCTTTTTCTCACCATATTTGTTTGTTCCCATTGCTTTATTCCCCAGTTGGCACCTTTTGGTTTTATTTTCCAGTTTGTGCTTTATTTAATTTTGTTTGTGACTGGTGGCTATCATTTTGGTTCCCTTTGCTTGCCGGGTCCATCTCTTGTACTTTATTTAGTTTTGACTGTTTGGGTTTTGTTTATGGGTGTATATGACTGTGTGTGTGTGTTCCACTGTTTTCATGTGGCTATCAGAACAATCTGAAGGAGCAAGGGAACTTGCAGGAGTGGGGAAGCTTGATTTCCCCCTGAGATTTGGAGGAAATTGAAGGGGACCCTTTAGAATGTAGGGGGCTTCACCTCCATCCCTGTTCCCATACTTTGGCAATGTAGATCTAATTGTAGCATAGTATCATAAGCGAGACACCAAATGTTTTCACACCCCAACTTAAATAAAGGCCAGGCAACATTACACCAAACCTAGTTTTCCTTTCTCAGCCTCTCTGGCTTAGAAAGGGGATTCTCCTTGTTGAGCAAGCTGCAACCAAGAACTGCGTTCCTAGAAATAAAGTCCTGCGTCCCAGAAACATTCCTTGTAGTAGTAGGAGTGTGAGTGTTAGTCGTGCAGTCGTGTCTGACTCTCTGCAACCCCATGGACTGATGCCCACCAGGGGGCTCTCTCCATGGGGATACTCCAGGCAAGAATACTGGACTGGTTGCCCTTCCCTTCTCCAGGGGATCTTCCCGATCCAGGGATCGAACTCGGGTCTTTGCATCACAGGGAAATTCTTTGCTGTTTGAGCTACCAGGGAAGCCAGGAACATTCCTAGGGGGCACCTGATGGCGGCTCAGAGGGTTTTCTGAATTTCCCTCGAATCCTGTGCTTGGTGGGAATTTCAGTGTCCTCTGCTCTACCTTTGATCCCTGACCAGACATCGCTGGTGGACCAGTCTCTCCCACGAGGGATTGCCAAGACTTTCCTTGAGAGGCGTCTTTTGCAGCAGTGAGGTCTGCTGGAATGTGGCCTGCCCAGCAGTCTGTCCCTTCCCCGGAGTGAGGGGGAACTTGCTGGAGGACCTGAGGGCCTGGAGGCAGGAGGATTCCCAGAGGGGATTTGTGGACACCAGGCACTCTGGGAGATTAAACAGCAGGAGCACCCCAAGTCTATCACCCTGTTTGTCTGGCGTCTGGGGTAAAACTGAAGGGGACATAAAGTTTAGGTGAGAAAGAAATCTTGCTTATCCAGTAAAGTAGGAAAGGAAATCACAGGGAAAAAAAAAATTAGTGTTTGTGCTGGCTGCTCAGGGAGAAATACGTTAGAAGACAGTGGGGCCCGGGGATACAGTGCGGGTGTAGCAGGGAGCGATTTGTTGGAGGTGGTGGGAGGTGAGCTGCGGCTCCCAGCGCCTTGTTCCTGACATTCATGAAGGCGGTGGATGTGCTGGGGGTGTAGTTTAGCTGAGCAAGAGAGAGGGAGAGAGGAGAGAGAAAAACCAGAACTAGGGCTCCTGCTCTGAGCGGATCTAGACTGAAACCTGTGGGTCTTGGAAAGAGAACAAAGCAGAGAGTGAGAGCAGGTTCTCATGGAGAGAGAGAGAGACTCGGAAGTCTCCAGCCAACAGTTTGAGATGACCTGTGGTTTACCTTGAATCCCGGTTTCAAAACCAATGATCTCGAAGGGTGTCGGCCGTGAGCGGTGGTTTGAAGCCTGAGTCTCATTCTCTGCCCAACAAGTGGACCCAGAGGGGCCTGGATGAAAACCAGGAATCCTAGACGCTCATCCTCCAGGGGCTAGAGGCTCAAAACAAGGTTCCCCCAGTCTTTGCCCTCATTGAAAAATGCATATCTCAAGGAGGCAAAAGCTGTAAAAACAAGAACAGGTGGAATGTGTATTATAGACTCAGCCCAACACGCAGGCGAGCACACAGTATGTTCAGTTAGGACAGAAGCAAGGCAGTTACACACCCAGAAGAAGAGGCTGTGGGGCCCCCGCCCCACGAGGAGGAGCTCCATGGGCACGTGGGTAAACCATTCACACGGGGCACTCCTTCCGGGTCTCTCTAGCCTTTGGTCAGTGTTCTGGTTTCTGCTTCCACACCGGACCGCCTTCGTGTTACTGAAGAATGAGACTCTCTGTACACCGATGCCAAATCAAACCCCAAGACAATTTTGGGGGAAGTAGAAGAGGAGAGGTTTCTTACTTACCAGGCAAAGGGAGACACACCAGACTTCTGCCTCGGAAGAGTGAGGTGTTCAACACCTGGGGATTTAATTAGGGCTTTTGCAACTGTGGGTCCAAGGTGCGGTCCCTGACAAGATTGTGGGGTGAGCAGGGCTTGCACTCCCTTAATCTCATCTTGGGGGATCTTTGGTGGTCGGCTCTCCCAGTCTTGATGACCTTCTCTGGTCCCTTTAATCTCAGGTGGGTGGTTCTGGGGCTGCTCCTCCCTCGATCAGCAACTGCGCGAATCTGCCCTTTGGAACGCATGGAAGGTCATCACGGCCGGAGTCTTGCCTACAAGAAACGGGGGACAGAAGGGCCTATGTGTCTGGAGCCCCATGGGGCAGACGAAGAGAACAGACTCCTGGGGAAGGAGAGGGTGGGGGGAATTGAGAGTCACAATGACACACTTACACCTCCGTGTGTAAAGCACAGAGCTAACGGGAAATTGCTGTATAACACAGGGGGCTCAGCCCCGTGCTCTGTGGTGACCTAAAGGGGGGTAGCAGGAGGGGAGGGAGGCTCAAGGGGCAGGGATATATGTATGGTTATGGCTACGTTGAGCTTTTGTGTGGCAGAAATCAGCACAACATTGTACCCTCCAATTAAAAAATAAACTAAGCAGAAAGAGTTTTTGGGACTCTCACACATAACAAATCAAATTTGTTAACCTGTCTCATGTCAAATTAATTATTAGATCAGTGAAAGAACCTAGAAAGCAAAGTTTCTGCTTCTTCAGAAGCAAAAGATTCCAGCACAGTCCCGGGCACATGCAGTAGCTGCTTAATTGGTAAAAGCTGAGTGGATAAGAATGGTGATTTTTTAAATTGAAATCAACCTGCTCCGCTGGTTCACATCCAAGCTCCTGCACCTCTCAGCTGGCCTGATTTTGCACAAAGGGCCTACCAGCTCTGTCTTGCTGCCTGTGTAATTCAGGGGAGGTTATTATCATTATTATTCCCTACCTTCTTGGATAGGGACGAAGTGTCTTTTAAGGGGCTTGCTGATCAGAGAACTCAGACTCCACACATTTCTTCACCAAGGATCCTGAAACCTGGTAGCTTTCTGTTGCATTGTTTGCAGACTGACATTAAATTGGAACTCTGCTTTGGGGCAGAATGAAATGGAATTTGTAGGGAGGGACAGACTCTAGCCCAGCTCAGTCAAATCAGCAAACCAGAGTGGCCTCTTATTTTCTTTACTCTTTAAAAATACCTTTTTATTTTGTATTGGGGTATAGCCGATTAAAGAGTTGACTCATTGGAAAAGACTGATGCTGGGAGGGATTGGGGGCAGGAGGAAAAGGGGACGATAGAGGATGAGATAGCTGGATGGCATCACTAACTCGATGGTCGTGAGTTTGAGTGAACTCCGGGAGTTGGTGATGGACAGGGAGGCCTGGCGTGCTGCGATTCATGGGGTCGCAAAGAGTGGGACATGACTGAGAGACTGAAATGAACTGAACTGATAGCCAATTAAGAATGTTGTGACAGTTTCAGGTGAAAAGCGAAGGGACTCAGCCATACATATTCATGTATCCATTCTCCCCCAGTGTCCCCCCCACACACAACAGATCAGCCTGTCTCTGATTCACTTCACTCTGTGTGACAGGACCTAGTGGATATTAATGCAAGTATATGGAATCCTAAAAAAATCAAAACCGGTACTGATGAATCTATTTACAGGTTAGGAATGGAGGAGCAAATGTAGAAAACAGACTTGTGGACACAAGGCGGGGAGGGGTGGGGAACAAACTGAAATAGTAGCATCGACATATACACGACCATGTGTAACATAGACAGCTGGTGGGAAGCTGCTGTATAGCTCCGGGAGCTCAGCTGGGGGCTCTGTGATGACCTAGAGGGTGGGATGTGGCTGGGAGGGAGGGGGCGGTTAAAGAGGGACGGATAAATGTAAACATATGCCTAGTTCACCTTGTTGTACAGCAGAAACCAACACAACATTGTAAAGCTATTATATTCAAAAATCCGCTGCCTGGAGGGCGAGAGGCCTAGTCTCCATCCTGAACCAGAAATGGCAGGACTCTGTGTCCTGCTCTTTGAGGCATGGGATACAGCGCCCTACAGGGCTCTGCAAGGCTAGACTGACCCAGTTACAAAGGTCACCGGCCAGGAGGCTTCCGCCGCTGGTACTCCAAAGTCCAAGTTTAGCATTTTGGTTCAGAGCTAGCATTCAAAGAGCCAGGAAGCTCTGATAGAATCTCGGTCCCGCCAACACCTTGTGCCTTTGAGGAAGTCGTTTAGTTCTCTGGACCCATGTCTTCTTCTTGTTTAAATTCTGCTGATGAGCCCTTGTGCCTGTCAAATGGCGCACCTGCCCTGGATAACGTATGGTGGTTGCTCCAAAGTTAAAAATAATTTTCAATAATCCAGCAATTCCACTTCAGCAAGTACACCCAAAAGAAATGAAAATAGATTCTCAAAGAGATATTTATACACAGAGCATTGTTCATAGGAGCTGAAAGTTGAAAATTAAAGTCACTCAGTCGTATCCGACTGTTTGCAACCCCATTGACTGTGGCCTGCCAGACTCCTCTATCCACAGGATTCTTCTGGCAAGTTGGAAAGTTGAAAGTTAGAAGCAACACAAATATTCATCCAGGAAGGAAAGGATAAACACAAGGCGGTCTGTGCCCACAGTGGAATATTACTACCTTAAAAAGGCAGGAACTTCTGGCGCATGCTGCATTGTGGAGGTACTTTGAGGACATCACGCTGAGTGACCTAAGCCAGTCACAAAAATGCAAATATCGCATGATTCCACTTCTATGAAGTACTGAAAAGAGTCAAAGCCTTGGAGACAAATGTAGAATGGTGGTTGGCCAGGGGCTGAGGTAAAGGGGGAGCTGGGGAGTCATCGTTCAGCGGGGACACAGGTGAAAGTGTTCCAGGGACTGGGTGCACAGCCACGTCAATATCCTTAACATTTTTGGACTGTACACTTAAAACGGTTAAGTTGGTTAATATTATGTGTATTTTACCACCATTTTAAAAAAAATTGCTGCCCATGATAAGTAATAGAACAAGCTTCACACAGTTACTGGGTGTAGCAAACCCAAAGGGGACTGAATATAAGTCAGCAAGAATTTGGTCCTCCACACATATCTAAATCTGTGGGTGTTCAAGTCCCTTTCAGTTACCCCAATATCTGCAGAATATCTACCCCAAAGAATAGAAAGAAGAGATAAGAAAGCCTTCCTCAGTGATCAATGCAAAGAAATAGATGAAAACAACAGAATGGGAAAGACTAGAGATCTCTTCAAGAAAATGAGAGACACCAAGGGAGCATTTCATGCAAAGATGGGCTCAACAAAGGACAGAAATGGTATGGACCTAACAAAAGAGGAAGATATTAAGAAGAGGTGGCAAGAATACACATAAAAATTTTACAAAAAAGATCTTCATGACCCAGATAATCACAATGGTGTGATCACTCACCTAGAGCCAGATGTCCTGGAATGTGAAGTCAAGTGGGCCTTAGGAAGCATCACTGTGAACAAAGCTAGCAGAGGTGATGGAATTCCAGTTGAGCTACTTCAAATCCTGAAAGATGATGCTGTGAAAGTGCTGCACTCAATATGCCAGCAAGTTTGGAAAACTCAGCAGTGGCCACAGGCCTCGAAAAGGTCAGTTTTCATTCCAATCCCAAAGAAAGGCAATGCCAAAGAATGTTCAAACTACTGCACAATTGCACTCATCTCACATGCTAGTAAAGTAATGCTCAAAATTGTGCAAGCCAGGCTTCAGCAAAACATGAACCGTGAACTTCCTGATGTTCAACCTGGTTTAAGAAAAGGCAGAGGAACCAGAGATCAAATTGCCAACATCTGCTGGATCAGTGAAAAAGCTAGAGAGTTCCAGAAAAACATCTATTTCTGCTCTATTGACTATGCCAAAGCCTTGACAGTGTGGATCACAATAAACTATGGAAAATTCTGAAAGAGACGGGAATAGCAGGCCACCTGACCTGCCTCTTGAGAAACCTGTGTGCACGTCAGGAAGCAACAGTTAGAACTGGACACGGAACAACAGACTGGTTCCAAATAGGAAAAGGAGTACATCAAGGCTGTATATTGTCATCCTGCTTATTTAACTTCTATGCAGAGTACATCATGAGAAACGCTGGGCTGGAAGAAGCACAAGCTGAAATCAAGATTGCTGGGAGAAATATCAATCACCTCAGATATGCAGATGACACCACCCTTATGGCAGAAATTGAAGAAGAACTAAAGAGCCTCTTGATGAAAGTGAAAGAGGAGAGTGAAAAACTTAGCTTAAAGCTCAACATTCAGAAAATGAAGATCATGGCATCTGGTCCCATCACTTCATGGGAAATAGATGGGGAAACAATGGGAACAGTGACTGAATTTATTTTGGAGGGCTCCCAAATCACTGCAAATGGTGATTGCAGCCATGAAATTAAAAGACACTTACTCCTTGGAACGAAATTATGACCAACCTAGACAGCATATTAAAAAGCAGAGACATTATTTTGTCAACAAAGTTCCATCTAGTCAAGGGTATGGTTTTTCCAGTAGTTATATATGGATGAAAGCGTTGGACTATAAAGAAAGCTGAGAACAGAAGAATTAATGCTTTTGAACTGTGGTGTTAGAGAATACTCTCAACAGTCCCTTAGACTGCAAAGAGATCCAACCAATCCATCCTAAAGGAAATCAGTCCTGGGTGTTCATTGGAAGGAGTAATGTTGAAGCTGAAACTCCGCCTGATTCAAAGAGCTGACTTATTTGAAAAGACCCTGATGCTGGGAAAGATTGAGGGCAGCAGGAGAAGGGGATGACAGAGGATGAGATGGTTGCATGGCATCACCGACTCAATGGACATGAGTTTGGGTGAACTCCAGGAATTGGTGATGGACAGAGAGGCCTGGCGTGCTGCAGTTCATGAGTCGGAAAGCGTCGGACATGACTGAGAAACTGAACTGAACTGAACTGAAATGCATTGCACCTTCATAGTCCATAGAGGCTTAAAGTGCCCCTTGAACCAGAAGATTCCTCTAGCATATGAAGAGATTCTACATGGCATCTATGCCCTGTGGTTAAGATGATTCAGCAGCAGGGATGCTTGAGTGAAGAGTTTGGGAGGTGGAGGCTGTTGCTTCTAGTTCTCCTCCAGGCTATGTCAGATCCCATAGCCAAAGTATATGGCAAATCCTAGTAGGGAAATGAGACGATGAGAAGGGAAAGTAGGTGCTCTCCTTACTGATACACAGTCGTGTACATGCTTGTGTGCATGCTCAGTCCCTCAATCATGACTGACTCTTTTCTGACCCCATGGACCATAGCCCTCCAGGCTCCTCTGTCCATGAGATTCTCCAATGAAGAGTACTGGAGTGGGTTGCTATTTCCTCCTCCAGGGGATCCTCCTGACCCAGGGATTGAACCCATGTCTCTTATGTTTCCTGCATTGGCAGGTGGCTTCTTTACCACTGAGACAGCAGGGAACTGCACACTTGCTCACTAGGTCTCCTATGAGGGTGTCTGACACAGAATAGGGAGGTCGTGTTAGGAAGAGGATGGGGATCAGTCAACTGAGAGATCTCTTAATCCCAGAAAACCACTTACCAATGGCATTCCAGACACTGAATTGGATCCAGGCCCCAGAAGTCATCTGCATCATCAGGGAAACGTTCAGAAAGATGCTGACCAGTGGGAGGACAGGCAGAGCAGGGACCTGTGGGCAGAGTCAGTTCATCATTGACCACAGCCCAGATGTTGGAAAAGGAGCCTGCAACCCACATGTGGGCAGGAAGACTCCAGTCCTATTGAAGCTGTGTGTTCAGTGCCTACTGAAACTGGATATGTGAAGCACTGAGTATGGATCAGGGAAAGGTCCATTAGTTTCAGCAATTTCCCATCTTCCCACGTTCAGTAAAGGATGTTTAGACCTCAAAGCAGGTATATTTCATTCACTCAAGGTGGGTAGTTTGGGCACATAAGGTCACCTACTTTTAAAAAATTAATTTAATTAATTTGGCTGCATCAGAACTGAGTTGTGGCCCAAGGGCTTCTCTAGTTGTGGGGCATGGGCTTATTTGCCCTGCAGCATGTGGGGTATTTGTTCCCCCACCAGGAATCTAACCTACATCCCCTGCATTGCAAGGTAGATTCTTAACCACTGGACCTCCAGGGAAGTCCCTTACCTACCCTGAACGAAAGAGGAGCGGGGTCCTGGGCTGCCTCCAGATGATGACCGTGACCCCAGTGATGAGCAGCAGCAGCAGCACAGCCGCTGTTGTGAGCCCGGGGTCTCCAGAGAACACACGTCTGGGCCACTGGGCCAGGCTCAGGCTCAGGATGATCAGTAGGAGAACTGCAAGGGTCAAGATGGAGGGGAACAGGCTGGACCCAAAAGATAAAGATGTCAGGACGTCAGGCCACACCCCTCCCCAGGCTGCCCACATCAGGAAAGGCCATCATATCTCCACTTCTTTGTAACTGAAAAAGACACATATTTCCAACCCATCCTGTCAGTTTCAGCATACCACCAAAGAGAAGTCCCATTGCTCACCAAGCAGGAAGTCACATCCATAGACAATCTGGCCAGATTTCCAGGTGGGGATGGTGCTGGTAGGGAACCACAGACTCTTCAGAATGTTTGAGTTTCCTGCTTCAGATATAGGCTCTGAAGGGTTTTCTTCAACTTTAGGCTTCATCTCAATTTCCTCCTCTGTTTTCTCCTTCTTGGTGAACTGCTGATCTGGCTGGTACCCGAGTGACAGGATATTAAGGCAATATTAACAACAGACCATATACTCATCCATCACCAGAGAGTTTAATCCAAATCTTTCCCGACTTCAGCAGAGCAGGACATGAAGCTAGCAAAGTCTTAGCTCCCCTTAAGTCCATGACCCCCAACCAAGGTGTAGCAGAGTCTCACCCGAGAGCAAGGACAGAAAGAACCACAAGGGAGTCAGCAAGCAGGGTCCCGATTGATAGGAGGTCCACCAGATCACTGAACTTGAAGAGTAACGCCATCACTGCTAGGATGAGGGCACAGACAAGGTGGGGAAGGGAGTGAGAAACAGCCAGAAATATCAAAGGTAAGGAAATGATCAAACAAGGGGTGGGTTTTGTTTATTCACCTGCAAGGTTTCCAGAGGACATGATGGCCATGACAGGGGTGCCTGTGTGGGCATGGATCTGGGCAAGTCCCCGAAAAAGGAGTCCATCCTCTGCCATCACATACATCACCCGAGGCATGGGGAACATATCATTGTGGAGACTGGAAAAGAAAATGGAAAATATATATGAGGACATGGAGAGACGGGAAGGGAGGACTGGCACTTCTGTTTCCTCGTCTACTTGGGTCAAGGTGTCCTTCCCTCTTGTCTCTCAATCCCAAGGGCTGGGATACCCGAGGATCTGACAATCAATGGGGAGAAAGCCATGATACTGACCTGGATGTAAGA
Source organism: Kobus ellipsiprymnus (assembly GCA_006410655.1). Classification (NCBI taxonomy): domain Eukaryota; kingdom Metazoa; phylum Chordata; class Mammalia; order Artiodactyla; family Bovidae; genus Kobus; species Kobus ellipsiprymnus. The sequence goes on along the minus strand of SJYR01002634.1, from coordinate 511,239 downwards.
GCACAGAGGGCACCAACAGCCATGACATATCTGGCAGGGCCCCACCCAACAAGGAGGAAAGCCTCTGGCAAGGGGCTGTCAGGATGAATCTGGTAGTAGGGCACCATGAGCGTGAGTGCTGCTGAGAAACCAAAGCACACCAAAAAGCAGATGAAGATCGTGATCATGGTGCTCTCGGGGATGGACTGCTGAGGATTTAGGGCTTCTTCCCCTGCAGGATGCATAGATGTACTAGGTTAGGAAAACACAGGGAGTGAAAGCACAATATCCCCTTTCCTCTTGCACCATCAAAAGCAGCTTATCCTTCTTCTGACCCCTATGCCCAAGGGCAGCCTAATCTGTGCCCAAACCCCTGATGAGAAGCACAGTGACTATATTACCTTTAGTGACAATGGCATCAAAACCAATAAACACGTAGAAACACATAGCTGCTCCCTGGAGAATCCCATCAAAGCCAAAAGGTGCAAACCCTCCGGAACCCAGAGGGCCCAACCTATGGTGAGAGAGGAATGAGGAAGAACATGAGTGAGGTGAGTTCAGCCATCTCTACTGGACTCTTCCCTTCCTACCACAAGTGCTGGGCTCCAGGACCCCCATCACTTAGATCCATCAGCCCAGGTCTCTTTGGTGGTGGTTTACTCATTTAGTCATGACCAACTCTTTTGACTCCATGGGCTGTAGCCTGCCAGGCTCCTCTGCCCATGGGATTATCCAGGTAAGAATGGTGGAGTGGGTTGCCACTCTTTAGTAACCACCAGATTTCCAGACTTGCACCCATCTTCACACAAGTGTCGCTATGGACAAGAGAACCCTCGTAACCTAGAGGTGCCAATGGATTCAGACGTGTTCAATGCGTAGTCCTGTTCTGAGAGCTCCCAGTTGTGCAGGTCTCCCTTAATGAAGCCAGAGATGATGATGAAGCTGAGAACCAAAACGTTGATGCCTGTGAACACTTTGTAAAGTAGGGTTGACTCAGAAGCTCCCAGAGCCAGTAGTCCTGTGGGAAAGATGGAATATGAGACATCCAAAATAAGCAAATCCATAGAGACAGAAAGCAGACCAGTGGCTACAGTGTCAGGAGGGCTGATGGTGGTGGATAGATGGACAGTGACTGCTCAGTGGGTGCAGGGTTTCCTTTGCTTGTGTTGCAAATGTTTGAAACTAGATGGGGGTGATGGTTACACGACACTGTGAAGGTACTAAGTCCCACTAAGTACACTTTCAGACGGCTTGTTTCTTACTGTGGCCGTCATCTGACAGTAGACATGTCTATCAAATCATCATGTGGTACACTTTAAACTTATACAATCTTGGATGTCAATTAACTCAACAAAATTGGGGGGAATAATTAAATGGTTAATTTTATGCTATGTAAATTTTCTCTCAATTAAAAAAAAAGTTTGGTCTCAGTATAGAGGAAGAAACTTGTCAGTCTAAGTAAATGCTTCTCAGCTGGGAGTGGATTTGTTCCCCCAAGGGACTGTTGGCAACGTCTGAAGACATTCTCTTTGTTTTGTTTTGGGTTCATTTTTTGGCCATGCCATGGTTTGTAGGATCTCCATTCCCCTGCTATGGGTGAACCTGGGCCATGGCAGTGAAAACCCAGAATCCTAACCACTAAACCACCAGATACACAGATGACACCCTTATGATAGAAGGTGAAGAGGAACTGAAGAGCCTCTTGATGAAAGTGAGAGAGGAGAGTGAAAAAGCTGGCTTAAAACTCAACATTCAAAAAACTAAGATCATGGCATCTTGTCCCATCACTTCATGGGAAATACATGGGGAAACAGTGGAAACAGTGTCAGACTTTATTTTGGGGAGCTCCAAAATCACAGCAGATGGTGATTGCAGCCATGAAATTAAAAGACGCTTACTCCTTGGAAGAAAAGTTATGACCAACCTAGATGGCATATTCAAAAGCAGAGACATTACTTTGCCAACAAAGGCCCATTTGTCCAAGCTATGGTTTTTCCAGTAGTCATGTATGGATGTGAGAGTTGGACTATAAAGAAAGCTAAGCACTGAAGAATTGATGCTTTTGAACTGTGGTGTTGGAGAAGACTCTAGAGAGTCCCTTGGACTGCAAGGAGATCCAACCAGTCCATCCTAAAGGAAATCAGTCCTGAATATTCATTGGAAGGACTGGTGCTGAAGCTGAAACTCCAATATTTTGGTCACATGATGCAAAGAACTGACTCATTGGAAAAGACCCTGATGCTGGGAAAGCTTGAAAGTGGGAGGAGAAGGGGACGACAGAGGATGAGATGGCTGGATGGCATGACTGACTCAATGGACATGAGTTTGAGCAAGCTCTGGGAGTTGGTGATGGACAGGGAGGCGTGCTGCATTCCATGGGGTTGCAAAGAGTTGGACACGACTGAGCAACTGATCTGAGGTGAAGCCACCAAGAAACTCCCTGGAGACCTTCTGATTGTCACAACTTAGGGGGTTGGTGTCACCCATATCTAGTGAACATAGTTCATAAATGCTACACATCCAACAATGATTAAATTAAGAAAACCCTACAGTGCACAGGTTAGGCCCCACACCAAAGGCTCTTCACCCTAGATCAGTAATGCCAAGGGTGGGAAATAACGGTCTATGTCTTGCCTTCCTGTCTCTCATACCGAAGACCATTCTTCCTAGTTCTAATCCCCCATATGCTGCTACCCCAAGCCTTCCCCACCCCTTTTCCTCAACACACCCCACCCTTCCCGTCCTATCATGAAAATCCCCGGCTTACCAGTGAGAAGCAACAACACGGCCATTGCAACAAAATCTGGGTACGTGGCCAGGAAGTAGGGCATATACGGAGAGAAGGTTCCCTCCAACACCTGAGAGATGTGGTTCCCAATCAGGCTGTCGAAGGTGTGGCTCCAGGCCCTGGCCACACTTGCAATGGCTGTAGCAGCAACAGAAAGAACATTTGTTAACAAAAATAAATTGAACCCCTCTGGGTGCCATAGGATATATTTTGGGGGAAAATTACAAAATACTGATGCTGAGCAGGGCTCTCTGGGACTCTGGGCACAGAGGCCTTTTTGTTCCCCATTTCCTGTAGGCAAAACTCCAGCCCCATGACCTTTCCTGAGTTCCAAAGGACAGATTCAAAGAGTTGTTAATCAAGGCAGGGGGGCCAACAGACCACCTGAGGCAAGATTAAAGGGAACACAGAAGCTCATCAATATTAGGTGGTTTGTTGGTTGCTTTCCTGATGTTCCAGTGGTTAAGAATCTGCCTTGCAATGAAGGGATCACATTCAAGATCCCATGTGGCACAGAGCAACTAAATGTGAGCATCACAAATAGAGTCCATGCCCCACAATGAAAGATCCTGTGTGCTATAGCTAAGACCTGACACAGTCAAATAAATAAATATTCAAGAAAAGAAAGAAAGTAGAAAACACTTTAAAAAATTGCAGACCTGATCACTGGAGACTCTGCACATACCGTGAGCTTCTCAGGATAGCTCTGACCAGGAGCCCTGACTATATATTCTCTCCCTATTCCCATGGGAGTGAGGGCACTGTTATTAAGGCACTAACCCACTGTGTTCCCCCTTTGCCTGGAAAAGAAATAAAGCCACTCTCGCCTTCTCCTTCATGACTCTGTCTCTGTAATTCTGTTTGGTGTTGGTGCACAGAGAGCCAGGATTTTGCATCAATACCTACTCTCAAAGAATTCTTTTTCATGAGGTGGGGAGAGTAGAGTCAAATGATCACCAAATAGGTCAACTATTTAACACATTAGCAGGTGATCAACGTTATGTAAGAAAACAGTGAAGTGGGAACAGGAAAGATGGGAGACAAGTGTTGAAATCTTAAATCAAGTGGTAAAGGGAAATCCCATGAATGCAACAACTGAGCAGAGACTTCAATATGGTGAGGGGAGGAGCCTGTGGGACACACCTCCCTCTCACCCACTCCCGACAGTTCCCTTTCCTCCGGGTTTTTGGTCCATCATTTAAGGAAGCAGGAGAAAGATGAGTAGAATGAAGTTGTGGAGTTTTCCTGACACTGTTACCCTCCTTCTCCTCCAACAAAGTGCTCGTGAATGACCGAAGACCCAACTCCTCACTCCTAAATTCTGATCTCAAGCCCAACACCTTTTCCACCCATCATCTCACCAATGACATAAGCTAGTATGAGGTTCCAACCAGTGATGAAAGCCCACAGTTCTCCCACACTGATGTAGCTGTAAAGATGTGCAGAACCGGTCCATGAGACCCATGTCCCAAACTCGGCACAGCAGAGCCCAGAAAACACAGAAGACAGGGAAGCCACCAAGAAAGAGATGACGATCGCTGGTCCAGCGATGGACATGGCCACTTCTCCGACCAGGATGTACATGCCGGCCCCCAGCGTGCTGGCCACACCCAAGACCACCAGGCCAAGGGTGTTCAGGTGACAGGCCTTGGGACTCTCAGACCCCTCAGTGGGCTTCAACTGTTGCCTTCGAACCAGCTTCTGACCAAATTGGTGAACATCCTGACATCACATCCTAGACAGAGTTGAGGAAGTAAGATCTGCTGAGAAAACAAGACACAAAGCCATCAAGAATGTTTTCCACTCTTGGTCCTGGGAGTTTCACAGATGAACAGAATGATGAGGACCACGTGGTCAAAGGACACATTGGCCAAGCTCTCCATCTGTGAGCTTTGGTTTCTTTAACATAAAGAAGGCTCTTAATATGATTCAAAGTTACTAGAAAGTTTGCTTAAAGAGAAGTGAAGGGGAGCAGACTATGTCTCCCCCAAATGTCCCACTTTGGCACGCAGATTGCTTTGAGCTAAAATTAATTAAGAGCCAGAAGACTCAGGAGAAGTTCCTTGTCTCTCCTTTAACTGCTCAAAATAATGTAGATTAGGAGACCTGTGCCAGGAAGAGAGTCATTTACCAGGGATGGCTTTTTATCTCAGAGAGACTTACCTGTCTGGAGCGGCAAATGTTTGCTTCCCAAATAAGAGCTCTTCCCATCATCCTGTGGGTTGTCTTCCTCCCTTTTGAAGACCCAGATCCTTAACCCCTTCTCCTTAGCTTGGGGCAGAGGGCATTTAAGNCAGGAGAAGTTCCTTGTCTCTCCTTTAACTGCTCAAAATAATGTAGATTAGGAGACCTGTGCCAGGAAGAGAGTCATTTACCAGGGATGGCTTTTTATCTCAGAGAGACTTACCTGTCTGGAGCGGCAAATGTTTGCTTCCCAAATAAGAGCTCTTCCCATCATCCTGTGGGTTGTCTTCCTCCCTTTTGAAGACCCAGATCCTTAACCCCTTCTCCTTAGCTTGGGGCAGAGGGCATTTAAGCCTCAAATGCCTGTCTTTGAGCCTCTGAGTTTTCATGGGGCTCCAATGCATAACAAATTAAACTTGTGACCTTCTGATTGTCACAACTTAGGGGGTTGGTGTCACCCATATCTAGTGAACATAGTTCATAAATGCTACACATCCAACAATGATTAAATTAAGAAAACCCTACAGTGCACAGGTTAGGCCCCACACCAAAGGCTGTTCACCCTAGAAGATCGGTAATGCCAAGGGTGGGAAATAACGGTCTATGTCTTGCCTTCCTGTTTCTCATACCGAAGACCATTCTTCCTAGTTCTAATCCCCCATAAGCTGCTACCCCAAGCCTTCCCCACCCCTTTTCCTCAACACACCCCACGCTTCCTGTCCTATCATGAAAATCCCCAGCTTACCAGTGAGAAGCAGCAACGCGGCCACTGCAACAAAATTTGGGTACGTGGCCAGGAAGTAGGGCATATACGGAGAGAAGGTTCCCTCCAACACCTGAGAGATGTGGTTCCCAATCAGGCTGTCGAAGGTGTGGCTCCAGGCCCTGGCCACACTTGCAATGGCTGTAGCAGCAGCAGAAAGAACATTTGTTAACAAAAATAAGTTGAACCCCTCTGGATGCCATCGGATATATTTTGGGGGAAAATTACAAAATACTGATGCTGAGCAGGGCTCTCTGGGACTCTGGGCACAGAGGCCTTTTTGTTCCCCATTTCCTGTAGGCAAAATTCCAGCCCCCATGACCTTTCCTGAGTTCCAAAGGACAGATTCAAAGAGTTGTTAATCAAGGCAGGGGGGCCAACAGACCACCTGAGGCAAGATTAAAGGGAACACAGAAGCTCATCAATATTAGGTGGTTTGTTGGTTGCTTTCCTGATGGTCCAGTGGTTAAGAATCTGCCTTGCAATGAAGGGATCACATTCAAGATCCCATGTGGCACAGAGCAACTAAATGTGAGCATCACAAATAGAGTCCATGCCCCACAATGAAAGATCCTGTGTGCTATAGCTAAGACCTGACACAGTCAAATAAATAAATATTCAAGAAAAGAAAGAAAGAAGAAAACACTTTAAAAAAATTAGCAGACCTGATCACCGGAGACTGCACATACCGTGAGCTTCTCAGGATAGCTCTGACCAGGAGCCCTGACTATATATTCTCTCCCTGTTCCCATGGGAGTGGGGGCACTGTTATTAAGGCACTAACCTACTGTGTTCCCCCTTTGCCTGGAAAAGAAATAAAGCCACTCTCGCCTTCTCCTTCATGACTCTGTCTCTGTAATTCTGTTTGGTGTTGGTGCACAGAGAGCCAAGATTTTGCATCAATACCTACTCTCAAAGAGTTCTTCTTCATGAGGTGGGGAGAGTAGAGTCAAATGATCACCAAATAGGTCAACTATTTAACACATTAGCAGGTGATCAACGTTATGTAAGAAAACAGTGAAGTGGGAACAGGAAAGATGGGAGACAAGTGTTGAAATCTTAAATCAAGTGGTAAAGGGAAATCCCATGAATGCAACAACTGAGCAGAGACTTCAGTACGGTGAGGGGAGGAGCCTGTGGGACACACCTCCCTCTCACCCACTCCCGACAGTTCCCTTTCCTCTGGGTTTTTGGTCCATCATTTGAGGAAGCAGGAGAAAGATGAGTAGAATGAAGTTGTGGAGTTTTCCTGACACTGTCACCCTCCTCCTCCTCCAACAAAGTGCTCGTGAATGACCGAAGACCCAACTCCTCACTCCTAAATTCTGATCTCAAGCCCAACACCTTTTCCACCCATCATCTCACCAATGACATAAGCTGGTATGAGGTTCCAACCAGTGATGAAAGCCCACAGTTCTCCCACACTGATGTAGCTGTAAAGATGTGCAGAACCGGTCCACGAGACCCGTGTCCCAAACTCGGCACAGCAGAGCCCAGACAACACAGAAGACAGGGCGGCCACCAAGAAGTAAGCTAGTATGAGGTTCCAACCAGTGATGAAAGCCCACAGTTCTCCCACACTGATGTAGCTGTAAAGATGTGCAGAACCGGTCCATGAGACCCATGTCCCAAACTCGGCACAGCAGAGCCCAGAAAACACAGAAGACAGGGAAGCCACCAAGAAAGAGATGACGATCGCTGGTCCAGCGATGGACATGGCCACTTCTCCGACCAGGATGTACATGCCGGCCCCCAGCGTGCTGGCCACACCCAAGACCACCAGGCCAAGGGTGTTCAGGTGACGGGCCTTGGGACTCTCAGACCCCTCAGTTGGCTTCAACGGTTGCCTTCGAACCAGCTTCTGACCAAATTGGTGAACATCCTGACATCGCATCCTAGATAGAGTTGAGGAAGTAAGATCTGCTGAGAAAACAAGACACAAAGCCATTAAGAATGTTTTCCACTCTTGGTCCTGGGAGTTTCACAGAGGAACAGAATGATGAGGACCATGTGGTCAAAGGACACATTGGCCAAGCTCTCCATCTGTGAGCTTTGGTTTCTTTAACATAAAGAAGGCTCTTAATATGATTCAAAGTTACTAGAAAGTTTGCTTAAAGAGAAGTGAAGGGGAGCAGACTATGTCTCCCCCAAATGTCCCACTTTGGCACGCAGATTGCTTTGAGCTAAAATTAATTAAGACCCAGAAGACTCAGGAGAAGTTCCTTGTCTCTCCTTTAACTGCTCAAAATAATGTAGATTAGGAGACCTATGCCAGGAAGAGAGTCATTTACAAGGGATGGCTTTTTATCTCAGAGAGACTTACCTGTCTGGAGCGGCAAATGTTTGCTTCCCAAATAAGAGCTCTTTCCATCATCCTGTGGGTTGTCTTCCTCCCTTCTGAAGCCCCAGATCCTTAACCCCTTCTCCTTAGCTCGGGACGAGGGCATTTAAGCCTCAAATGCCTGTCTTTGAGCCTCTGAGTTTTCATGGGGCTCCAATGCATAACAAATTAAACTTGCCAGTCTAACTTATGCCAATTTAATTATTAGACCAGTCAAAGCACCCTATAAAGAGAAGTTTTCTGCTCCTACAGGAGCAAAGGCTTCCAGCAAAGTGCCAGGCACAGAGTAGCTGCTTAGTTGGTATGAACTGAGTGGATAAGAATACTGACTTTTGGAAAGAAATCCCTCTGTTGGTTCAAATTTCACTCTGCTACACAATAGTTTGTCTGATTTTGCACAAGCTACATACCACTCTTTGTCTTCTTTTACTCAGTCCCTGGGTCAGGAAGATCCCCTGGAGAAGGGAATGAAAACCCACGCCTGTAGAGTTGCCTGGAGAATTCCACAGGCAGAGGAGCCTGGCAGGCTACAGTCACTCCATGGGGTCGTAAAGAGTTGGACAATACAGAGCGACAGAATGGGAAAGACTACAGATTTCTTCAAGAAAATTAGAGATACCAAGGGAGCATTTCATACAACGATGGGCTCAATAAAGGACAGAAATGGTATGGACCGAACAGAAGCAGAAGATATTAAGAAGAGGTG
>SJYR01002634.1:444914-493807 GCA_006410655.1 Kobus ellipsiprymnus | reverse complement strand
AGAGTCGACATGACTGAGCGACTGAACCGAATTGAACTGAACTGAGTGACTAACACTTTCACTTTCAGTCCACAAAACAGGGAACTTTACTAACATCATTATCCCCTCCCTTCTTTGATATGCTTGAAGTGAATGTTTTAGGAGCCTGATGATCAGAGAGTTCAGACTCCACACATTTCTTCCCCAAGGATCCTGAAACTTGTTATCTTCCTGTTTATCACTCACAGAGTGACATGGAATAGGAACTCTGCTTTGCAGCTGAAGGAGATGGAATTTGTAGGAGGGACAGATTGTGGCCCAGCTCAGTCAAAGCATCAAACCAGAGTGGCCTCCCAACTGGAGGGAGGGACTTCATTCTGAATCAGAAATGACAGGACACTGTTTCCTGCTCCTTTGGGGCATGAAATGTCCCCTCAGTGCACTGCTCTGCAGGGCTAGGATGACCCAGTGACCACAAGTTACTGCCATGGGATTTCTGCCTGTGATACTCCAAAGTGCAAGTTTAGCATTTTGGTTAAGAATAAACATTCAAAGAGCCAGCAAAGTATGGTTGAAATCTTGATACCACCTGTGCCTTTGAACAATTCACTTACTTCTCTGGTCCCCTGTTTCCTTCTTGTTTAAACGGGCTGATGAACCGCGGTGCACAGTTAGTAGGAATGTAAAACGGTGCAGCTGCTATGGTGGTTCCTCCAAGAACTAAAAACGCATTTACTATGTGATCCAGCAATTTCCCTGTGGGTGTACACCCAAGAGAACTGAAATCAGGATCCCAGAGAAATATTTGTACACCCATACTCATAGCAGCATTATTCACAATAGCTGAATGTTGGAAGCAGCCCAAAGGTACATGCAGGAAGGAACAGACATACACAATGTGGTCTATAAATATCGGGATATTATTCAGTGTGAAAAAGGCAGGAAATTCTGGGCCATGCTACAATGTGGAGGAACCATTGGGACATTATGGTAAGTGATTTCACAGTCACAGAATGACAAATGTGTCTATTTCTTCCTGTGTGAAGTTCCTAAGAAGTCAAATTTATAGAGGTAAAAAGGAAAAAAATAGTTGTTTCTCCAGGGCTGGGGTGAAGGGAAAACAGAGAGTTATTGCTAAATGGGGACACAGTTTTGAGTTTACAAGATGAGAAGAGTGCTGGAGATTGGATACACAACAATTTAAATATATTCAATGTTGCTTAACTATACACTTAAAACGGTTAAGATGGGAAATTTTATGTTATGTGTGCTTTACCACCACTTTCCTAAACTGCTGCTCATGGTAAATAATACAGCCGGCTTCACAGGGTTGCTGTTAGTAGCAAACCTCAACATGATATAATATAAATTACCAAACAGTCACCCCTCAGGAATTCCCACAGCCGTGGGTGCTCGAGTTCCTCCTTGTCACCCCTACATCTGCAGACACGAAGAGCAGGCAGCTGAGTGAGGAGTGAAGTCAGCGGTGCACGTGTCACACTCACTGTGCGAGCATAATCACTGTTTGCACATGAGTCAAAATAGTCTTATATGCAAGGACACTGATCCAGTCATTCCCCCTCCCAGGCACACACACACACTTCTCTTTTCACCCTCATCTGTAGGTCCCAGCTCCTGCTTTCATCTGGAAAATGGGTCTCTCCACCCTCAGGCTGAAGCCAGGCCGACTCTTCTGCACTCTGGGACTGCAGGGGTCTCCGTGGGAGGATGTGAACTCAGCGCCCAGTCTCCCACAGAAGAGGGTGACCCAAGACTTACTGGATCCTTGGAGCGGAGCCTGGAGCACTGGGTCAGTCAGGGAGGCTGAGGGTAAGCCGTGTGGGGCTGGAGCTGAGAGAGCTCCAAGAACCGAAGTGGGAAGTCCTGAGCACAGCAGACGGTCCTCACCCCTGGGTTGTTGGCGGGGAGATGGGCTGGGCGGGCCGAGAGCATCTTCAGTGTTGTTATCAGTCCTTGACACTTATGTGGTTACCCTCGGGGGAGACTCTGAGAGGGCTTGTGTGTGTGTGTGTGTGTGTGTGTGTGTGTGTGTGTGTGTGTGTGGTAACACACACATAACTTAAAATTGACCATTTTAACCACCGTTAAGTCTCCATATCAGTAGTAGTAAGTACATACACACTTTGCGCAAGCAAACCCCAGGACTTTTTTCACCTTGCAGAACTTCAGCTCTGTACCCGTTCATCAGCAACTCCCCCTTTCTCCTCCACCAGTTCAGTTCAGTGTGCTCAGTCTTTTCCAACTCTTTGTGACCCCGTGGACTGCAGCACACCAGGCTTCCCTGTCCATCACCAACTCCTGGAGCTTGCTCAAACTCATGGCCATTGAATTGGGGATGCCAACCAAACATCTCCTCCTCTATCGTCCTGTTCTCTTCCTGCCTTCAATCTTTCCCAGCATCACAGTCTTTTCCAATGAGTCACTTCTTTGCATCAAGTGGCCAAAGTATTGGAGTTTCAACTTCAGCATCAGTTCTTGCAGTGAATATTCAGGACTGATTTCCTTTAAGATGGACTGGTTAGATCTCCTTGCAGTCCAAGGGACTCTCAAGGGTCTTCTCCAATATCACAGTTTAAAAGCATCAATTCTTTGGCATTCAGCTTTCTTTATGGTCCAACTCTCTCACACACACATGACTACCGGAAAAACCATAGCTTTGACTAGATGGACCTTTGTCAGTAAAGTAATGCCTCTGCTTTATAATATGCTGTCTAGGTTGGTCATACCTTTTCATCCAAGGAGCAAGTGTCTTTTAATGTCATGGCTGCGATCACCATCTGCAGTGATTGTGGAGATGAAGAAAATAAAGTCTTTCACTGTTTCCATTGTTTCCCCATCTATTTGCCATGAAGTGATGGGGCTGGACGCCAGAATCATTTTTTGAATGTTGAGTTTGAAGCTAGGTTTTTCACTCTCCTCTTTCACTTTCATCAAGAGGCTCTTTCGTTCTTGTTCACTTTCTGCCATAAGGGTAGTGTCATCTGCATATCTGAGGTTATTGATATTTCTCCCAGCAATCTTGATTCCAGCTTGTGCTTCATCCAGCTCTGCATTTCACATGATGTACTGTGCATATAAGTTAAATAAGCAGGGTGATAATATACAGCCTTGATGTACTTCTTTCCTAATTTGGAACTAGTCTATTTTTCCATGTCTGATTCTAACTGTTCCTTCTTGACCTGCATACACATTTCTCAAGAAGTAGGTCAAATGGCCTGCTATTCCCATTTCTTCAACAATTTTCCACAGTTTGTGGTGATCCACACAGTCAAAGACTTTAGGTAGTCAATGAAACAGTAGTAGATGTTTTCTGGAATTCTCTTGCTTTTTTTGTGATCCAATGGATGTTGGCAATTTGATCTCTGGTTCCTCTGCCTTTTCTAAATCAGACTTGAACATCTGGAAGTTCTTGTTTCATATACTGTTGAAGCCTATCTTGGAGAATTGAGCGTTGCTTTGCTAGTATGTGAGATCAGTGCAATGGTGGGGTAGTTTGGCACTGCCTTTCTTTGGGATTGGAATGAAAACTGATCTTTTCCAGTCCTGTGGCCACTGCTGAATTTTCCAAATTTGCTGGCGTATTAAGTGCAGCACATTCACAGCTGTGATCAAAACTATCCTCAAGAAAAAGAAATGCAAAAAGGCAAAACAGTTGTCTGAGGAGGCCTTACAAATAGCTGAGAAACAAAGAGAAAGGCAAAGGAGAAGAGGAAAGATATATCCATCTGAGTGCAGAGTTCCAAAGAATAGCAAGGAGAAATAAGAAAGCCTACCTAAGTTTTCAATGCAAAGAAATAGAGGAAAATAATAGAATGGGAAAGATTAGAGACCTCTTCAAGAAAATTAGAGATACCAAGGGAATAGTTCATGCAAAGATGGGCTCGATAAAGGACAGAAATGGTATGGACCTAACAGAAGCAGAAGATATTAAGAAGAGGTGAAAAGAATACAGAGAAGAATTATACAAAAAAGATCTTCATGACCCAGATAACCACGATAGTGTGATGACTCACCTAGAGTCAGACATCCTGGAATGTGAAGTGAAGCAGGCCTCAGGAAGCATCAGTATGAGCAAAGGTAATGGAGGTGATGGAATTCCAGCTGAGCTATTTCTCCTCCACCAGTTCCTGGAAATTACCCTTCTCCTCTCTGTCTTGATAAATATGAACACTCCAGATACTCCATTTAAGTGGACTCACAGAATATCTGTCCTTTCCTGTCAGGTTTATTTCACTTAGAAGAATGAGTTCATGAGGTTCCTTCATGTTGTAGTATGTGTTAGAATTCCCTTCCTTTTTAACGATGAATAACTCTATTATTTGTGCTTGCCACATCGGCTCATCTATTTCTCAGTCAGTGGGCACTTGGATTGCTCTCATGCTTTAGTTATTGCGAACAATGGTGCTATGAACATGGGTGTACAATTCTCTTCCAGAGTGTGCTTTCAACTCTTCCAGGTATATCTTCAGAGGTACAATTATTGGATCATGAAGTTCTAAGATTTTTATCTGCTGGTGATGGAGAAAATGTTCACATATTGAGGGGAGGTCAATTTGGCTTATACATGGTTCAGCTTGAACTATGTGTGAACCAAGGCTGCATTGTCCAGCCCTCATAGCTCATCAAATTTAACCCTTGGGATAAAGAACATCTGTTTTGAAGATAAGGATGAGTAACTCCCTTTTCATCGGCTTCCCAGGTGGCTCAGTGGTAAAGAATATGCCTGCCAAGCAGAAGACGCCAGTTTGATCCTTGCATCGGGAAGATTCCCTGGAAGAGAAAAAGGCAACCCACTCCAGTATTCTTGCCTGGAGAATCTCATGGACAGGGGAGCCTGGCAGGCTACAGTCCTTGGGGTCACAAAGGGTGAGACTTGAATTTGTAAACACACACATCACTAAGACAGGCTTACTGATTGATTCTGAAAGAATTGAGAGAATCCTGACTTTTTCAACTCTCAGAATAAAGAAATCTCTCAGGAGGTTTCTGACTAAGTGGACATGAGTTTGAACAAACTCCAGGAGATAGTGAAGGACAGGGAAGCCTGACATGCTGCAGTCCATGAGGTCGCAAAGAGTCTGACATGACTTGGCAATTGAACATCAAAACACAATTTTACAGAAATTTGGTACCTAGTTTTTTCCACATTGTCCAATCTCTCTGCCTTAATAAAGTCTACCCAATCAGACCCACTGAACAAATGACAAAAGCTGTAAAGGTGTAAATGTTTTAAAATATGCAATAGCCCAAGCTCCAGCATTAGGCCATCCTAACTATAAATGATCATTTTCACTCTGCTCTTGAAGACAGAAATTCACCCTGAGCATATTAACTCAGAGACATGGTGACCCATATGGACCCACTGGCTATTCTGCACCCGGACTTAGATTTCTAACCAAATGCAGATTCAGCCACTTGCTGCTCAACAGACAATAAACCACGGGGCAAGCTTTCATTGAGCAGAAAGATGCTTTATTCAGAAAAGCCAGTGATCTGAGGAAAAGGCGGACTTGCATCCATGACAGTTCTGCTCAGCCAAGACCATCTTTAAAGGGAAACAATCTCAGTTAATCGTTAAGGCAGGAAGTCACAGTCATTTTTCCATTGCTTCAAGCCTGCTTACTTCCTATTTTCTCCAGGACACTGTCTTGCTTGAGTGACCCTCCTGCAATCAGAGGTTCTCTTGCCCGTGTGGTCCACCTGCATTTTAATAAGGGGAAGCTAGGGGAGGAAAGTCAGTCATTCTGAAACCAATTTTTTTTTCGCTACACCATTGGGCATGCAGGGTTTTGTTCCCCAACAAGGGGTCGAACCCATGCCCCTTGCACTGGGAGCGTGGAGTCTTAGCCACTGGACTGCCAGGGAAGTCCCTGGAGTATAACTCTTCACATAATTTGTCCTCATGTGAGTTCCCTTCCAATGGGGCAGTCTCCGTGTTCTTGTTAGAAATAAGTACAAGAGGGTGCTTCTAATGTGCCCATAATAATTTATTTCTTCCTCTAGTTGCTGCTTATTTTGTGGTACTTTGTGAAAATTCATCTTGCTCACACTTATGAAGCATGCACTTATAAGTATGTATAGTATGCTTTTAAAAGTTTACCGAAAATTGCACAACGGTCCAGTCATTTTCTCCACAAGCAATAAATACAGGGCTTTAGATGCCTCCACCTTCACACTCCACTGAGGCTCACAGTGTCCCTTGCACCAGCTGATCCTCCAGGGCATGGAGGGATTCCACGCAGCATCTACTTCCTGTGGTTAAGATGACTCAGCACCAGGGATGTCTTTGTCAAGAGTCTGGGAGGTGGAGGCTGGTGGCTGGTGGCTGCTGATGATTGTTCCCTGCCAGGCTGTGTCGGATCCCGTATCCAAAGTATATGAGAAATCCTAGCAGGGAGATGAGATGATGAGAAGGAAATGTAGGTGCTCTCCTCACTTCCAAATGCCCTGTAGACCTTCTATGGTGTCTGATACAGTGGGCGGAGAAATAGTAGGAAGATGTTGGGTTCAGTCATTCAAGAAACCTCTTTATCCCAGAAAGCAACTTACCAATGGCATTCCAGATGCCAAACAGGGCCCAGGTCCCAGAGGTCGTCTGCATCATCAGGTAAACATTCACGAAGATGCTGACCAGTGGGAGGACAGGCAGAGCAGGGACCTGTGGGCAGAGTCAGTTCATCCCTGAACACAGCCCAGACGTCTGAAAGGGAGACCCGACCCCACGTGGGTGGGAGGCTCCTGTCCTCAGGCTGTGCATGCAGTGCCTACTGAGATTGTGTATGCAAAGCCCTGAGGGTGGATCAGGGAAGAGTCCATTGGTTTCAGTCACTCCCCTCATTCCCTGTCCAGGAAAGGATATTTTGCCATCAAAGGACACAGACCTCATTCACACCAGGTGGACACTTTGGACACATAAGCTCACTTACCCTGAATGGAAGAGGAGAGGGGTCCTGGGGCTGCCTCCAGATGATGGCTGTGACCCCAGTGATGAGCAGCAGCAGCAGCACAGCCACTGTTGTGAGCCCGGGGTCTCCAGAGAACACCTGGCTGGGCCACTGGGCCAGAATCAGGCTCAGGACAATCAGCAAGAGAACTGCAAGGGTCAAGGAGGAGGAGAACAGTCTGGACCCAGAAGACAAAGACGTCAGGATCTCGGGTCACACCCCTCCCTGAAACCACCGATATCAGGAAGCGCCATCATATCTGCAAGACTCCTCCACTGACAAAATACACACTCTCACTCCATCCTGTCAATTTCAAAATATGACCAAAGAGACGTCCCAGTGCTCACCAAGCAGGAAGGCACATCCATAGACAATCTGGGCAGATTTCTGGGTGGGGGTGGTGCTGACAGGCAACCACAGACTCCTTAGAGTCTTTGAGCTTCCTGCTTCAGGTTCAGAGTCCAAAGGATTTTCCTTGACTAGAGGCTTCATCTGAATTTTGTCTTCTGTTTTCTCATTCTTGCTTAAATTCCAGTCTGGCTGGTACCTGAATTAGAGATATTATAGGAATTTTAACAGCAGTCCCTACTCATTCAAAAACAGATATCCTAATGCACCACTTTCCTGCCTTAAGCAGAGCAGGACTTTCAAAGGCTGAAGGAGGTGGCGGGTGGCGGGTAGGGGGATGAGGCCAAGATGGCAGAAGAATAGGAAGGGGAGATCACTTTCTCTGCCACCTATTCTTCGAAAGAACATTTGAACGCTGAGCAAACTCCACAAAACAAATTCTGAACGTTGGCAGAGAACATCAGCCACCCAGAAGAGCAGCCCATTGTCTTCAAAAGGAGGTAGGACAAATTATAAAAGATAAAAAGAGAGACAAAATAGGGACAGAAATCCATCCCGGGAAGGGATTTTAAAAACAGAAGTTTCCAAACACCAGGAAACCCTATCATTGGCGGGTCTGGGGGAGTTTTGGAATCTCAGAGGGCAACAAAATCATGAGGAAAAATAAAACCCACATGTTACATCCCTAATGGCAACTCCCAGAGGAGAAGTACCCCAGACGCTTTCCTCCACCACCAGCAAGCAGGGACTGAATGGGGAGGAGCGGGCTGCATTGCTTAGGGTAAGGACCATGCCTGAATGCCTTGAGGGCAATCTGAGGGAGCTAATGTGAGACGGAAACCTAAACTGTGGGATAGCCAGAGAGAGAGAGAGGGAAAAAAGAGAGAGAGAGAGAACTATCCCGTGAAAAGACCGAACGGAATGCACCGCCAGCCTGCTCACAGAACAAAGGACTGAGGAAATACCAGAGGAGAGCTAGCTGGCTGTGGACCAGCCATCTCCAGCTAGAGGCAGGTAGGGGGCAGCCAGAGGCAGAAAGGGGCAATCTTGGCCCCAGAGAGGACATCCCCTACCAAACTGCGAAGAGCCTTCCAGTTTCTAACCAAGACTTCCTGAGATTCTCGGAGGGTAACATCCACCGGGAGGGTCACAGCCAGAGATCAGCTCCCCAGAAAAGCCACACGGCACACGGGAGATGGGCGTGCCCCAGAAACCAAGTGGCTGGGACTGTGGAGGTGATAAGACGCACCACACCTTAGGACAGTGTGCTCTCCAAGCACCTGGTCTCCTGAGCTGCTCAGATCATGGAAGGGCACAAACGCAGGCCCAACCAAGTCTGTGCTTTTGTGGAGTACCAGAGAACCTGAACCTGAGCAGCTTAGACCTGGGAAGTGCATGCAACCCAGGCCCCGCTTTCTGCAGAGCAACCTGAAGCCCAGGCTGTGTAGAGTGGGAAAGCACACACACCGTGAGCAGGGGCAAACCCTGTGTGGCTGAGACACTGGGAGCACTCCCCACACACCCCAGTGATATTTGTTTGCAGTGTTCCTCCCTCCTCACAGCACCACTGAACAAGTGAGCCTAAACAAGAGACCACCTTCGCCCCCTTGTGTCAGGTAGGAAATTAGATACTGAAGAGACCTGCGAACAGAAGCCAAATAAACACAGGGAACCGCTTTGGAAGTAAGAGGCCCAACAGATTAAAATCCCTGTCATTAACACCAACTACATTGGAAGGGACCTATAGATCTTGAGAAATATAAGCTGGAACAAGGAACTATCTGAAACTGAACTGACCCCACACTGCCCGCAAGAGCTCCAGAGAAACACATAGATATATTTTTACTATTATCATTTTTTTTAATTAAAATTTTTTTCCTCTTTTTAAATTCCTCTATTACTCCTTTAATATTCATTTTCATAAACTACTATTACATTGCAAAAAAAGACCCTATTTTCAAAGCAAACTTCATATATGTTTCTTATATAGTTTGTGATTTTTTTTTTTATGATATTGTATTTTTGAGAGTCTAACCTCTACTCTGGATTTTTTAATCTTTGCTTTATGGTATTTGTCATCAATTTTGTACATTTAAGAATCCAATCTTTGGTACCCATTTTTACTTAGGAATGTGATTACTGGCCTGATTACTCTCTCCCCCTTTTGACTCTCCTTTTTCTCCCCCAGATCACCTCTATCTCCTCTCTCCCCCTTCTCTTCTCAACCCAACTCTGTAAATCTATGTGTGTGTTCCAGGCTGTTGAGAACACTTAGGGAACAGAATACAGCCTAGATCTATCTCTCTCCTTTTGATTCCCCCCTTTCTCCTCCTGCTCACCTCTATCTCCTTCCTCCCTCTCCTCTTCTCTGTGTAACTCCATGAACCTCTCTGAGGGTTCCAGACTGTGGAGAGCACATAGGGAATTGATCACTGGCTAGATTGCTCTCTCCCCTTTTGATTCCCCCTCTTCTCCTTCTCACCTCTATCTCCTTCCTCCCTCTTCTCTTCGCTGTGTAACTCTGTGAACCTCTCTGAGGGTTCCAGGCTATGGAGAGCACATATGGAATTGTTTACTGGCTAGCTTGCTCTCTCCCCTTTTGATTCCCTCTCTTCTCCTGGTCACCTCTATCTCTGTCCCCCCTCTTCTCTTCTCCATGTAACTCTGTGAACCTCTCTGGGTGTCCCTCACTGTGGAGGATGTTTTTACCATTAACCCAGAAGTTTTATCATCAGTGCTGTATGGATGGAGAAGTCTTGAGGCTACTGTAAGAAGAAGACTGAAAACCAGAGGCGGGAGACTTAAGCCCAAAACTTGAGAACACCAGAGAACTCCTGACTCCAGAGAACATTCATTGATAAGACATCATCCAAAAGCCTCCATACCTACACTGAAACCAAGCACCACCCAGGAGCCAACAAGTTCCAGAGCAAGACATACCACACATATTCTCCAGCAATGCAGGAACATAGCCCTGAGCTTCAGTATACAGGCTCCCCAAAGTCACACCAAACCCACAGACATCTCAAAACTCACTACTGGACACTGCATTACACTCCAGAGAGAAGAAATCCAGCTCCACCCACCAGAACACTGACGCAAGCTTCCCTAACCAGGAAACCTTGACAAGCCACTCGTCCAACCCCACCCACAGGGAGGAACCTCCACAATAAAGAGAAACCACAAACTGCCAGAATACAGAAAGGCCACCCCAAACACAGCAATCTAAATAAGATGAAAAGGCAGAGAAATACTCAGAAGGTAAAGGAACATAATAAAAGCCCACCAAACCAAACGAAAGAGGAGGAAATAGGGAGTCTCCCTGAAAAAGAATTCAGAAAAGTGATAGTAAAAATGAACCAAAATCTTGAAAACAAAATGGAGTTACAGATAAATAGCCTGGAGACAAGGATTGAGAAGATGCAAGAAATGTGTAACAAGGACCTAGAAGAAATGAAAAAGAGTCAATCAATAATGAATAATGCAATAAATGAGATCAAAAACACTCTGGAGGGAACCAACAGTAGTTTAACGGAGGCAGAAGATAGGATAAGTGAGGTAGAAGATAGAATGGTAGAAATAAATGAAGCACAGAGGAAAAAAGAATTAAAAGAAATGAGGACAACCTCAGGGACCTCTGGGACAATGTGAAACTCCCCAACATTTGAATCATAGGAGTCCCAGAAGAAGAAGACAAAAAGAAAGGCCATGAGAAAATACTTGAGGAGATAATAGTTGAAAAATTCCCTAAAATGCATAAAGAAATAGTCACCCAAGTCCAAGAAACCCAGAAAGTCTCAAACAGGATAAACCCAAGGCGAAACACCCCAAGACACATATTAATCAAATTAACAAAGATCAAACACAAAAAATAAATATTAAAAGCAGCAAGGGGAAAACAACAAATAACACACAAGGGGATTCCCATAAGAATAACAGCTGATCTTTCAATAGAAACTCTCCAGGCCAGAAGAGAATGGCCTGAAGGACATACTTAAACTGATTAAAGAGAAAAACCTACAACCCAGATGACTGTACCCGGCAAGGATCTCATTCAAATATGAATGAGATATCAAAAGCTTTACAGACAAGCAAAAGCTGAGAGAATTCAGCACCACTGAAGCAGCTCTCCAACAAATGCTAAAGGATCTCTAGACAGGAAGCACAGAAACGATTTATAGACTCGAACCCAAAACAACAAAGTAAATGGCAATGGGATCATACTTATCAATAATTACCTTAAATGTAAATGGGTTGAATGTCCCAGCCAAAAGACAAAGACTGGCTGAATGGATACAAAAATAAGACCCCTATATATGCTGTCTACAATAGACCCACCTCAAAACAAGGGACACATACAGACTGAAAGTGAAGGGCTGGGAAAAGATATTTCATGCAAATGTAAATCAAAAAAAAAATCAGGAATAGCAATATTCATATCAGATAAAAAAGACTTTAAAACAAAGACTGTGAAAAGAGACAAAGAAGGACACTACATAATGATCAAAGGGTCAATCCAAGAAGAAGATATAACAATTATAAACATACATGCATCCAACATAGGAGCACCACAATATGTAAGGCAAATGCTAACAAGTATGAAAGGGGAAATTAACAGTAACACAATAATAGTGGGAGATTTTAATACACCACTCACACCTATGGATAGATCAACTAAAGAGAAAATTAACAAGGAAACACAAAATTTAAATGACACAATGGACTAGTTAGGCCTAATTGATATCTATAGGACATTTCACCCCAAAACAAGGAATTTTACCCTTTTCTCAAGTGCACACAGAACCTTCTTGAGGATAGAATACATCCTCAGTCATAAATCTAGCATTGGTAAATTCAAAAAAATTGAAATCATTCTAAGCATCTTTTCTGACCACAATGCAGTAAGATTAGATGTCAAATACAGGGAAAAAAAAATTTTTTTTTATTCCAACATATAGAGGGTAAACAATATGCTTCTGAATAACCAACAAATCATAGGGAAAAAAAGGAATCAAAATATGCATAGAAATGAATGAAAATGAAATCACAACAATCCAAAACCTGTGGGACACTGTAAAAAGAGTGCTAAGGGGAAGGTTCATAGCAATACAGGCCACCTCAAGAAACAAGAAAAAAGTCAAATAAATAACCTAACTCTACACCTAAAGCAACTAGAAAAGGAAGAAATGAAGAACTCCAGGGTTAGTAGAAGGAAAGAAATCTTAAAAATTAAGGAAGAAATAAATGCAAAAGAAACAAAGGAGATCATAGCCAAAATCAACAAAGCTAAAAGCTGGTTCTTTGAGAAGATAAATAACATTGACAAACATTAGCCAGACTCATCAAGAAACAAAGGGAGAAGAATCAAATCAACAAAATTAGAAATGAAAATGGAGAAATCACCACAGACAATACAGAAATCGAAAGGCTCATAAGAGACTACTATCAGCAACTATATGCCAATAAAATGGACAACTTGGAAGAAATGGGAAAATTATTAGAAAAGTATAACTTTCCAAAACTGAACCAGGAAGAAATAGAAAACCTTAACAGACCCATCACAAGCACTGAAATAGAAACGGTAATAAGAAATCTTCCAGCAAACAAAAGCCCAGATGGCTTCACAGCTGAATTCTATCAAAAATTTAAAGAAGAGCTAACACCTATCCTACTCAAACTCTTCCAGAAAAGTAAAGAGGAAGGTAAATTTCCAAACTCACTCTATGAGGCTACCATCACCCTAACCAAAATGAGATAAAGATGCCACAAAACAAGAAACCTACAGGCCAATATCACTGATGAAAATAGATGCAAAAATCCTTAACAAAATGCTAGCCAACAGAATCCAACAACATATTTAAAAAAATCATACATAATGATCAAGTGGGCTTTATCCCAAGAATGCAAGGATTCTTTAATATCTGTAAATCAATCAATGTAATACACCACATTAACAAATTAAAAGATTAAAAGCCATATGATTCTCTCAATAGATGCAGAGAAAGCCTTTGACAAAATTCAACATCCATTTATGATAAAAAAAAAAAAAATTCTCCAGAAAACAGGAAGAGAAGGTGCATACCTCAACATAATAAAAGCTATATATGACAAACCCACAGCAAACATTATCTTCAACAGGGAAAAACTGAAAGCATTTCCCCTAACGTCAGGAACAAGGCAAGGGTGCCCATTCTCACCACTACTATTCAACATAGTTTTGGGAGTTTTGGCCACGGCAATCAGAGTAGAAAAAGAAATAAAAGGAATCCAGATTGGAAAAGAAGTAAAACTCTCACTGTTTGCAGATGACATGATCCTCTACATAGAAAATGCTAAAGACTCTACCAGAAAATTACTAGAGCTAATCAATGAATATACTAAAGTTGCAGGGTATAAATTTAACACGCAAAAATCCCTTGCATTCTTATACTCTAACAATGAGAAAACAGAAAGAGAAATTAAGGAAACAATTCCATTCACCATTGCAATGAAAAGAATAAAATACTTAGGATTACATAGAAAACCCTAAAGACTCCACCAGAAAATTACTAGAGCTAATCAATGAATATAGTAAAGTTGCAGGATATATAATTAACACGCAAAAATCCCTTGCATTCTTATACTCTAACAATGAGAAAACAGAAAGAGAAATTAAGGAAACAATTCCATTCACCATTGCAATGAAAAGAATAAAATACTTAGGAATATATCTACCTAAAGAAACAAAAGACCTATATATAGAACATTATAAAACATTGATGAAAGAAGTCAAAGAGGACACAAATAGATGGAGAAATATACCATGTTCATGGATTGCAAGAATCAATATAGTGAAAATGAGTATACTACCCAAAGCAATCTATAGATTCAATGCAATCTCTAAAAGCTACCAACAGTATTTTTCACAGAACTAGAACAAATAATTTCACAATTTGTATGGAAATACAAAAACCTTGAATAGCCAAAGTAATCCTCAGAAAGAAGAATGGAACTGGAGGAACTGACCTACCTGCCTTCAGACTATACTACAAAGCTACAGTCATCAAGACTGTATGGTACTGGCACAAAGACAGAAATATAGATCAATGGAACAAAATGGGAAGCCGAGAGATAAATCCACGAACCTATGGACATCTTATCTTTGACAAACGAGGCAAGACTATACAATGGAGAAAAGACGATCTCTTTAACAACTGGTGGTGGGAAAACTGTTCAACTAGTAAAAGAAAGAAACTAGAACACTTTCTAACACCACACACAAAAATAAACTCATAATGGATTAAAGATCTACACGTAAGACCAGAAACTATAAAACTCCTAGAGGAGAACATAGGCAAAAAATTCTCCAACAGAAATCACAGCAGGATTCTCTATGACCCACCTCCCAGAGTAATGGAAACAAAAGCAAAAATAAACAAATGAAACCTAATTAAACTGAAAAGCTTTGCACAACGAAGGAAACTATAAGCAAGGTGAAAAGACAGCCTTCATAATGGGAGAAAATAATAGCAAACGAAGCAACTGATAAAGAATTAATCTCAAAAATGTACAAGCAGCTCCTGCAGCTCAATTCCAGAAAAATAAATGGCCCAATCAAAAAATGGATTGAAAAGCTAAACAGACTTTTCTCCAAAGAAGACATACAGATGGCTAACAAACACATGAAAAGATGCTCAACATTACTCACTATCAGAGAAATGCAAATCAAAACCACAATGAAGTACCCACTCACGCCAGTCAGAATGGCTGCTATCCAAAAGTCTACAAGCAATAAATGCTGGAGAGGGTGTGGAGAAAAGGGAACCTTCTTACACTGTTGGTGGGAATGCAAACTAGTACAGCTACTATGGAGAACAGTGTGGGGATTCCTTAAAATACTGGAAATAAAACTGCCATGTGACCCAGCAATCCCACTGCTGGGCATACACACCGAAGAAAGACACGTGTATGACAATGTTCACAGCAACACTGTTTATAATAGCCAGGACATGGAAGCAACCTAGATGTCCATCAGCAGATGAATGGATAAGAAAGCAGTGGTACATATACACAATGGAGTATTACTCAGCCATTAAAAAGAATACATTTGAATCAGTTCTAATGAGGTGGGTGAAGCTGGAGCCTATTATGCAGAGTGAAGTAAGGCAGAAAGAAAAACACCAATACAGTATACTAACACATATATATGGAATTTAGAAAGATGGTAATAATAACCCTATATATGAGACAGCGAAAGGGACACAGATGTATAGCACAGTCTTTTGGACTCTGTGGGAGAAGGTGAGGGTGGGATGATCTGAGAGAATAGCATTGAAACATGTGTATTATCATATGTGAAACAGATCACCAGTCTAGGTTCAATGCATGAGACAAGGTGCTCAGGGCTGGTGCACTGGGATGACCCAGAGGGATGGGATGGGGAGGGTGGTGGGAGGGGCATTCAGGATAGGGAATATGTGTAAACCTATGGCTGATTCATGTCAATGTATGGCAAAAACCACTCCAATATTGTAAAGTAATTAGCCTCCAATTAAAAAAAAAAAAACCTGAAGAGGATGAACTGCCTTTGAGTCTTTAGGAATGTAAGAGCCCCAATCACGGTGCAGTGGAGTCTCACCTGAGGACAAGGACAAAAAACGCCACCACGGAGTACACCAGCAGGTGTCCAATCGACATGAGGTCCACCAGGTTACTGAACTCAAAGAGCAATGCCATGATCCCTAGAATGATGGCACAAACGAGGTGGGGGTCGGCAGTGAGAAACCACTGGATGTACCCAGATAAGGAAAGGGATCCGAGGAGGAGTGGGTTCTGAGGCTCACCTGCAAGAATTCCAGAGGACACAGTGGCCATGATGGGGGTCTTCGTGCGGGCATGGTTTCGGGCAAGTCCTCGGAAAAGGAGCCCGTCCTCTGCCATTTCCTGGATCAACTGAGGCACGGGGAACAAGGAGCTCTGCAGTCTGCAAGGGATGGTGGGAACACGGGTGGGGATGTTAAGAAGCAGGAGAGACCAGGGTTCTGGCTCCCTAGTGTACCTGGTAAGGGGTCTTTCCCTCTCGTTCTCAATCCCAAGGGCTGAAACACCTGAGCATCTGACATTTCATGGAGAGAAGGCCTTGACACTGACCTGTATAAAAGAAAACAGAGGATGCCAACAGCCACGACATATCTGGCAGGGCCCCACCCAACATGGACGAAAGCCTGCGGAAAGGGGCTGTCAGGCTGAATCTGATAGTAGGGCACCATGAGAGTGAGAGTTGCCGAGACACCAAAATACGCCAAAAAGCAGATGAAGACCGTGGTCATGATGCTGATGGGGATGGAGCGATAAGGATTGGGGGCTTCTTCCCCTGCAGGGTCGGTGAACATCTCAGGTTAGGAAAACACTGATGGCATAGCACAAAATCCACTTTCCTCTTGAACTTTCAAAAGCTTTTAAAAATCTTCTAACAATCCCTATGCCCAAGGGCAGCCCAACCCCCTGATGTGGCACAAAATGACCAGTTACCTTTAGTGACAATGTCATCAAAACCCACAAACGAGTAGAAACACAGAGCTGCTCCATGGAGAATCCCATCATAGTCGAAGGGCACAAACCCTCCAGAACCCAAAGGGCCCAAGCTACAGTGAGAGAAGAAGCAAGAAAGATCATGAGGGAGGTAGGTTCAGTCATCTCTGCTGGACTTCACAGTTAATACCACAAGCCCTGGGCTCCAGGACCTCGTTATCCAGATCCACCAGCCCAGATCTCTTTAGTCCCTGCCAGATTCCCAGCTCTGCACCAGCCCCAACAAGCATGACAAGGACCAGGAGCACCCTCCTGACCTATAGATGTCACCAGATTCAGATGTGTTCAATGTGTAGTCCTGTTCCGTGAGCTTCCAGTTGTGCAGGTCTCCCTTAATGAAGCCAGAGAGGATGATGAAGCTGAGAACCGAAAGATTGATGCCTATGGATATTTTTCCAACCAGGACTGACTCACGAGCTCCCAGAACCAGTACTCCTGTGGGAAAGATGGAATAGGAGACATTCCAAGATAACCAAATAAAATCCACAGACACAGAAAGCAGACTAGTGTTGGCCAGAGGTTAGGGTGCTGGGAGATTAGGATGGATAGTCTGTCTTTGCTCAGTGGGTAGTGGGTTTCCTTTTGCTGTGATGAAAATGTCTGAAGTTAAATGAAAGTGATGGTTATATGTCTTGAATGCCGTAAGTACCACTGAATTGCATACTTTAACATGGTTAGTTTCTTACTGTGGCCATTATCATATAATATGGACTCAGTCACTTGGTCATGTCCAATCCCTTGAGACACACAGACTGTAGCCTGCCAGGCTCCTCTGTCCATGGAATTTTCCAGGCAAGATTACTGTAGTGGATTGCCATTTCCTAATCCAGTCACATAATATACACAACTATCAAATCATCATGATGTTCACCTTCAGCTTACATAATGTTGTGTGTCAATTATATATCAATAAGGCTAAGGAAAAATAATAAAATGGCTCATTTTATGCTATGTTAATTTCCTCCCAATTGAAAAAAGTCTCAGTAGAGAGGAAGAAACTTGTCACTCTAAGTAAATAATTCTCAGCTGGGGGTGATTTGAGTCCCCAAGGGACATTTGGCAATGTCTGGAGACATCCCGATTGTCACAGTTTGGGAAATACGAGTCACAGGTGTTTAGTGAATCAAGTCCAAAGATGCTACACACCTGACAGTGATTGATTGAGAAAACCCTGCAGTGCTGCATCAGCCCCCAACACCAAAGGCTGTTTCAGCCTGGAAGGTCAGCAATGCCGAGGGTGGGAAACAACGGTCTACATCTTGACTTCCTGTCTTTCGTTAACCAGACCCTAATTTCTAGTTCCCACAGTTCTGCCACCTCATGCCTTTCCCACCCTAGTTCCCCCGCCACCCCACATCCCAGTCTTCCCATCCTAACTTGGATCCCTGTCTCACCCGTGAGCAACAGCACCAGGAACAGAGCGACAAAGTCTGGATACTTGGCCAGATAGTAGGGCATATATGGAGAGAAAGTTCCCTCTAAGGCCTGAAAGATGTGGTTCCCAATCAGGCTGTCGAAGGCGATGCTCCAGGCCCTGGCCACGCTGCCCGTGACTGCAGCAGAATAAGAAAGAACATTCACTGACAAATATAAATTGGACCCCCCCCCCCCCATACACCAAGACACCTTCATGGATCACAGCATTGTTGTGGTGAAGGGCAAGTATAGCTCAATAAAACTATGAGCCATGCCATGCAGGACCACTCAAGACGGACGGGTCACAGTGAAGAGTTCTGACAAAAGATGGGCCACTGGAGAAGGAAATGGCAACCCACTCCAGTATTCCTGTTAGGAGGACCCCATGCACAGCATGAAAAGGCAAACAGTTATGATGCCCAAAGAGGAGCCCCCCCCCCAGGTCAGAAGGTGTCCAACATGGGAAAGATTGATGATAAAAGGAGAAGAGGGCAGCAGAGGATGAGATGGTTGGACAGCATCATCGACTCAGTGAACATGAGTTTGAGCAAACTCCAGGAGAGAGTGGAGGACAGAGGAGCCTGCCATGCTGTAGCCCATGGGGTTGCAAAGAGTTGGACACAATTTAGTGACAGAAGAACAACAACAAATACACAAAGTCATGTGTGTTGGGGGAAAAATACAAAACACCAAATCTCAGAGAGCTTCTTTTCATGGGGTGGGAAACATAGACCCAGATAATTCTAAAATAGGTTAACTATTTAATGTCAGTGGGAAACGTGGTGAGTGGGAGCAAGTTGTCTGTGTGATGAGGATTAAAATTTTAGTTCAAATCCTAATGGAAACTCTATGAAGGCAACTGCTAAGCAGAGACTTCAGTATGGTGAGGGGATAAGCCTGTGGGCCATGCCTCCCTCTCACCCACTCCCTGCAGTGCCCTTTCCTCTGGGTTCTTGGTCCATTATTTCAGGAAAGCAGGGGAGAGCGGAGAAGAATAAAGTTGTGGAATTTTCCTGACGTTATTTCCCTCCTCCCCTCACGGAGTGGATGATGCAGTTCTCATGCACGACCGAAGACCCAAACGCCCGCTGCTGGTCTCCCAGACTTCAGCCCCACACCTACCCCCCCACCCATCACCTCACCAACGACGTAGGACAGTATGAGGTTCCAGGCAGTGACGAAAGCCCACAGTTCTCCCACGCTGATGTAGCTGTAGAGATACGCAGAACCGGTCCACGAGACCTGTGTCCCAAACTCGGCATAGCAGAGCCCAGACAACACAGAGGACGCAGCGGCCACCAAGAAGGAGATGACGATCGCTGGTCCAGCGATGAACATGGCCACTTCTCCGACCAGGATGTACACGCCAGCCCCCAGCGTGCTGGCCACACCGAAGGCCACCAGCTTCAGGGTGTTCAGAGGAGCCGTGGGACTCTCAGCATCCTCGGTGGGCTCCAGGAGCCGCCTGCGGACCAGCTTCTGACCGAACTGGTGGAGATCCTGACACCGCATCCTGGATGGAGTTGAGGAGCTGTGATCTGCTGAGGAAACAAGACACGAAGCCATCAGCAAGGTCCACCCGCCCTTGGCCCTGGGAGTCCCATTCCACGGAGTAGTGGAGCAATGAGAGGCAGGTGGTAAAAGGACACTTGGGACAAGGTCTCCATCTCTGAGCTTTGGTTTCTTCAAACACAAAGAAATCTTCTCACATGTTTCAAAGTTACTGGAAAGGCTTTTTAAAGAGAAGTGAGGTGGGTCGGATTAGGTCTCCCTCAGAATGTGCCACTTGGAATATGGACTGTTTGGTGTGTGTCTGTGCTCACTCCTGTCTGACTCTTTGAGACCCCCTGGACTGCAGCCTGCCAGGCTCCCCTGTTGTGGGATTCTCCAGGCAAGAATGCTGGAGTGGGTTGCCATGATCTCTTCCAGGTGATCTTCCCAACCCAGGGATCCAACCTGAGTCTCCTGTGTCTCCTGCATTGGCAGATGGACTCTTTACCACTGAGACCCCTGGGAAATCCCTGGAATGTCTTGAGCTGAAGGCAGTTAAGACCCGCAGACTCAGGAATCGCTTTCTGTCTCTCCCATAACTGCTCTAATGTACATGTACAAGCACAAACATACATCCACTTATTGTGCCACAATATATAGACTTTTTTTAAAAAATTGAAGGTTTATGGCAACTGTATGTTGTCAGATGATGGTTAGCAATTTTTCTTTTTACAAATAAATTGCCTAAAAATTACAGAATCTGAAGGAGTAAGGAAACCTGGAGCCTGGAAGGCCATAGTCAAAGGGATCGCAAAAAGTCAGACAAGACTGAGCGACTAAACAACAACAACAGGATTGGCAAAGCTTGGGATCCCCCTGAGAGTTGGGAGACGTTAGAAGGGGGTCATTTAGAATGTTAGGAGAGTTAACCTCAGTCCATTTACCTATTTTGTGGCAACAAAAATCTAATTGTAAGATAGCATTATAATCTAGAGACCCAAGTTTTAGGCCACTCTCCAACCCCCAACTTAAATAAAGGCCAGACATTGTTAAAGCAAACCTGAGTTTTCCTTTTCTTGGCCCATCTGGCTTTTGAAGGGAATCCTCCCAGGTTGAGCTTCCCTGGGGGCTCAGACAGTAAAGAATCCGCCTGCAGTGCAGGAGACCCAGATTCGATCCCTGGGTGGGGAAGATGCCCTGGAGACAGGAATGGAAACCCACTCTAGTATCCTTGTCTGGAGAATCCCATGGACAGAGGAGCCTGGCAGGCTACAGTCCACAGGGTCGCAAAGAATCGCACATGATTTAGGGACTAAACAACAGCTACAACAAAGTGGGAGCAATCTGATGGCTGTGGTGGTAGGGGCTGAGCCTTGACTCCAGGCATGGTTCTCCCAAAGTTGATGAGGAAGCTCTGCTTGGGTGAGGGGCAGGCTAGGTGGTGGTGTTTAGGCAGAATGAGAGAAATGGGGAGAAGGGCAAGAAAAAGATAACTGGGGCTCCTTTATTGAGCAGACCTAGATTAACCTCTGCAGGTCTTGGAAAGAGAACAAAGCAGAGAGTGAGAGCAAGTTCTCCTGTGAGAGAGAGAGAGTCAGAAGTCTCCAGCCAGCAGTTTTGGGGAGACCTGCAGTTTACCTTAAAATCCTGGGTTTCAGTCCCAAATGATCTCGGAGAGAGAGAGCCGTTGAGTGCTGGCTTAGTTCTTTGCCCAAGAATTGGGCTCGAGTATGCTGTATGAAAACCAGGACCCCTAGTTGCCAGTACAGCAGAGGCTAGAAACTAGAGACAAGGTTCTCCTGGCTCTAGTACCGAGTTAAAAAAAAAAAAAAAAAGAAGTATTTCTCCAGGAGGCAAAAACTAAAAATATGATAAAAGTGTATTAGTAGAGACACAGCACAGTCGTGCGGAAGCACACAGAGGAACAGTTTGTTTAGTTAAGACAGAAGCCAGGCAGAGCTCACACCCAAGGGAAAGGCTGTGGGCATCCTCCTGAAGGAGGAGGGGCCCCATAAAGACACTGTTAAATCGTCTATGCAGGGCAGTTCTTCCTGTCTTTGTTTACTTTGGCCAATTACCTGGCTTCTTTGTCCACACCTGCCCTGCCTTAGGACCCTCCCTGACAGGTGTGTGCAGCTATTTTTCTAGATGGATTCCAGCACACAGGCCTGTGGGGGCCTGGACATCACCTATTATGAGATGGCACCCCCTCCTTTTTGCCCCCCAAGGAAACTTTCTGCACATGTGTGGTGCCCCAAAGATAGAAAATGTGTGACCTCTTGATCTTTTACACACACAGGGTTTAGCCCCTTTCTGTCCCTGCTGTGTTTGTTATAGTAACATGTCCACAGCAGGCAAAGTCCAGTTATTTACCCTGCTCCTGGCATTTCCATCTCCAAGAGCAAACAGAAGTCTAGTGTAAATATCTAGCCTAGACCTCACCTGCCTCGTTCCTCAGGCAACGTAAAGAGAAGGCTAGTTGTAGATGTAGTTTTTCTCCTATTCATCTACCCTTTGTGTGTCTTCTTTGCAGGCTCTAGACAGAGAACCTAGGAGGACAGAGGACAAGATTATCTGCCCCAAGAGCAATAAAGTTTAAATGCTTCTACAATATGATGAGGGTTCCCTGGTGGCTCAAATGTAAAGAGTCTGCCTGCAATGCAGGAGTTCCCAGTTCGATCTCTAGGTCACAAAGATCTCCTGGAGAAAGGAATGGCAACCCACTCCAGTATTCTCACCTGGTAATCCCATGGACAGAGGAACCTCACAGGATATAGTCCATGGGGTCACAAAAGAGCCAGACACAACTGAGTGACTAAACAACAACAAATATATATATATATATATATATATACACATACATATATATTCATACATGCATACAATGGAATGAAACTCAGCCATGAAAAATGTAACAATGATACTTGCAGCAGTATGGACCTAGAGCTTATCATAGTTAGTGAAGAAAGTCAGAAAGAGAAAGAAAACTACCATATGATACCACTTATACGTGGAATCTAAAATACAATCCAAATGAACTTATCTATGAAACAGAAAGAGACTCACAGATGTAGAGACCACACATATGATAGCCAAGGGAGAGGGAGAAGGAAGGATTGGGAGTCTGGGATTAGCACATGCAAACTATTCTACATAGATAAACAACAAGATCCTACTGTATAGCACAGGGAACTATAATCAATATCTTGTGATAAATGTCACTGAAAAGAATATATCAATATATATGTATATCTGAGTCACTTTGCTGACAGAAGAAATTATCTCAACACTGTAAATCAACTATACTTCAATAAAATCAAAAGGAAATAGTTCAAAAGAAGCAGCCAATAAGTGAGAGTCTAAATTTTGCACATGCAAACTATTCTATATCGATAAATAACAAGGTCCTACTGTATAGCACAGGGAACTATAATCAATATCTTGTGATAAACAGTCATTGAAAAGAATATATCAATACATATGTATATCTGAGTCACTTTGCAGTACAGAAGAAATTATCTCAACACTGTAAATCAACTATACTTCAATAAAATGAAAAGAAAATAGTTCAAATTGAAGAAGCCAATACGTGAGAGTCTAAATTAAAAAAAATAAGACATCTAAAATAGGCATGAGGGATTTAGTAGTAAGGAGCACTCCCCTCTTTAACAACAGCAGGACATTTGGAATCCAACCCACATATATTATATTGAAAAAAAAATCCACATTGGTTTTTAAAAATCTGACTTTTTAAACAAGTGTAATATAAAAGGAGAAAACATACAGAGTTTACAATAATGTAAGGACAGGGACTTAAGCCATGAGAATGGCGTGTCTGCTATCACCCTGTATAGAACTTTCTTGTTTAGTCACGCAGTCACGTCTGACCCTTTTGTGGCCCCATGGACTGTAACGTGCCAGGTTCCTCTGTCCCTGGGGTTTCCCAGGCAAGAAGACTGGAGAGGGTTGCCACTTCCTCCTTTAGGGGATCTTCCTGTCCCAGGGGTCAAACCCATGTCTCCTGCATTGGCAGGCAGACTCTTTACCCCTGAAGCACCAGGGAAGCCCAGTAGACAACCCCAACTGACAGGCACTCTCTTCCTGTTATGAATCATGAGAGAGCCACTCAGGTCCACCTCTGCTGCTTTCTCCCCACCCTCTCATCTTTCCAACATAATTTCCCATGTTTGTAATTCATCTCACAGTGACTGTGGTAACTGTCAGAGGTATGCTCACATTCCTGTTCTTTTTCCTTTTTCATTCAACAGTTACCCTGTGTTTCCAAGTGAGTGTCCTAGTCATTATCCCTTCCCTAACTTTCCAGCCCTCTGACCTCTATCTCTCAAATGCTGCTGCTACTGCTAAATCGCTTCAGTCGTGTCCGACTCTGTGCGACCCCATAGACGACCTCCTACCAGGCTCCTCCGTCCCTGGGATTCTCCCGGCAAGAACTCTGGAGTGGGTTGCCATTTCCTTCTCCAATGCATGAAAGTGCAAAGTGAAAGGGAAGTCTCTCAGTCGTGTCCGACTCTTCTCGACCCCATACTAACACCTTTTCATTTTTGTGTACTTCCTAAATTGTCTGAAATTATTACTCAATTTATATCCATTGCTGAGTTTGGGTGCTTTGTATTTACATTATATATGAATATTTTACATTACATCAGCCGAGGAGAGGAAAAGACAAGTCAGAATTACAAGGCCTAACTCCTTCATCCCGGGATCCATGCCTGCAGAAAGAGGAGAGGGGGCTGGCGACCGTGCCTCCATCTCCCCCTTTTTTATTTTTTAGAGCATAGGTATGAAACTCAGTAGATAGAGCAGAGACTTTTCGGCTGAGTATTCTGAAAAGGCACGGGGCCATTACACAAATCAGAACTAACAGGCATAAGCACATGGCCGCATTAATCATTAATGTAGAAAAGGATCCGTAGGAAAGATATCTCTCCAGATTTTCAAAGAGGGAATTAGAAAGCCATTGAGAGGAAAAG
Source organism: Kobus ellipsiprymnus (assembly GCA_006410655.1). NCBI lineage: Eukaryota > Metazoa > Chordata > Mammalia > Artiodactyla > Bovidae > Kobus > Kobus ellipsiprymnus. Next base: position 469,047 of record SJYR01002634.1, on the reverse strand, counting down.
TCAGATTCCGCCTGCTTCATATTCTGAATATCCTGATGCAACTTAGAAATGTCAATACTAAAATCTGAATGATTCCAGACGCCTGAAACATGATTTCTAATGTGTTCCTGAGAGTGCATGGACTCATTCACTTGTAGAGGGGTAACACATATCCATTTAAATTCAGGATGGCACCTTAAACACAATTTAATTTTTTAATTTGTAATTTCTTGCCCCATAAGCAGAACTGCTTCTTCTAAAGCATTGACCTTATTTTCTATTTTCTCATCTATAATTTCCTGCATAGTAAGAGCTACAGAGACATTGTTGGACAGCTGATCAACAAACAAGGCAGTATGCACTTCTTTTGACAGGGCAACAGCAGAAACTGTAACTGATGCAATTATAGCAATCAAGGCAGTTATTCCCACAACCAGAGCTGCAATGAATCTCTTAGGTCAAGAAATTAAGCCATTAAGTTCATATAAAACTTTCAATGCATAATCATCAAACCATTGTCACTCTAATTTCACAGGAACCATCAAATATGGTGGTTGTTTTACAATCATCACAGCCTTATAATTATTATAATCATTCCCATCAACACAATTTGATATAAAACAATTCACACATATAACATTGTAAACAGTTTCTCCTTCAGAAACTTATAAATCACTCTGATTTCTGGCCAACAAAAAGGCATAGAGAGAATGTACGCAGGCCCGTACAATTTATCATTGTTCATTTAAAGGTCTATGTAAAATCACAGGTGCCACAGCAGCCAATGCTTTCCATAACTCAGGCTGCATGGGACTCGTTCCATCAAAGCTCACTAAAGAAGGAACCCATCCATTAGCATGCCACCTAGTAATTACTAAAGGCATAGGGAGAAATGAATTATTCCATGTGCACCTATAAGGTTCTACATAAATCGAGCCCCATTGTTGATTCAAAAGATAGGGGCACCCCCAGTCGGTCAGAAAATGTCTGGCGGCAGCAATGGGAATAGATAACTTTGTGGCGTACATGCATTCTTTCCAAAGAGGAAAGCCAGAAATTCTGCTTATGCTTTCCCAGGCCTGTAGTCCTTGTTCATCAGAGTCCGAGGTGGGGCATGCACAGCTCGGATAGTCCTTTAAATGAGGGGCTGCCTTTTTTAAGTCTTCAAATAGTCTTTCTTGCGCCCCCAGCATCAGCAGCTGTAAAGACCAAAAGTCTATCTTGCCATCACTTCTCAGAGAATCAGTAAGCATGCCTTTCAAGGAAGTGCTAACGCATCCATTCAAAACTGGAGCTACTTCTTGAAGAGAGGAAGGTATGGCAAAGCAAATAGGTGGATAAATGGACACACCTGAAAAATTGAAGGGAGTGCTGACCACTGTTTTAACATTATTAGGATATATGGGAGCCCTGCCCAAAAGAAGAGTATCATTAACAAAAACACGAATGGGCTCATTCATCCAATCAACAGGCTGGAAAGAAGGTGGATTAGGCAAATAGGCCCAATGAACTTCTTCTGCACTGGAGGACCTTGGCTAACAAGCCAACACAGCAAGCGTAGCCACAAACATTATCAGAGGGGTGGCCTCAATTATGGTTGAGGGTAAGCATTCAAAGAGTCAGGAAGCTATGATTAGCATCTTGGTCCCACAAACACCTCCCTGCCCTTGAACAAGTCATATATTTCTCTGGACCTGTGTTTCCTTCTTGGTCAAATGCTACTGATGAACCTTTGAGCCCTCTCATTAGGAACATAAAATGGTGCAGTTGCTATAGATAAAGTATGGTGGCTCCCCCAAAAAAACAAAACTGAAAATACCATCATGATTGGGCAATCCCATTTCTCAGCGTACACCAAAAAGAACTGAAACTGAGGTCACAGGAGACATTTGCACACCCATGTTTGTAGCAGCTTTGTTCACAATAGCTGAAAGATGAAAGCAGCCCAAATGGCCATCCACGAAAAATGGATGAACAGAAAGTGATGTGTGCCTACAGAGGAATATCATTCAGGAATAAAAAGACAGGAAATTCTGACCCATGCTACAACAGGGACAATACCCTTGTGGACAAGAGACTTGAGGACAATATGCTAAATGATAAACAGCCAGTCTCCAAAAGACAAATACTGCATGGTTCACTTCTATGAAGTACCCGATACAGTCAAATTTACAGAGACAGAAATAGATCCGTGGTTTACTACGGCCTGGGTGAGAGGAAAAATAGGGAGTCGTTGTTAAACGAGAACCCGGTTTCAGTTTTACAAGACGAAAAGAGTTCTGCAAATTGGTGTCACAGCTGTGTAAATTTACCCAATATTGCTGAACAGTTCATTCAAAAATAGTGAAGATGGCAAATTTATGTGTATTTTACCACAAATTAAAAAAAAAAATGATGCCAGTGATAAACAGGAGAGCCAGCTTCACAGAGTTGCTGAGTGTACAAAACTCCAAGGTAACTTAACATGAAGCACCATTGAGTTGTCCTCAGCGGAATGCTCAGCTCCTAGACGAGGCATCAGCAGACATGGAGGGCAGAAAGGAGACAGGAGACTGAAGGCAGTGGTACCCAAATCACAAACTCTATGTGAGGGTCATCTGAGTGTTGAGTGAGCCCCAGTCTAAAATCGGTCGAAGAGCCTTTGGACATAGATCCAATCTCTCCCAGCCCCTCCTCTTCTCACACAAACACAACAGCTCCCAACTCCTACTTTCATCTGGAAAACGGGTCTCTCCACCCTCAGGCTGGAGTCAGGCTGACCCCTGCACTCTGGGATTGCAGGGGTCTCTTTGGGAGGATGTGAACCCAGCACCCAGTCTCCCACAGAAGAGGGTGACCCGAGACTTACTGGATCCTTGGAGCAGAGCCTGGAGCACTGGGTCAGTCAGGGAGGCTGAGGGTAAGGCGCGCAGGGCAGGAGCTGATCTTTGTCCAAAAACCAAAGAGGGAAGTCCCTGAGCACAGAAGACAACCCTTAACCCCTGGGTAGTTGGGGTGGGGAGGAGGCTGGGAGGACCGGAAACTTATGCAAAGTTCCTGTCAGCCCTTAACATGTCTGTGGTTACCCTCACAGGATTTTCAAAGATGTTTTTAAGCTGTGGTAACGTACAAATGACATCTCCCTCATAGCCCAGTCGGTAAAGAATCTGCCTGCATGCAGGAGAGCAGGTTCGGTTCCTGGGTTGGGAAGATCCTCTGGAGAAGGGACAGGCTACCTACTCCAGTATTCTCACCTGGAAAATCCCACACACAGAGGAGCCTGGCAAGCTAACGTGCATGGGATCGCAAGAGTCGGACATGACTTAGTGCATAAACCACCACCAATGTACAGATAACGGGAAATTGACCATTTTAACCCTCTTTAAGTAATCAGTTCAGTCGTGTCATAACCAAAAGCAGAGTCCAGCTGCTGGCTCCTCAAAAGCCATTAAGAATACTGGAGGGCGGAATACAGGTTGGTGGAAGGAAAGTCTGCTTTATTTTGAATGCCAGCAATGGGCGGGAGGCGGGTTATACTACTGCCAAAGGTCAACTCCCCTGCCCACCCCAACAAGCAGACAGTAACAGCTTCAATGGGTTTCCTTGGTAGCTCAACTAGTAAAGATTCCACCCGCAGTGCAGGAGATACCACTTCAACTTCTGGGTGAGGTAGATCACCTGGAGAAGGAATAGGCTACCCACTCCAGCATCCTTGGGTTTCCCTGGTGGCTCAAACAGTGAAGAATCTGCCTGGAGTGCAGAAGTCCTGGGTTCAAACCCTAGGTTGGGAGATTCCCTGGAGGAGGGCATGGCAATGCCCTCCAGTATTCTTGCCTGGAGAATCCCATGGACAGAGGAGCCTGGTGGGCTACAGTCCACAAGTTCAAAAAGAGTCAGACATGCCTGAGCAGAGCACAGAGCTTTTATAGACTCAGAGAGGGCGATACATTCAGAAACAGCACAGTTCACTCTGACAGTCATCTTGAAATTGGTCATCAGTGAGCTGACCAGCATTGTCTTGATTGTTTTAGGTACAGTTAATCTGTGAAGAGGAACTAAAAAGCCTCTTGATGAAAGTGAAAGCAGAGAGTGAAAACGTTGGCTTAAAGCTCAACATTTAGAAAACGAAGATCATGGCATCTGGTCCCATCACTTCATGGGAAATAGATGGGGAAACAGTGGAAACAGTGTCAGACTTTATTTTTGGGGGCTCCAAAATCGCTGCAGATGGTCATTGCAGCCATGAAATTCAAAGACACTTACTCCTTGGAAGGAAAGTTATGACCAACCTAGACAGCATATTGAAAAGCAGAGACATTGCTTTGCCAACAAAGGTCTGTCCAGTCAAGGCTATGGTTTTTCCGGTGGTCATGTATGGATGTGAGAGTTGGACTGTGAAGAAAGCTGAGCTCCGAAGAATTGATGCTTTTGAACTTGGTGTTGGAGAAGACTCTTGAGAGTCCCTTGGACTGCAAGGAGATCCAACCAGTCCATTCTAAAGGAGATCAGCCCTGGGTATTCTTGGGAAGGAATGATGCTAAAGCTGAAACTCCAGTACTTTGGCCACCTCATGCAAAGAGTTGACTCATTGGAAAAGACTCTGAAGCTGGGAGGGATTGGAGGCAGGAGGAGAAGCAGATGACAGAGGATGAGATGGCTGGATGGCATCACCGACTCTATGGACGTGAGTTTGAGTGAACTCTGGGAGTTGGTGATGGACAGGGAGGCATGGCATGCTTTGATTCATGGGGTCGCAAGAGTCAGACAGGACTGAGCGACTCAACTGAACTGAACTGAACTGAATCTTCAGTAACAAGGTCAGCTTGTTCCCATTTCCTTGAGGCCAGTTCTCAGAATTTGGGCAACTGTTGTCATGGCTACACTCTGGTCATCAGTTAGTTAACTTCCAGCTGGTGGAAATGTCTGTATCTACATGCTCTCAGAATATTGTCTGTAGCCCTTGAGAAGGAACTAAAAGTCTTTGACTATGCTTAATCACCATATTATTATTATTATGTGTTCTCCTTTGACTGTTTTCCTTTGTTGCTGCATGCTTTCACTTCTTGGATTAAATTTAGTTTTTAGATAAGCTTTTGCCACAGACAGAAGGCAGGCAGAGGACATGGGGTCAATGACTTGCCCCATTTCCATGTTATATTCACATTTCGTGCAACCCCAGGACTTTTTCCTCTGGCAAAACAGAAACTCTGTACACATTCAACAACAATTCCCCCTTTCTCCTTCCCTATTTCCTGGCAACACCATTCTACTTTCTCCCTATGTATCTGACCACTCTGACCACTTCATTTCAGTGGAACCATCCAATATTTGTGCTCTCTGGTCAGCCTTATTTTACTTTGTATAATGTCCACTAGGTGTATCCATGTTGTAGCATGTATTATATGCTATTCTTTTTAAATGCTGAATATACTGTGTTATTGGTATACCAATACCACATTGGCTTAACCATGCTTTGGTCAAAAGGCACTTGGGTTGCTTTCATGTCTTAGTTACTGTGAATAATGGTGCTGTGAACACAAGTGTACACATGTCTCTTCCCAAGTGTGATTTCAACTCTTCTGGGTTTATCCTCAGAGGTGGAATTGCAGGATCATATGTATCTAAGGTGTTTTATATTCTGTGATGGAGAAAATGTTCACATACTGAGATATGGGGAAGTCAGTTTGGCTTATCTGTGATTCAGCCTGAACTTTGTGTAAACAAAGACAGCCTGTCAGACCCTCAAAGCACATCCACTTTAAACTTGAGGTAAAGAAAACTGTTTTGAAATATTAAAAGCAGAAAGGGAAAAACAACAAATAACACACAAGGGGATTCCCATAAACAGCTGATCTTTCAATAGAAACTCTTCAGGCCAGAAGGGAATGGCAGGACATACTTAAACTGATGAAAGAGAAAAACCTACAACACAGATGACTGTACCCAACAGGGATCACATTCAAATATGAAGGAGAAATCAAAAGCTTTACAGATAAGCAAAAGCTGAGAAATTCAGCACCACCAAACCAGCTCTTCAACAAATGCTAAAGGGGCTTCTCTAGACAGGAAACACAGAAACGGTTTATAGACTCGAACCCAAAATAACAAAGTAAATGGCAACAGATTCATACTTATCAATAATTACCTTAAATATAAATGGGTTGAATGACACAGCCAAAAGACAAAGACTGGCTGAATGGATACCAAAACAAGACCCCTATATACGCTGTATACAAGAGACCCACTTCAAAACAAGGGACACATACAGACTGAAAATTAAGGGCTGGAAAAAGATATTTCACTCAAAATGGAGACCAAAAGAAAGCAGGAGTAGTGATACTCATATGAGATACAATAGACTTTGAAATAAAGGCCGTGAAAGAGTCAAAGAAGGACACTACATAATGATCAAAGGGTCAATCCAAGAAGAAGGTATAACAATTAAAAATGTACATGCACCCAACATAGGAGCACCGCAATATGTAAGGCAAATGCTAACAAGTATGAAAGGGGAAATTAACAGTAACACAATAATAGTTGGAGACTTTAATACCCCACTCACACCTATGGATAGATCAATTGAACAGAAAATTAGCAAGGAAACACAAGCTTTAAATGACACAATGGACCAGTTAGACCTAATTGCTGTCTATAGGACATTTTACCCTAACAATGAATTTCACTCTTTTCTCAAGTGCACACAGTACCTTCTCAAGGATAGATCACATCCTGGGCCATAAATCTAGCCTTGGTAAATTTTTAAAAAATGAAATCATTCCAAGGATTTTTTCTGATCACAATGCAGTAGGACTACAGAAAAAAAAAAAAAAAAACTGTTAAAAATACAAACATATGGAGGCTAAACAACATGCTTCTGAAGAACCAACAAATCACAGAAGAAATAAAAACAGAAATCAAAATATGCATAGAAACCAATGATAATGAAAACACAACAACCCAAAACCTATGGGACTCAGTGCTAAGGAGAACATTCATAACAACACAAGCTTACCTCAAGAAACAAGAGAAAACCCAAATAAATAACCCAGCTCTACACCTAAAGTAACTGGAAAAGGAAGGAGTGAAGAATCTCAGGGTTAGTAGAAGGAAAGAAATCATAAAAAGTAGGGCAGAAAGAAATGAAAAAGAAACAAAGGAGATCATAGCCAAAATCAACAAAGCTAAAAGCTGGTTCTTTGAGAAGATAAATAAAATAGACAAACCATTAACCAGACTCATCAAGAAACAAAGGGAGAAGAGTCAAATCAACACAATTAGAAATGAAAATGGAGAAATCACAGCAGACAATACAGAAATACAAAGGTCATAAGAAACTACTATCAGCAACTGTATGCCAATAAAATGGACAGCTTGGAAGAAATGGGAAAATTCTTAGAAAAGTATAACCCTCCAAAACTGAACCAGGAAGAAATAGAAAACCTTAACAGACCCACCACAAGCACAGGAATCAAAACTGTAATCAGAAATCTTCCAGCACACAAAAGCCCAGGACCAGACGGCTTCACAGCTGAATTCTACCAAAAATTTAAAGAAGAGCTAACTCCTATCCTACTCAAACTCTTCCAGAAAATTACAGGAAGGTAAACTTCCAAAGTCATTCTATGAGGCCACCATCACCCTAATATCAAAACCAGACAAAGATGCCACAGAAAAAGAAAACTACAGGCCAATATCACTGATGAACATAGATGCAAAAATCCTTAACAAAATTCAGCAAACAGAATCCAACAACATATTAAAAAGATCATACATCATGACCAAGTGGGCTTTGTCTCAAGGATGCAAGGATTCTTTAATATCCACAAATCAATCAATGTGATACACCATGTTAATAAATTGAAAGATAAAAACCATATGATTATCTCAATAGATGTAGAGAAAGCCCTTGATAAATTTCAACATCCATTTCTGATAAAAGTCCTCCAGAAAGCAGGAGTAGAAGGAACATACCTCAACATAATAAAAGCCATATATTGTAAACCTACAGCAAACATTATCCTCAATGGGGAAAAAATTGAAAGCATTTCCCCTAAAGTCAGAAACAAGACAAGTGCCCACTCTCACCATTACTATTCAACATATTTTTGGAAGTTTTAGCCACAACAACCAGAGAAGAAAAAGAAATAAAAGGAATCCAAATTGGAAAAGAAGAAGGAAAACTCTCACTGTTTGCAGATGATATGATCCTCTACATAGAAAATCCTAAAGACTCCACCAGAAAATTACTAGAGCTAATCAATGACTATAGTAAAGTTGCAGGATATAAAATTAACACACAGAAATCCCTTGCATTCCTATATACTAACAGTGAGAAAACAGAAAGAGAAATTAAGGAAATAATTCCATCCACCATTGCAACAAAAAGAATAAAATACTTAGGAATAAGTCTACCTAAAGAAACAAAAGACCTATATATAGATAACTACAAAGCACTGATGAAAAAAGTCAAAGATGACACAAATAGATGGAGAAATATACCATGTTCATGGATTGGAAGAATCAATATACTGAAAATGAGTATACGACCCAAAGCAATCTATACATTCAATGCAATCCTTATCAAGCTACCAATGGTATTTTTCAGAGACCTAGAACAAATGATTTCACAATTTGTATAGAAATACAAAAAACCTCAAATAGCCAAAGCATTCTTGAGAAAGAAGAATGGAACTGGAGGAATCAACCTGCCTGACTTCAGACTATACTACAAAGCTACAGTCATCAAGAGAGTATGGTACTGGCACAAAGACAGAAATATAGATCAATGGGACAAAATGGAAAGCCCAGAAATAAATCCACGCATCTATGGACACCTTATCTTTGACAAAGGAGGCAAGAATATACAATGGAGAAAAGAAGATCTCTTTAACAACTGGTGCTGGGAAAACTGGTCAACTACTTGGTAAAGAATAAACCTAGAACACTTTCTAAGGCCATACACAAAAATAAACTCAAAATGGATTAAAGATCTAAATGTAAGACTGAAACTATAAAACTCCTAGAGGAAAATATAGGCAAACACTCTCTGACATAAATCACAGCAGCATCCTCTATGAGTCACCTCCCAGAGTAATGGAAATAAAAGCAAAGATAAACAAATGGGACTTCGTTAAACTGAAAAGCTTTTGGGCAACGAAGGAAACCATAAGCAAGGTGAAAAGATAGCCTTCAGAATGGGAGAAAAGAATAGCAAACAAAGCAACTGACAAAGAATTAATCTCAAAAATATACAAGCAGCTCCTGCAGCTCAATTCCAGAAAAATAAACAACCCAATCAAAAAGTGGGCCAAAGAACTAAACAGACAGTTCTCCAAAGAAGACATACTGATGGTTAACACAAGAAAAGATGCTCAAGATCACTTATTATCAGAGAAATTCAAATCAAAACCACAATGAGGTATCATCTCATGCTGGTCAGAATGGCTGCTATCCAAATGTCTACAAACAGTAAACGCTGGAGAGGGTGCAGAGAAAAGGGAACCCTCTTACACTGTTTGTGGGAATGCAAACTAGTACAGCCACTATGGAGAACAGTGTGGAGATTCCTTAAAACACTGAAAATAAAACTGCCTTATGATCCAGCAGTCCTACTGCTGGGCATACACACTGAGGAAACCAGAACTGAAAGAGACACGTGTACCCCAATGTTCATCGCAGCACTGTTTATAATAGCCAGGACATGGAAGCAACCTAGGTGTCCGTCAGCAGACGAATGGATAAGAAAGCTGTGGTACATACACACAATGGAGTATTACTCAGCCATTAAAAGAATGCATTTGAATCAGTTCTAATGAGGTGGTTGAAACTGGAGCCCATTATACAGAGTGGAGTAAGCCAGAAAGAAAAACACCAATACAGTATACTAACACATATATATGGAATTTAGGAAGATGGTAAAGATGACCCTATATGCGAAACAGCAAAAGAGACACAGATGTAAAGAACAGTCGTTTGGATTCTGTGGGAGAAGGTGAGGGTGGGATGATTTGAGAGGATAGCATTGAAATGTGTATCTTATCATATGTGAAGCGGATTGCCGGTCCAGGTTTGATGAATGAGACAGGGTGCTCAGGGCTGGTGCACTGGGATGACCCTGGGGGATGGGATGGGGAGGGAGGTGGGAGGGGGGTTCTGGATGTTGGGAATACATTTGTGATAGTGACTGATTCATGTCAATGTTTGGCAAAAACCACAACAATATTGTAAAGTAATTAGCCTCCAATTAAAATAATTAAACTAATTTTTTAAAAAAGAAAATCTGTTTTGAAGATAAGGATGAGCAACTGTCTTCTCACAGGTCCATGCCCTGGAAGGTAAAGTTCCCTTCCTAGACACCAGGGTCCTGTTGTCTCACTGTCTGTGTACTAGTGTGTCTCTTGAAACCTTGAAGGAGTGCACCCTGTCATGCGTGATGTTTGCTCTTTGGTCAGACAAGGTATAAGACTGTATTGAAAAAGGTGCTTCAGGAAAGCAGTTCCTCAGAGTTATCTGAGCATCTGTCTCTAGAGTATAATCCTCAATTTGGCTCAAACAAAATGTTTCCCTATTCCCATTATAGATCGTTTATTGGTTATTTCTTTGGCTGCTTAAGTTTTTGATCACCAAGGACCCTGCGAAGTAGGGGGTGTGAAACTGGGGGCCCCACTCAGACCCTGCTCCCTCCCAGTCCTCTTACACTTCTCAACTCCCCACAGTCTGCACATGACCTGAGACACTCCAGTGTGGGTGCACCCCAAGCCCAGCTGGACCCCAACCAGGAGAAGGGAATTTAACATCTGATATTAATTCAAGCAGCACAGCATTGAATAATAATCGTACTTGCGTCCAGTCTTGCACAAAGGGGTGGAAGAGGGTAAATGGAAAGGTGTCCTCCTTGTCTTCTTCTTCAGGGAGTTCTGTTTTCTGAGCACATAAGCAAGGAGGGAAACGGGATGTAAGAGGTAAGGAGCGCTAGTCTTCAGAAAGGAAAACCAGGGAGCGGGAAGTGGAGTGGTGAAGGGAGCTGGGTGCGGTACTGGTGAAGGGTTGACTAGATTCTGAAACCTGTCAAGTAACCCCTAAGATAAAACCCTGGACACAGACCATCAAAACAGGACTTAAATTTAGTAGTTGACTCTTACATTAACTTCTTTTTTTATTTTTAATTGAAGTATAGTTGACTCATAATATTGTAAAAAAAATTTTTTTTCAAAATCCAACTACACAGGGTGGAATAAAGTGGTTTAAGGTTTTCCAGTGGTCACGTATGGATGTGAGAGTTGGACTGTGAAGAAGGCTGAGCACTGAAGAATGGATGCTTTTGAACTGTGGTGTTGGAGAAGACTCTTGAGAGTCCCTTGGACTGCAAGGAGATCCAACCAGTCCATTCTGAAGGAGATCAACCCTGGGATTTCTTTGAAAGGAATGATGCTGAAGCTGAAACTCCAGTACTTTGGCCACCTCATGCGAAGAGTTGACTCATTGGAAAAGACTCTGATGCTGGGAGGGATTGGGGGCAGGAGGAGAAGGGGACAACCCAGGATGAGATGGCTGGATGGCATCACTGACTTGATGAACGTGAGTCTGAGTGAACTCGGAGTTGGTGACGGACAGGGAGGCCTGGCGTGCTGCGACTCATGGGGTCGCAAAGAGTCGGAAACGACTGAGAGACTGAACTGTACTGAACTGAATTGAAGGTGTTGTCAAAAGTTTAGACACTGTCCAACTGTCACAGCAATTAGCCTCTAGGGGGCATAATGCCTCCAAAGAGAAATTGCGATTCTGCTCACCTGTTTTAAAATACTGCAGTTCAGTTGCTCAGTCGTGTTTGACTCTTTACGACCCCAATGACTCAACTTCTCTGAGATATGCCCATATTGGCTCTTCACTTTGGGTCTTATCGTTTATTTATTTATCTATATTTAAATTTATTTATTTTTAATTGGAAGATAATTGCTTTACAATATTATGTTGGTTTCTGCCACACATCTCCATGAATCAGCCATAGGTACACGTATGTCCCCTCCCTCTTGGGCCTCCTCTCCCACCTCCCACCCCATTCACCCCTCTAGTTTGTCACAGAGCACTGGGTCTGAGCTCCCTGGGTTATAGAGCAACTTCCCATTAGTGATCTATTTTAAACCTGGTAATGGAAATGTTTCAATTCTCCTCTCTCAATTCGTCCCACCCTCTCCTTCCCCCACTGTGCCCACAAGTCTGTTTCTATGTCTGCGTCTCTACTGCTGCCCTACAGATAGGTTCATCAGTACTATCAGCTTTCTAGATTCCATGCATATGTGTTAATCTATAATATCTATTCTCTTTCTGAGTTACTTCACTCTGTATTAAAAGCTCTAGGTCCATCCACCTCATTAGAACTGAGTCAAATGCGTTCCTTTTTATGGCCGTGGGTTATACCATTTAATCAATATAAAAAGGGGACCATTCTTCTGCCCTGGAGAATTGTCAACATGCTGGTTTTGGTTGATTGTGTTTTCAGTTGAAATGTGAATCTGTCCCTTATGTTCATGATGAGCTGTGGTTGATCCAGAGGCTTGAGGACTTTCTGATTCAGCTTTTCATCAGGACTGTATTCCAGGCAGTGTTCTGTGTTGCCTGTTACAGCACACTGGGTAGCATGGGATATCTGGTTATCCCCCAGCGGTAAGGGAAGAGCAGCAATCAGGTGATGTCAGCCTCCTCCATCAGAGTTTCACCTGACAGAATCAGTCACATTAATTGTGTCCTAAATCTGATTTCATTAGAACTTGCAAGACAGTGACTTTGCCTAATTCTGTTCATCCTCCTCCATCTATTTTTAAATTCATGTAATAACTTTGGTTTGTTTTAATGACAATACTTTGGCCACCTGATGTGAAGAACTGACTCGTTTGAGAAGACCCTGATGCTGGGAAAGATTGAAGGCAGGAGGGGAAGGGGATGACAAAGGGTGAGATGGTTGGATGGCATCACCAACTCGATGGACATGAGTTTGAGTAAACTCCAGCAGTTGGTGATGGACAGTGAGGCCTGGCATGCTACAGTCCATGGGGTCGCAAAGAGTCGGACACGACTGAGCGACTGAACTGAACTGAATAATTTTGCTATCTTGACCTCCAGCTCTCCTTCACTGTACTTCATTTGCTCGTTCCCACAAACAGTCCTCCACTTCATTATTACCAACATCTTCAAAGTGTATAATCTCAAGCATTCTGTGTGCGGCCACGCCTTCTTATTTTGACTTCCCCGTTTCACATCCCATCTTTTAGCTCCACTCTACTGTAACCATTTATCAATGAACCACCGCTTCCCATCCCCTTCACCCCCCTCTGGCAATGCAGGAGGTTTGTTGCTGTTGTCATTTTCAATTAAGATCTTGTCCTCATCCACTCTACTGTGTAACTCTCAGGGTCTGTGACAGAAGAGTAAAGTGCTTAGTACACAGTGGGATTCTATATCTCAGTGAAGCTGGAGGAAAAGATGAAAATGACCAACTGTCTTTCTCACTGTAAAATAACCCACTTTATCTGTTATTATGCTCTTTTTCTTAAAATCTACTTTGTCTGATATTAATACTGCTATGCTAGCTTTCTGTGTTACTCTTTGCATGATGTATCTGTTCTTTTCCTTCTACTTGCAACCTATCTCTTTTCTCATATTTAAATTGCAGCTCTTTTTTCTAAAGAAAGATTTGAGTTGCCATATAACAGGAACAGGAATTTGTAATTACAAATCCTCCCACAAAGCAAAGCTCAGGCTCAGATGACTTCTCTGCTTAAATTCTATCAAATATTTAAAGAAAAAGTAATATGGACACTTTATAAGCTCTGTCAGAAAAAAAAAAAGGAGTATGAGAACATGTTTAAAGTCATGAGTTGTTCAATAAAGCTGATTAGATTTTCATTTTTTAAAAAAAAAAGTGAAATTCTTTCTTTTAAATTCATTTTTAATCTCTTTTTCTTGTTTTTTGGCCACAGTGCACAGTTTTTAGAATCTTAGTTCCCTGACTGGGAACTGAACCCTGGCCATGGCAGTGAAAGTGCAGAGTCCTAACTCCTGGACCTCCAGGGATACCCTAAGTGTAATGCTTTTTCTTTTGATTTTCATGTATATTTTTTTATGTGGACCATTTTTAAAGTCTTTATTGCTTCCATTTTATGTTCTGCTTTTTTGGCCATGAGGTATGTGGGATTTTAGTTCCACAACCAGGCATCAAACAGGCACCCCCTGCGTAGGAAGGCCAGGTCTTAACCACTGGCCGGCCAGGAAAGCCCCCTAAAGTGCAACTCTTGTCATAATATGGGCTTCCCTGGTAGCTCAGTTGGTGAAGAATCCGCCTGCCATGCAGGAGACCCCAGTTCGATACCTGGCTCAGGAAGATCTGCTGGAGAAGGGACAGGCTACCCACTCCAGTGTGGTGGGCTTCCCTGGTAGCTCAACTGGTAAAGAATCTGCCTGCAATGTGGGAGACCTGGGTTCGATCCGTAGGTTGGGAAGATCCCCTGGAGAAGGGAAAGGCTGACCACTCCAGTATTCTGGCCTGGAGAGTTCCATGGACTGTATAGTCCATAGGGTCACAAAGAGTTGGAAACAACTGAGTGACTTTCACTTTCTTTCACAATATATGGTTACTGGAAACAGGCACAAGGAGGCATTGCTTATGTTCAAGTTAATATTTTATTTCTTCCTTTGGTTTCTGGTTGCATTTTTGTACATTCTTCATGAAAATTCACTTTTCTGGATGTGTATTATGCTTTTAAATGTTTCCATCAGCATTTACAGCATTAAAGTCACTTTGTCCACTAGCAATAAATACACGGCTGTAAATGCATTCCGCCTTCACAGTCCATAGAGGCTCACAGTGCCCCTCAAGCCAGCAGATCTTCCAGTGCATGGAGGGATTCCACACAGCACCCACATCCTGTAGTTAAGACAGTTCATCACTAGGCATGTTTCTGTTAAGTCTGAGAAGTGGAGGCTGCTGGCTGTTGATCATTGTTCTCCTCCAGGCTGTGTCGGATCCCATATCCAAAGTATATGGCAAATCCTAGGAGGGAAATGAGACAGAGAGAAGGGAAAGTAGGTGCTCTCCTCATTTACAAATGCCCAATAGGGCTCCTATCATGGTGTCTGACACAGCCTAGGAGAGAGGTAGTAGGAAGAATATTGGGCTCCATCACTCAAGAAGCCTCTTTATCCCAGAAAACCACTCACCAATCGCCATCCAGATGCCAAATTGGGCCCAGGTCCGAGTGGTCATCTGTATCATTAAGTAAACATTCACAGAGGTGCTCATCAGGAAGAGGGCAGGCAAAGCAGGGACCTGTGGGTAAAGTCAGTTCATTCCTGAACACACCCCAGATGTCTGAAAGGGAGACCCTACCCCATGTGGGCAGGAAGACTCCAGTTCTACTCAGACCGTGTGCTCAGTGCTTAGTGAGACTGAGTTTGCAAAGCACTGAGTGTGGATCAGGGAAGAGTTCATTGGTTTCAGCAAATCCCCTCATTGCCTGTCCAGCAAAGGATGTTTAGACCTAAAGCACACAGACCTCCTTCACTTGAGGTGGACACTTTGGGCACATGAGGTCACCTACCCTGAATGGAAGAGTACTGGGGTCCTGGGGCTGCCTCCAGATGATGACCGTGACCCCAGTGATGAGCAGCAGCAGCAGCACAGCCATGGTTGTGAGCGCGGGGTCTCCAGAGAACACCTGGCTGGACCACCGGTACAGGATCAGGCTCAGGATTATCAGCAGGAGAACTGCAAGGGTCAAGGTAGAGAAGAACAGGCTGGACTCAGAAGACAAAGATGTCAGGACCTTGGGTCACATCTCTCCCCAGGCTGCCCACATCAGAAAGAGCCATCATATCTCCAAGACTCCTCAACTGACAAAATACACACTCCAGTACCATCCTGTCAATTTCAGAATATGACCAAGGAGAAATCCCGCTGCTCACCAAGCAGGGAGGCACATCCATAGACAATCCGGCCAGATTTCCAGGTGGGGGTGGTGCTGGGAGGGAAACACAGACTCTTTAGAATGCCTGAGATTCCTGCTTCAGGTTCAGATCCCAAAGGACCTCCTTCAACTGCAGGGTTTGTCTCAGTTTCCTCCTCTGTTTTCTCCTTGCTTCCATTCTGGGCTGGTTGATGCCTGAATTAGAAATATTAAAGCAATAGTAGTAACAGACCCTACTGCTGATCCAACATCAGTCTGTCTAATGCCTCTCTTTCCCCAATCAATGGTAGCAGGACATTGAGGAGGCAGCATGAAGGTAGATTATTCCCTCCTCATCAACCCTTACAAGTCAAAGACCGCCCCTCCCCCCACCCAGTCCAGGTGTCATGGGGTCTCACCTGAGGACAAGGACAGAAAATGTCACCAGGGAGTAAGCGAGTAGGGACCGAAGTGACATGAGGTCCACCAGGTCAGTGAAGTCGAAGAGTAACGCCATGACCGCTGGGGTGAGGGAGCAAAGACAGTGGGAGGAGAGTGGGAAACCACTGGAAATATGCAAGTTAAGAAGTATGACTTTAAAAGGGTGAGTTTTATCTATTCACCTGCAAGAGTTCCAGGAACCAGGATGGCCATGATGGGGGTTCCTGTGGGGGCAACGGTGCGGTCAATGATGTGGGCATCCGTGGGGGCATTAGTGCGGGCATCGGTGGGGGCAGGGATCCAGGCAAGTCCCCGGAAAAGGAGCCCATCCTCTGCCATTGCATAGGTCAACTGAGCCATGATAAACATGATACTCAGCAGGCTGGAGGGGAAAATGGGAATGTGTGAGAAAGGGCAGAAGCAGGAGAGACTGGGGCTTTTGCTCCCTGGTCTACTTGGGGAAGATGTCTTTCTCTCTCGTCTCTCAGTCCTGAGGGCTGGGGATACACAAGCATCTGACAGTAGATGAAGAGAAAACCACGAGACTGACCTGTATAAAAGGATGCAGAGGGTGCCAACAGCCACGACATATTTGGCAGGCTCCCACCCGACATAGACGAAAGCCTGAGGCAAGGGGCTCTCGAGCTGAATCAGGTAGTAGGGCACCATGAGGGTGAGGGCCGCCAAGACACCAAAGCACACCAAAAAGCAGATGAAGAAGGAGATCACGACAGTCAAGGGCATGGACCACTGAGGACTGCTGGGTTTTCTCCCTGCAGGAGAAGGTATTGGGTCAGTAAACACACTGGGGTGAAATCACCAAACTCACTTTACTCTTCAACCTTCAAAAGCAGCCTAACCTACTCACCCCTGTGCCCAAGGGCAGCCCATTCTGTTCCCAAACCCTGATGGGACAAACGATGCCCATGTTACCTGCACTGACAATGCCAGCAAAACCAACAAATGCGTAGAAACATGTAGCTGCTCCCTGGAGAATTCCATCAAAAGCAAAAGGCACAAACCCTCCAGATCCCAGAAGGCCCAAGCTATGGTGAGAGAAGCAAAGAAGAGGATCGTGGGTGAGGTGTGTTCAGCCATCTCTACTGGGCCCCTTAGTACCACAGGTCCTGGGCTCCAGGGACCCCCACACTTGGACCATCACCCCAGGTCTCATTAGTCCCCACCATGTTCCCAACTCTGCACACCACACACACATGCATTACTACAACCAAGGGTACCCTCCTAACCTGTAGGGATCACCAGATCCAGCTGCAGCCAATTGGTAGTCCTGTTCTGTGAGCTTCCAGTTGTGCAGGTCTCCCTTAATGAAGCCAGAGACAGTGATGAAGCTGAGGACCAAAATGTTCAAGCCTGTGAACACTTTGTAAATCAGGGTTGACTCATAAACTCTCAGAGCCAGTAGTCCTGTGGGAAAAATGGAAAATGAGACAGCAAAATAACTAAATCCAGGACCCCCCTGGTGGTCCATTGGTTAAGACTCTGAGCTTCCACTACAGGGAGCGTAGGTTAAATCCCCCGTCTGGGAAGTTCCCCATGCATTGCAGTGAGGCTAGAGAAATAAGTAACTAAATCCAGAGAGATGACAGAAAGCAGACTAGTGGCTGCCCAGGGCTGGTGGCTGGTGGTCGTGGACAGAGGGCAGTGACTGCTCAGTGGGTACAGGGTTTCCTTTCGCTGTGATGAAAATGTTTGGTACTGGATGGGGTGGTGGTTTCACAGCACTGGGAATGTACTAAGTGCCGCTGAATTGGACACCTGCTGATGGATATTTTCTCACTGTGACCATCATCTCACAATATCCATGTCTATCAAATCATGTTAAACTTTTACAGTGCTGTTTGTCAGCTGTTGTTGTGGTTCAGTAGCTCAGTCATGTCTGATTCTTTGCAACCCCATGGACTACAGCACGCCAGGCTCCCCTGTCCTTCACTATCTCCCACAGTTTGCTCAAACTCATGTCCACTGAGTCAACGATGTCATCCAACCATCTCATCCTCCGTCGTCCCCTTCTCCTCCTGCCCTCAGTCTTTCTCAACATCAGGGTCTTTTCCAATGAGTCTGTTCTTCTCATCAAGTGGCCAAAGTATTGGAGCTTCTGTTTCAGCATCAGTTCTTCAATGAATATTCAGGACTGATTTCCTTTATGATGGACTGATTGGATCTCTTTGCAACCCAAGAGATTCTCAAGAATCTTTTCCAGCACTACAATCAAAAGCCTCAATTCTTTGGTACTCAGCCTTCTTTATGGTCCAACTCTCACATCTGTACAAGACTACTGGAAAAACCAGAGCTTTGACTAGATGGACCTTTGTCAGCAGTGATGCCTCTGCTTTTTAATATACTTTCTAGGTTTGTCATAGCTTTCCTTCCAAGGAGCAAGTGCCTTTTAATTTCATGGCTGCAGTTCCCATCCGCAATGATATGGGAACCCAAGAAAATAAAGCCTCTCACTGTTTCCATTTTTTCCCCATCTATTTGCCACGAAGTGAATTATATCTTCCCTTGTAGCTCAGTCAGTAAAGAATTTGCCTGCAGTGCAGGAGACCCGGGTTCGATCCCTGGGTTGGGAAGATCCCCTGGAGAAGGCAATGGCAACCCACTTAGCCTCTCACTGTTTCCATTTTTTCCCCATCTATTTGCCACGAAGTGAATTATATCTTCCCTTGTAGCTCAGTCAGTAAAGAATTTGCCTGCAGTGCAGGAGACCCGGGTTCGATCCCTGGGTTGGGAAGATCCCCTGGAGAAGGCAATGGCAACCCACTCCAGTATCCTTGCCTGGAAAATCTTGTGGACAGAGGAGCCTGGTGGGCTGCAGTCCATGGGAAAGAGTCAGGCACGACTAACATTTACTTAAAGCTGGGAAAAACAATAAAATGGTTAAATTTATGTGAATTTCCTCTCAGTTAAAAACACACACACACAGCTTTGATCTCAGTACAGAGGAAGAAACTTGTTGGTCTAGGTAAATGATCCCCAGCTGGGGTGATTTTGTGTTCCAAGGGACATTGGCCCTGCCTGTTGACATCCCAATTGTCACACTTTGGGGGTTGGGTGTCACTGGTACTTAGTACATAAAGATCATAGATGCTACTCAACATCCAAGAATGATTTGGGGGGGGGGGGGCGTACTCCTCTTGGCATGTGGGATCTTACTTCCCTGACCAGAGATTGAGCCCAAAACTTCATCAGTGAAAGTACAATGTCCTAACCATTGGACTACCAGGGAATTCCCCCAATAACAATTTTTTAAAAAAAACAGAAAATGCACAGGCAGCACCCCACACCAAAAAATGATCCAACCTAAATTACCAATAGTCCAAAGGTAGGAAAAAATACTCTCTGTCTTGCCTTCCTCTCTTTCTTATTCCAAACCCTTTTTCCCAGTCTTAATTCCCCACCATTCTGCCATCCCGAGCCTTCCCCCACGCCAGCTCCCCCTCCATACCTGCTCTCCCCTTTCTGTCTCTGGTCTCCTCTCACCTGTGAGCAGCAGCACCAGGCCCAGGGCAAGAAAGTCTGGAAACGAGGCCAGGAAGTGGGGCATTTGCAGAGAGAAAGTTCCCGCTAATGCCTCAGAGATGTGGTTCCCAATCAGGCTGTCAAAGGTGGAGCTCCAGGCCCGGGCTATACAGGCTGTGGCTGCAGCAACAGAAGATGGAATGTTTACAAGCAGACAGAATTTGAATGCCTGTTATGCGCCGTGTGAGATATTTGGGGCAGGAGGTGAGCAAAAAACACCTGATCTCAAAGAGTTTCTCATGGGGTGGACAGGGAAGACCCAGGTGATTCACAAAAAGGCCAACTATTTAATATGCTAGGAGATAGAAGTGATGGAAAACAAAGAAACACAGGTAAATGGGAGTAGGAGGGACTAGATCAGAGTTGAATTGTTAAGTTGAGGTGTAAGGGAAAATCCAGGAAGGCAACAGCTGAGCAGACTTCACTGCGGTCAGGGGACGAGCCTAGGGACTTGCCTCCCTCTCACCCACTCCCTCCAGTTCCCTTTCCTCTGATTTCTCGGTCCATCACTTAAGGAAAGCAGAATAGACCTGCGTGCAATGAGGTTGTGCAGTTTTCCTGCCACCATTCCCCCTCTCCCAACCCTGCCCCGAGGGTGGATAACAGGGTTCTGATGAATGAGTGAAGCCCCCACTCATCTCTTCTACTTTCTGCATCTTAAGGCCCACTTCTCCCCGCTCCCCATCATCTCACCGATAATTAAATACAGTAAGAGGTTCCAGCCAGTGATGAAGGCGTACAGTTGTCCCATTGTGACATAGCTGATGAAATACACAGTACCAGGTCTTTCTACTCCGGCTGCCAACTCGACATAGCAGAGCCCAGACAACACAGTAGTCAGGCCAGCCACCAATAAGGAAAGGATGATTGCTGGTCCAGCTACGTATTTGGCCACTCCCCCAATCAGGATGCATATGCCAGCTCCCAACATGTTGTCCAAACCTATCACCACCAGGTCCAGGGTGTTCAGAGGATGGGTCTCAGAACTCTCAGGTTCCTCCCTGAACTGTGGCTTCCTGCGGACCAGCTTCTGACCAAACTGGTGTAGATACTGACCCAGCATTATAGACATAGTTGAGAAGGCTATGATCTGCTGAGAAAGCAAGACATGAAGTCATCAAGAAGGTCCATCTGCCCTTGACCCTGGAAGCTCAATTCCACAGAGGAATGGAGTGATGGGGAGCAGGTGGTAAAAGGACACATTGGGCAAGTTCTCTTTGTGTGAACTTGGTTTCTTCAAACATAAAGAAGATTTTTAATGTTTCAAGGTTGCTCAAAGATTTGCTTGAGGAGAAGTGGGGGATAAGAGAATATGTCTTCCCAAATGTGCCGCTTTGGCTCAGGGATTCTTTATGAGCTAAAGGTAATGAAGACCCAAAAGGCTTGGAGAAAGCTCCCTGTCACTCCCTTGTCTGCGTGTGTCAGTTGCTCAGTCACGTCTCTGCAACCCTTCTGACTCTTCTGTCCATGGGGTTCTCCAGGCAAGGATACTGGAGTGGGTTGCCATGCCTGCCGGGGGCCAGCATGAGGAATCCCGCCTGTGACAAGGTCATGCGAAAGGAAGCCTGACAAAACGCAAGGACGTGATCGGCTTCAGGGGATCCCCCTGGAATTTCCTGAGCATCCACCCCCGCCCCAAGACCAGAATCTGCCTGCTTTACTGTGTTATGCTTTCCACCTACCCTTCTGTCATTAACAGGGGGCTGTCCCCCACCACCTTTTTCTGGAAAAAATTAGAGCTTTTAGATAATAAATCTCCTGGGCATAATATGAGTGTTTCAATCCAAAAACCCCTCTGATGGCTTTCTAGCCTGCCTGCAGGACTCGTACAGCTGCGCATGTGATTGTTTGAGGCCTCCTGACTGCAGGAGGTACAGGAAGCTTAAAACATCCTAGGAATGTAGGGGCTTCCCAGGAGTCAAAATCACTAGAATAGAACTGATTAAAGGTTTCATTTGTTGAGCCAATGCTTGCTGCCAAATTTTCATATCTTTTATTTATAGATATAGTTGGTATATAGAGAAACAGGTAGTAGACCTGGTATTAGCAACATTAGATCTTGAGTTAAGTACTTTCTTTGTTATAACCCACTGCACCTTTGTTCTACAGGAATGTAAGTTTATTTAGTACTTTGAGGGTGATGCAGAGTAAAGAAAATACTCTTCTAGGGAAAAGGAGTTTTTCTGGTTGATAGACATTTATCTAGGAAGAGAGCCATAAAAATGTTAACAGGCCTCTTGGCCAGAAGATAATGTAAACCNTGATGCAGAGTAAAGAAAAAACACTTCTAGGGAAAAGGCATTTTCTGGTTGATAGACAATTATCCAGGAAGAGAGCCATAAAAATGTTAACAGGCCTCTTGGCCAGAAGATAATGTAAACCACCTGAGACCTTTTGTATAAGGGAGGGTATGCAAAAAGAAAGCCTTGTTTATCTCAGTGAGGGCCAGGACTGCTGCCCCTGCATAACTCTGCATATTCCACTATTTCTTTATGTACAACTTGGGGTGTATAAGCTGATTTTGAAAAATAAAGTTTTGGGAGTCTTGCACCGATGCTGGGCTTCCCCATGTCATTCTTTTCTTTTTTCGGCTGAATTCCCATCTGGGACATGGAGGCTCGCCACGTCCACTTACTTGCTCCAGCTTCTAAGATCCGTGAGAGAGGGAGCCCAAGGCGGGGCACTCTCCGATATTCAAACGGATGCCGGTGGCCTAACGTAGATAGTGCAAGCTCCTTGTCTGGAACTTTATTGGCTTTCCACGTATACCAAGTTATTCAGCCTCTTTTCTCCACCTAAATTTCCTACTATACCATTTCTTCCTAATCTAATCTTATATTTCTAAATACATAAGTTTTCCTTACCTATCCATCTCCCCTTCGAATCACCCTGGATCCACCAGGGCTGGACCCTGGCACAAGCCCTCCTCCAGGGGATCATCCCAACCCAGGGATTGAACCCAGATCTCCTGCATTCTTATATTTCTAAATACATAAGTTTTCCTTACCTATCCATCTCCCCTTCGAATCACCCTGGATCCACCAGGGCTGGACCCTGGCACAAGCCCTCCTCCAGGGGATCATCCCAACCCAGGGATTGAACCCAGATCTCCTGCATTGCAGGCAGATTCTTTACCATCTGAGCCACCCTTAAGCCACTCGCCAATATACAAATATTGTATGATTCCACTTCCATGAAGTATTGAGAGGAATCAGAGCCACAGAGACAGAAAGTAGAATGGTGGTTTGCCAGGGGCTGGGGTTAAGGGGGAAATGGGGAGGTATTGTTACATGGGGCACAGTTTCCATTTTACAAGATACAAAAGAGCTCTTCAGATTGGCTGGACAGCAATGTAAATACACTTACCATTATGAACCGTGCACTTAAAAATGCTGTAGATGGGAATCCCTGGCAGTCCAGTGACTCAGAGTGAGAACTTTCACTGCCATGGACCTGCATTTGATCCCTGGTGGGGGAACTACCCCACCCACAGATCCCTGAGGGGGAACTGAGAACCATGTGGGGGCTGGGGCTGAATTTTTAAAAGAACGGTTATGATGGCAAATATTATGTCATGTATATTTTACTACATTTTTGCTGTTGTTGTTGCCAATGATAAGTAATAGAGACCAGCTTCAAAGAGCTGCTGGGTGTAACAAACCCTAAGGTGATTTAATATAAATCAACATAGCATTAACTTGAGCAAACTCAGATGATGGTGAAGGCCAGGGAAGCCTGGTGTGCCACAGTCCACAGGGTCGCGAAGAGACGGACATGACTGAGTGACTGAACAACAACCTACCATCATCCCCTACAGACACCAACATCTGCTGACATGCAAGTCCTTTACAGTTCCCTCGTATCAGCAGATGAGGAGCTCATAGATTCAAAAGGCGGACGGTATACAAGAGACTGAAGTGGGTGGCCCATATATCATAAGCCCTGTATAAAGATAATCTTCACTATTGTTTGAGCATCATTAAAAAAAAAAAGTGAGTGATAAAGAACCTGCCTTCCAATGTAGGAGACGTAGCAGACTCTGGTTTGATCCCTGGGTTGGGAAGATCCCCTGGAGGAGGAAATGGCAACCTACTCCAGTACTCTTACCTGGAGAATCCCATGGACAGAGGAGCCTGGCGGGCTACAGGCCATAGGGTCGCAAAGAGTCAGACAGGCTGAAGTGACTTAGCACACATGCAAGAACCTCCAGGCACTGATCCAACCTCCCCTCCCGCTGCCCGCACCCCCCCCCCCCC
>SJYR01002634.1:417503-444475 GCA_006410655.1 Kobus ellipsiprymnus | reverse complement strand
TGGGGTTGCAGAGGTCTCTTTGGGAGGATGTGAACTCAGCGCCCAGTCTCCCACAGAAGAGGGTGACCCGAGACTTACTGGATCCTTGGAGCAGAGCCTGGAGACCTGGGTCAGTCAGGGAAGCTGAGGGTAAGCCGTGCAGGGCTGGAGCTGAGACCTCTCCAAGAACCGAAGCAGGGACTCCTGAGCACAGCAGACAGTCCTCACCCTTGGGTTGGTGGGGTGGAGACGGGGCTGGGCAGGCGGGGACCATCTGCCGTGTTGCTATCAGCCCTGACTCCTCTGTGGTTACCCTTGGGGGAGGTTCTGAGAGGCTTTTCTTTTTTTCAAGTAGTTAAGATGATTTTTTATTAATTAATTAGGTTATTGATTGGTGTGCTTAGTCTTTGTGGCTGTGCACAAGCTTTGTCTAGTTGCAGCTAGTGGGGGCTACTCTGT
The DNA here is from genome assembly GCA_006410655.1 of Kobus ellipsiprymnus. Lineage (NCBI taxonomy): Eukaryota > Metazoa > Chordata > Mammalia > Artiodactyla > Bovidae > Kobus > Kobus ellipsiprymnus. Next base: position 444,037 of record SJYR01002634.1, on the reverse strand, counting down.
GGCGGTGCAGGACCTTCTTTCGGCTGCGACTTCTCTGGTTGTGGAGCACAGGCTCTGGGGCGGGCGGGCTGCACTAGCTGTACCTTGTGGCCTCAGTGTTCCTGGCTCTAAGAACGGGCTCAGGGATTGCAGGGCACAGGTTTAGTTCCTCCACACCATGTTGAATCTTCCTTGATCAGGGATCAAACCTGAGTCCGCTGCATTGACAAGCAGATTCTCTACCACCAGGGAAGGCCCTGAGCTGTTTTCTTTGTTGTAGTAAAGTACACACAACAAAATTTACCATTTAATTCATGTTAAGTGTCCAGTTCAATCATGTTTTGTGTGTGTGTGTGTGTGTGTGTGTGTGTGTGTGCTAAGTCATTTGAGTTGTGTGTGACTCTTTGCAACCCCGCCAGGCTCCTCTGCCCGTGGGAGTCTCCAGGCAAGAATACTGGAGTGGGTTGCCATTTCCTCCTCCAGGGGATCTTCCCAACCCAGGGACTGAATCCAGGTCTCCTACATCTCCTGCATGGGCTCCTGGGTTCTTTACCACTAGTGCCACTTGGAAAGCCCCTCAGTCATGTTAGGTATATTCATATTTTGTGCAACCAAATTCCAGAACATTTTTCATCTGGCAACGCTGAATCTCTGTTCCTATTAAACAAAAATTCCTTCTTTTTCCTTTTCCAGTTCCTGGTAATCACCATTCTACTTTCTGTCTCTGTGAATCTGATGATGCTAGAGACTTAAATGGAATCACACAATAGTTCTCAAGTGTAGTCATATTTATTTTACTGCGTATGATATCTGCAAGGTGCATCCATCATGTGTTAGAATTCCCTTCCTTTCTAGTGCTGAGTAATACTCTATTATTGGTACATATCACATTGGCTTATCCTTTCTTTGGTCACTGGGCACTTGGGTTGCTTTCATGTTTTAATTATTGTGAAAAATGCTGCTATGACCACGGTGTACACTCAGTTCTTCTTGGTATATCCTCAGAGGTAGAATCGCTAGATCATAAGGTTCTAAGATTTTTATCTGCTTGTGATGGAGAAAATGTCCACATATTGAGGTATGAGAAAGTCATTTTGCTTATACATGGTTCATCTTGAACTGTGCGTGAACTAAAACAGCCTGTCTAACCCTCACAGCTCATCTGCTTTAACCATTGAGGTAAAGAGCATCTGGTTTGAAGATAAGAATGAGCATCTCCCTTCTCGTGGCATCCATGTTAACACTCCCTCCAAGATAAGGTTCCCTTTCTGGACACCAGGGCCCTGCTGTCTCACTGTCTGCCTACTAAGTCTGTTTCTTTTTGAAACTTGAAGGAATACACCTCGTCGTGTGTGATGTATGTGCTCTGTTGGATGGGGCATAAGACTGTGCCGGAAACCATGCTTCAGTGGGATAGTTCTGAGAATTCCCTGGCAGTGCTCTGTGTGTTCACTATAGTGGGCATGGGTTCGATCCCTGGTTTGAACTAAGGACCCTGCACACTCCCCTCCTCCCACATGCCATGCAGCAGGGCCAGAAAAGAAAAGAAAACCAGATCAGTTTTTCAGAGTTACTCAAGAGGCTGCCTCCTGGGCTATAGTGCTCAGCTTGGCTCAAGTCAAACTCTTTTATCCCTGTTAGATGGTTTATTGAGTCTTTCCATGGACACTTGAACTCATTTGATCATAAAGGACCATGAGACGTATGACCTGTAGGACTTTGGACCCGACTTACAACCCTGCTCCCTCCCAGTCCTCTTGCTGGACTCCCCACTGTCTGCACATGACCTGAGACACTCCAGTGCGGGGGGACACACAAGCTCAGCTGGATCCCAACCAGGAGAAGGGAAGCTTAAAGCCTCTGATGTTAATTCAAGCAACACAAACATGAAACCAGCATCTCACATGCACCTAGCCTGGCACAAAGGATGGAAGAGGGTAAAGGCGGTGTGGCTTGGTCTGCTTCTCAGGGAGCTCTGTTTGCTGGGAAAGCTGAGCACAGAGACAGAGAAGGAAAACGATGCAAGAGATCAGGAGCCCTGCTCCTCCTGGAAGGAAAACCCGAGAGTGAGAGGGGAATGTTGCAGCTTTGGAGGATGCTAGTGAAGTGTTGACTAGATTCTGACCCGAGTCAAGTGACCCACGTGCTAAAACAGTGGGCACAAACCAGCAAAAGGAGACATAAATGCAGCACTTGATGGACTCTCACATTTGCTTCTTTTTTTAACATTGCAGTATAGTCGATTTACAATATTGTAAGTTAAAACAAACAAACAAACAAAAAAAAAAACAGCCACACAAGATGAAAGAGGCTTAACCTATTTCAGAAAGTTTTAGTTGGTTGAGTGAGGATGTACTTGAACCCCCTAAGTTGGTTTAAAAAAAAAAAAGTCTAGTGTTAGTCGTTCAGTCGTGTCTGACTCTTTGTGAGTCCATGGACTGTGGCCCGCCAGGCTCCTCTGTCCATGGGATTCTCCAGGCAAGAATACTGGAGTGGGTTGCTATTTCCTTCTCCAGGGGATCTTCCCAAACCCTGTGTTTGAACCAGGGTCTCCTGTATTGCAGGTGGAGTCTTTACCATCTGAGCCCCTTCCCTGTTTCTTGTTGGCTGGGCAAGGTCTTCGTGCTGCGGGGGCTTTCTCCATTTGCAGTGATGGGGGAGCGGGCTGCTCTCTAGCCGCGGTGCTCAGGCTTCTCTTGTTGGGGAGCACGGACCCTAGGGTCACAGGCTTCAGCTGTGGCACAGGGGCTCCAGAGCACAGGCTCAGTAGTCAGGAGGCTTACTTTCAAAGGAGACATTGGAGATGCAATGGATGCAGGAAGAAGTCTTCTCGGACCCTCTCTTATCAGACTCAAAGCAGAAAGTTCTGGTAAGTACGGCTGCCAGAAAGTCCCCCTCTGGGGAGAGGCTGCTCCCGAGAGGAGGACAGTGAGTAAAACTAGGACAATAATTGTGGACACCGTGGGGGAAGGAGAGGGTGGGACGCATTGAGAGAGTAGCATGGAGACATACACGAGACCACGTGTGAAGCAGATGGCCGGTGGAAACTTGCCGTATGACGCAGGGAGCTCAGACCTGATGCTCTGTGACACCCAGAGGGGTGGGATGTGGTCGGAGGGAGGCTCGAGAGGGAGGGGACACAGGTCTACCCAAGGCTGATTCATGCGGATGTATGGCAGGAACCAACACAAAGTTGTAAGGCAATTATCCTCCAAGTTAAAACAAAGACATTTACATTAAAAAAAAAATTCACTCTCTCAGAGTTTTCTAGCCTGAAGAAGCAGGAAAGACCACTCACACCTGTAGAGACAAACATTATTATAAAGTGTCTCATTTCTGGTTTCTTAATTTATTTGTCTTTCCCAAAGAAACCCATTTGTTCTTTCAATGAAACCCTTTCTCCCTACACGCCTCTACTAAGTTAGGTACAGAAGCCTGTAGCTTTGATCATTTAGCAAGTTATACTTCTGTTGTCTCCTGTATATAATCCTTCCTCCTGGTAATTTGTCTTTTCTGTGTCTTTTTTGCAGACTTCGGTCAAAGAACCTAAGAGGATAAAGCGGGGAAGTGTTTCTGTTCCAAGAGCAGCACAGCTTAACTGTTTCCACAATATGATGTCACTACTGCATAAAATGTGTGGCCAGGCAAAGGAAGTAGTGGACAGCGTTCAGGCATTTAACGTTGCCATAGAGACGACTCTGTGCCAGGAACTGAAATAGGCATCAGAGACTAAGAAGGAAAGAGCACCACTCCCCACATTAACAACAGGGGGCACTGGAGACAGTTCATCTGGAATCCATTTCACACACTTTTTAAAAAAAAATTTTAATTGGAGGATAATTGCTTTACAATGGCTTATTGGTTTCCTCCATACATCGCCATGAATCAGCCATAGGTGCACGTATGTCCCCTCCCTCTTGGGCCTCCTCTCCCACCTCCCACCCCATCCACCCCTCTAGGTTGTCACAGAGCACTGGGTCTGAGCTCCCTGGGTTATAGAGCAACTTCCCATTAGCGATCTGCTTTACACCTGGTAATGGAAATGTTTCAATGCTCCTCTCTCAGTTCGGCCCACCCTCTCCTTCCCCCACTGTGGACACAGTCTGTTTCTATGTCTGCGTCTCTACTGCTGCCCTACAGATAGGTTCATCAGTACCACCATCTTTCTGGATTCCATACATATGCGTTAATGTAGGATATTTGTTCTCTTTCCGACTTACTTCACTTTGTATTAAAGGCTCTACGTCCATTCACCTCATTAGAACTGAGTCAAATGCATTCCTTTTTATGGCTATCAGTCATACTATTTAATTGGTATAAATACTGGACCATTTTTCTGCCCTGGGGAATTGTCAACATTCTGGTTTTGGCTGATTGTGTTTTCATTCGAACTGTGAATCTGTCCCTTATGTTCACGATGAGCTGTAGTTGATCTGGAGGCTTGAGGACACTCTGATTCAGCTTTTCATCAGGACTGTGCTCTGGGCGGTGTTCTGTGTTGCCTGTTACAGCACACTGGGTAACATGGGATATCTGGTTGTCCCCCGGCGGTAAGGGAAGAGCAGCAATCAGGTGATGTCAGCCTCCTCCATCAGAGTTTCACCCGACAGTTTCACTCTCCATTGTTTCCCAGCCTGTATTTCAGTAGACTTGCAAGATGGTGAACTTGCAGGATTTTCCTGATTCTGTTCATCCTCTTCTATCTATTTTTTAAAAAACTCATTTAACAACTTTGCTGCTCATTTTCTTGACCTCCATCCCTCCTTCTTTCTACTGCAGCTGCTCATTCCCACAAACAGTCGGGTACTTCATAATAATCAATGTCCTCAGTGTCCATAATCTCAGTTTCAAGCATTATTTTCTTTGGTAACGTCTTTTTATTTTTACTTCTCTAGTTTCACTTCCTATCTTTTAGTTCCACCCTACCATAACCGTGGTCTTCCCTATGGCTCAGCTGGTAAAGAATCTGCCTGCAATACAGGAGAACTGGGTTTGATCCCTGGTATAAGAAGATCCCCTGGAGAAGGGAAAGGCTACCCACTCCAGTATTCTGGCCTGGAGAATTCCAGGGACTGTAAAGCCCATGGGGTTGCAAATTGGGGTTGCAGAGGTCTCTTTGGGAGGATGTGAACTCAGCGCCCAGTCTCCCACAGAAGAGGGTGACCCGAGACTTACTGGATCCTTGGAGCAGAGCCTGGAGACCTGGGTCAGTCAGGGAAGCTGAGGGTAAGCCGTGCAGGGCTGGAGCTGAGACCTCTCCAAGAACCGAAGCAGGGACTCCTGAGCACAGCAGACAGTCCTCACCCTTGGGTTGGTGGGGTGGAGACGGGGCTGGGCAGGCGGGGACCATCTGCCGTGTTGCTATCAGCCCTGACTCCTCTGTGGTTACCCTTGGGGGAGGTTCTGAGAGGCTTTTCTTTTTTTCAAGTAGTTAAGATGATTTTTTATTAATTAATTAGGTTATTGATTGGTGTGCTTAGTCTTTGTGGCTGTGCACAAGCTTTGTCTAGTTGCAGCTAGTGGGGGCTACTCTGTGGCGGTGCAGGACCTTCTTTCGGCTGCGACTTCTCTGGTTGTGGAGCACAGGCTCTGGGGCGGGCGGGCTGCACTAGCTGTACCTTGTGGCCTCAGTGTTCCTGGCTCTAAGAACGGGCTCAGGGATTGCAGGGCACAGGTTTAGTTCCTCCACACCATGTTGAATCTTCCTTGATCAGGGATCAAACCTGAGTCCGCTGCATTGACAAGCAGATTCTCTACCACCAGGGAAGGCCCTGAGCTGTTTTCTTTGTTGTAGTAAAGTACACACAACAAAATTTACCATTTAATTCATGTTAAGTGTCCAGTTCAATCATGTTTTGTGTGTGTGTGTGTGTGTGTGTGTGTGTGTGTGCTAAGTCATTTGAGTTGTGTGTGACTCTTTGCAACCCCGCCAGGCTCCTCTGCCCGTGGGAGTCTCCAGGCAAGAATACTGGAGTGGGTTGCCATTTCCTCCTCCAGGGGATCTTCCCAACCCAGGGACTGAATCCAGGTCTCCTACATCTCCTGCATGGGCTCCTGGGTTCTTTACCACTAGTGCCACTTGGAAAGCCCCTCAGTCATGTTAGGTATATTCATATTTTGTGCAACCAAATTCCAGAACATTTTTCATCTGGCAACGCTGAATCTCTGTTCCTATTAAACAAAAATTCCTTCTTTTTCCTTTTCCAGTTCCTGGTAATCACCATTCTACTTTCTGTCTCTGTGAATCTGATGATGCTAGAGACTTAAATGGAATCACACAATAGTTCTCAAGTGTAGTCATATTTATTTTACTGCGTATGATATCTGCAAGGTGCATCCATCATGTGTTAGAATTCCCTTCCTTTCTAGTGCTGAGTAATACTCTATTATTGGTACATATCACATTGGCTTATCCTTTCTTTGGTCACTGGGCACTTGGGTTGCTTTCATGTTTTAATTATTGTGAAAAATGCTGCTATGACCACGGTGTACTCTCAGTTCTTCTTGGTATATCCTCAGAGGTAGAATCGCTAGATCATAAGGTTCTAAGATTTTTATCTGCTTGTGATGGAGAAAATGTCCACATGTTGAGGTATGAGAAAGTCATTTTGCTTATATATGGTTCATCTTGAACTGTGCGTGAACTAAAACAGCCTGTCTAACCCTCACAGCTCATCTGCTTTAACCATTGAGGTAAAGAGCATCTGGTTTGAAGATAAGAATGAGCATCTCCCTTCTCGTGGCATCCATGTTAACACTCCCTCCAAGATAAGGTTCCCTTTCTGGACACCAGGGCCCTGCTGTCTCACTGTCTGCCTACTAAGTCTGTTTCTTTTTGAAACTTGAAGGAATACACCCCGTCGTGTGTGATGTATGTGCTCTGTTGGATGGAGCATAAGACTGTGCTGGAAACCATGCTTCAGTGGGACAGTTTTGAGAATTCCCTGGCAGTACTCTGTGTGTTCACTGCAGTGGGCATGGGTTCGATCCCTGGTTTGAACTAAGGACACTGCACACTCCCCTCCTCCCACATGCCATGCAGCAGGGCCAAAAAAGAAAAGAAAACCAGATCAGTTTTTCAGAGTTACTCAAGAGGCTGCCTCCCGGGCTATAGTGCTCAGCTTGACTCAAGTAAAACTCTTTTATTCCTGTTAGATGGTTTATTGAGTCTTTCCATTGACACTTGAACTCATTTGATCATAAAGGACCATGAGACGTATGACCTGTAGGACTTTGGACCCGACTTACAACCCTGCTCCCTCCCAGTCCTCTTGCTGGACTCCCCACTGTCTGCACATGACCTGAGACACTCCAGTGTGGGGGGACACACAAGCTCAGCTGGATCCCAACCAGGAGAAGGGAAGCTTAAAGCCTCTGATGTTAATTCAAGCAACACAAACATGAAACCAGCATCTCACATGCACCCAGGCTTGCACAAAGGATGGAAGAGGGTAAAGGCGGTGTGACTTGGTCTTCTCAGGGAGCTCTGTTTGCTGGGAAAGCTGAGCACAGAGACAGAGAAGGAAAACGATGCAAGAGATCAGGAGCCCTGCTCCTCCTGGAAGGAAAACCCGAGAGTGAGAGGGGAATGTTGCAGCTTTGGAGGATGCTAGTGAAGTGTTGACTAGATTCTGACCCGAGTCAAGTGACCCACATGCAAAACTACTGGGCACAAGCCAGCAAAAGGAGACATAAATGCAGCACTTGATGGACTCTCACATTTGCTTCTTTTTTTTAACATTGCAGTATAGTCGATTTACAATATTGTAAGTTAAAACAAACAAACAAAAAAACAGCCACACAAGATGAAAGAGGCTTAACCTATTTCAGAAAGTTTTAGTTGGTTGAGTGAGGAGGTACTTGAACCCCCTAAGTTGGTTTAAAAAAAAATAGTCTAGTGTTAGTCATTCAGTCGTGTCTGACTCTTTGTGAGTCCATGGACTGTGGCCCGCCAGGCTCCTCTGTCCATGGGATTCTCCAGGCAAGAATACTGGAGTGGGTTGCTATTTCCTTCTCCAGGGGATCTTCCCAAACCCTGTGTTTGAACCAGGGTCTCCTGCATTGCAGGTGGAGTCTTTACCATCTGAGCCCCTTCCCTGTTTCTTGTTGGCTGGGCAAGGTCTTCGTGCTGTGGGGACTTTCTCCATTTGCAGTGATGGGGGAGCGGGCTGCTCTCTAGCCGCAGTGCTTAGGCTTCTTTTGTTGGGGAGCACGGACCCTAGGGTCACAGGCTTCAGCTGTGGCACAGGGGCTCCAGAGCACAGGCTCAGTAGTCAGGAGGATTACTTTAAAAGAAGACATTGGAGATGCAATGGATCCAGAAAGAAGCCTTCTCAGAGCCTCCCTCATCAGACTCAAAAGCAGAAAGTTCTGGTAAGTATGGCTGCCAGAAAATACGGCTGCGCCCAATGGCTCCCGGGAGGATGACGGTGAGTAAAACTAAGACAATAATTGTGGACACAGTGGGGGAAGGAGAGGGTGGGATGCATGGTCACATACACGTGACCATGTGTGAAGCAGACGGCCAGTGGAAACTTGCCGAATGACGCAGGGAGCTCAGACCTGATGCTCTGTGACACCCAGAGGGGTGGGACGGGGTGGAAGGTGGGAGGGAAGTTCAAGAGGGAGGGGACACAGGTCTACCCAGGGCTGATTCATGAAGATGTATGGCAGAAACCAATACAAAGTTGTAAGGCAATTATCCTCCAATTAGAAACAGAGACATTTACTTTCTTTTTTTTTTTTTTTTTTAATTTTGCTCTCTGGGAGTTTTCTAGCCTGAAGAAGCTGGAAAGACCACTCACACCTGCAGAGACAAATATTATTACCAAGCGTCTCATCTCTGATTTCTTAATATATTTGTCTTTCCCAAAGAAATCCATTTGTTCTTCCCATAAAAGCCTTTTCTCCCTACACCCCTCTACTAAGTTAGGTACAGAAGCCTGTAGCTTTAATTATTTAGCAAGTTATACTTCTGTTGTCTCCTGTATATAATCCTTCCTCCTGGTAATTTGTCTTTTCTGTGTCTTTTTTGCAGACTTCGGTCAAAGAACCTAAGAGGATAAAGCGGGGAAGTGTTTCTGTTCCAAGAGCAGCACAGTTTAACTGTTTCCACAATATGATGTCACTACTGCATAAAATGTGTGGCCAGGTAAAGGAAGTAGTGGACAGCGTTCAGGCATTTAACGTTGCCATAGAGACGACTATGTGCCAGGAACTGAAATAGGCATCAGAGAGGTAGAAGGAAAGAGCGCCACTCCCCACTTTAACAAGGGGCATTGGAGACAGTTTATCTGGAATCTATTTCACACACCTTTTTTTTTTTTAATTTTTAATTGGAGGATAATTGCTTTACAATGGCTTATTGGTTTCCTCCATACATCGCCATGAATCAGCCATAGGNTTTTTTTTTTTTTTAATTTTGCTCTCTGGGAGTTTTCTAGCCTGAAGAAGCTGGAAAGACCACTCACACCTGCAGAGACAAATATTATTACCAAGCGTCTCATCTCTGATTTCTTAATATATTTGTCTTTCCCAAAGAAATCCATTTGTTCTTCCCATAAAAGCCTTTTCTCCCTACACCCCTCTACTAAGTTAGGTACAGAAGCCTGTAGCTTTAATTATTTAGCAAGTTATACTTCTGTTGTCTCCTGTATATAATCCTTCCTCCTGGTAATTTGTCTTTTCTGTGTCTTTTTTGCAGACTTCGGTCAAAGAACCTAAGAGGATAAAGCGGGGAAGTGTTTCTGTTCCAAGAGCAGCACAGTTTAACTGTTTCCACAATATGATGTCACTACTGCATAAAATGTGTGGCCAGGTAAAGGAAGTAGTGGACAGCGTTCAGGCATTTAACGTTGCCATAGAGACGACTATGTGCCAGGAACTGAAATAGGCATCAGAGAGGTAGAAGGAAAGAGCGCCACTCCCCACTTTAACAAGGGGCATTGGAGACAGTTTATCTGGAATCTATTTCACACACCTTTTTTTTTTTTAATTTTTAATTGGAGGATAATTGCTTTACAATGGCTTATTGGTTTCCTCCATACATCGCCATGAATCAGCCATAGGTACACGTATGTCCCCTCCCTCTTGGGCCTCCTCTCCCACCTCCCACCCCATGCACCCCTCTAGGTTGTCACAGAGCACTGGGTCTGAGCTCCCTGGGTTATAGAGCAACTTCCCATTAGCGATCTGCTTTACACCTGGTAATGGAAATGTTTCAATGCTCCTCTCTCAATTCGTCCCACCCTCTCCTTCCCCCACTGTGGACACAGTCTATTCTCTATGTCTGCGTCTCTACTGCTGCCCTACAGATAGGTTCATCAGTACCACCATCTTTCTAGATTCCATACATATGCGTTAATGTAGGATATTTGTTCTCTTTCCGACTTACTTCACTCTGTATTAAAGGCTCTACGTCCATCCACCTCATTAGAACTGAGTCAAATGCGTTCCTGTTTATGGCTGTGGGTCATACCATTTAATTGGTATAAATACTGGACCATTCTTCTGCCCTGGGGAATTGTCAACATTCTGGTTTTGGCTGATTGTGTTTTCCGTGGAAGTGTGAATTTCCATCCACCTCATTAGAACTGAGTCAAATGCGTTCCTGTTTATGGCTGTGGGTCATACCATTTAATTGGTATAAATACTGGACCATTCTTCTGCCCTGGGGAATTGTCAACATTCTGGTTTTGGCTGATTGTGTTTTCCGTGGAAGTGTGAATTGATCCCTTATGTTCATGATGAGCTGTAGTTGATCTAGAGGCTTGATGAGTTTCTGATTCAGCTTTTCATCAGGACTGTTCTCAAGGCGGTGTTCTCTGTTGCCTGTTACAGCACACTGGGTAACACGGGATATCTGGTTGTCCCCCAGCGGTAAAGGAAGAACAGCAATCAGGTGATGTCAGCCTCTTCCATCAGAGTTTCACCAACAGTCTCACTCTCCATTGTTTCCCAGCCTGTATTTCAGTAGACCTTGCAAGACGGTGAACATGCAAAATTTTCCTGTTCATCTTCTTCTATTTTTAAATTCATTTAGCAACTTTGCTGCTCAGTTTCTTGACCTCCATCCCCCCTTCTCTACTGCAGTTGCTCATTCCCACAGTCCTCTACTTCATGATTACCAATGTCTTCCATGTCCATAATCTGTTTCAAGCATTATTTTCTTCAGTAGCACCTTTGTGTTTTTACTTCTCTAGTTTCACTTCCTATCTTTTAGTTCCACCCAGCCGTAACCATTCATCAACTAACCATGACTTCCCACCCTCTTTCCTCACTTCTGGCAATGCAGGGTTTTTATTTTTCCAATTAAAGAACTTTTCCTCATCACCTCTACTATGTAATTCTAAGAGTCAGCGCCAGAAAAGTAAAGTGCTTATTACACAGTGTGATATATGTCTCAGTAAAGCTGGAGGGAAAGATGAAAATGACCATTTCTCTTCCTCAGTAAAACAATCCATTTTATGTATTATTATTCTCTTTTCCTTAAATTCTCCTTCATCTCATGTTAATATGGCTATGCATCTTTCCTGTGTTACTGTTTGCACAGTGTATCTCTTCCTTTCCTTCTACTTCCAACCCATTTGCTTTCTCATGTTTAAAATGCAACTCTTTTTTAAGATCTGTTACAGCACACTGGGTAACACGGGATATCTGGTTGTCCCCCAGCGGTAAAGGAAGAACAGCAATCAGGTGATGTCAGCCTCTTCCATCAGAGTTTCACCAACAGTCTCACTCTCCATTGTTTCCCAGCCTGTATTTCAGTAGACCTTGCAAGACGGTGAACATGCAAAATTTTCCTGTTCATCTTCTTCTATTTTTAAATTCATTTAGCAACTTTGCTGCTCAGTTTCTTGACCTCCATCCCCCCTTCTCTACTGCAGTTGCTCATTCCCACAGTCCTCTACTTCATGATTACCAATGTCTTCCATGTCCATAATCTGTTTCAAGCATTATTTTCTTCAGTAACACCTTTGTGTTTTTACTTCTCTAGTTTCACTTCCTATCTTTTAGTTCCACCCAGCCGTAACCATTCATCAACTAACCATGACTTCCCACCCTCTTTCCTCACTTCTGGCAATGCAGGGTTTTTATTTTTCCAATTAAAGAACTTTTCCTCATCACCTCTACTATGTAATTCTAAGAGTTAGCGCCAGAAAAGAAAAGTGCTTATTACACAGTGTGATATATGTCTCAGTAAAGCTGGAGGGAAAGATGAAAATGACCATTTCTCTTCCTCAGTAAAACAATCCATTTTATGTATTATTATTCTCTTTTCCTTAAATTCTCCTTCATCTCATGTTAATATGGCTATGCATCTTTCCTGTGTTACTGTTTGCACAGTGTATCTCTTCCTTTCCTTCTACTTCCAACCCATTTGCTTTCTCATGTTTAAAATGCAACTCTTTTTTAAGATTTGCATTTATGTTTTTTTCTTATCTTTTGGCCACACTGCACAGTTTACAAGATCTTAGTTCCCCAACCAGGGAATGAACCCTGGCCATCCATGGCCATGAAAGTGCTGTGTCCTAAATCCTGGACCTCCAGGGAATTCCCTAAAGTGCAATTGTTTCTTTTTTTTAACATTTTAAAAATATTTTTAAAGCCTTTATTGCTTCTGCGTTATGTTTCGGTTTTTTGGCCGTGAGGCATATGGGATCCTAGTCCCATGACCAGGGATTGAACCTGCACTCCCTGCACTAAAAGGCAAGTCTTAATCACTGGACTGCCAGGGAAACCCCCTGAAGTACAGCTCTTGTCACAATATATGGTTACCTGTGTTTCCTTCCCATGTGACAATCTATGTGTTTTCACTGGAAACAGGCACAAGAAGGAACTGCTTATGTTCAAGTTAACATTTTATTTCTTCCTCTGGTTTCTGGTTACATTTTTGTACATTTTTCATGAAAATTCTCTTTTCTGGATGTGCATTATGCTTTTAAACGTTTCCTTCAGCATTTGCAGCATTAAAGTCACTTTGTCCACTAGCAATAAATACACGGCTGTAAATGCATTCCACCTTCACAGTCCATAGAGGCTCACAGTGCCCCTCTTCCGAACCAGCAGATCCTCCAGGGCAATGAGGGATTCCACACAGCATCTCTCTCCTGTGGTTAAGATGACTCAGCATCAGGGATGTTTTTGTCCAACATTTGGGAGGTGGAGGCTGGTGTGTTGCTCAGTGTTCTCCTCCAAGTTGTGTCGGATCCCATATCCAAAGTATATGGCAAATCCTAGAAGGGAAAGGAGATGATGAGAAGTAAAAGCAGGTGCTCTCCTCACTTATAAATGCCCAGTAGGCCTCCTATTATGGCAGCTGACACAGTTTAAGGGAGAGGTGGTAGGAAGATTGGGTTCGGTTACCCAAGAGGCCTCTTTACTCCAGAAAGTCACTTACCAATCCCCATCCAGATGCCAAATAGGACCCAGGTCCAACTGCTCATGTGCATCATCAGGTAAACGTTCACAAAGATGCTCACCAGTGGAAGGACAGGCAGAGCAGGGACCTGTAGCAGAGTCAGTTCATCCCTGAACACAGCCTGGACATCTGAAAGGGAGACTCTGCCCCATGTGGTTCAGGCTGTGTGTTCAGTGCCTACTTAGATCATGTATGTAAAGCATTGAGTGTGGATCAGGGAAGAATCCATAGGTTTCAGCAACTCCCCTTCCTCCCTGGTCCAGCAAAGGAAGCTTAGACCTAAAGCACGCAGACCTCCTTCACTCAAGGAAGACACTTTGGGCACATGAGGTCACCTACCTTGAAGTGAAGAGCAGTGGGGTCCTGGGGCTGCCTCCAGATGATGGCCGTGACCCCAGTGATGAGCAGCAGCAGCAGCACAGCCACGGTTGTGAGCACGGGGTCTCCAGAGAACACACGTCTGGGCCACTGGGCCAGGACCAGGCTCAGGATGGTCAGCAGGAGAACTGCAAGGATCAAGGTAGAGGAGAACAGGCTGGACCCAGAAGCCAAAGATGTCAGGACCTCAGGTCACACCCCTCCCCAGGCTGCCCACATCAGGAAGGGCCATCATATCTCCAAGACACCTCAACTGACAACTATACACTCCTACCCATCCTGGAAATTTCAGAATACCACCAAAGAGAAGTCCCACTGCTCACCAAGCAGGAAGGCACATCCATAGACAATCTGGCCAGATTTCCGGGTGGGGATGGTGCTGGCAGGGAACCACAGACTCTTTAGAATCCTTAAGGTGCCAGCTTCAAGTACAGAGTCCAAAGACCTTTCTTTGACTATAAGCTCCATCTCAGTTTCTTCCTCTGTTTTTTGGTTCTTGCTTAAATTCTGGTCTGAGTGATACCTTAATTAGAGGTATGATGGCAACATGAACAGCAGTCCCTACTCACCCAACATCACACAGCCGAATCCATCTCTTTTTTTTTTTTTTCCACAAAAGCAGAGCAGGACATCTAGAAGGCAGCATGAAAGCAGAGAGGATTAGCCCCCATCAACCCCACACGTCAAAGACCCCCAGTCAAGGTGAAGTGGAGTCTCACCTGAGCACAAGGACAGAAAAATCGACCACCAAGTTAGCAAGCAGGGACCAAAGTGACATGAGATCCATCAGATCACTGAAATGGAAGAGTAATGCCAAGACCCCTAGAAGGAGGGCATAAACAAGGTTGGGGGATGGAGTGAGAAACAGCTGGAAATATGCAAGCCAAGGAAGATAATCCAAAGGGAGTGCAAGGTTTCCAGAAATCATGATGACCCTGATGTGGGTATGTGTACGGGCATTGATCTGGGTAAGAGATCGGAAAAGGAGCCCGTCCTCTGCCATTGTGTAGATCAACCAAGACATGGCAAACATGGTGTTCAGGAGGCTGGAAAAGAAAACAGAGAGGAGTGAGAACGTGCGGAAGCAGGAGAGACCAGAGCGTCTGCTCCCTCGTCTACATGGGGTAAGGTGTCTTTCTCTCTCGTCTCTCAATCCCAAGGGCTGGGATACCCGAGCATCTGACAGTCAGCGAGGAGAAAACCGTGACACTGGCCTGGATGAAAGAGCACAGAGGATGCCAACAGCCACGGCATATCTGGCAGGGCCCCACCCAACATGGAGGAAAGCCTGTAGAAAGGGGCTGTCAGGGTGAATCTGGTAGTAGGGCACCATGAGGGTGAGAGCTGCTGAGACACCAAAATACACCACAAAGCAGACCAAGACTGAGACCATGATGCTGATGGGGATGGACCGCTGAGGATTTTGGGCTTTTTCCCCTGCAGGATTAGAGGAAATACTGGGTCAGGAAACACCAGAGTGAAAGCACAAAATCCCCTTTCCTGTTGAACCTCCAAAAGAAAGCCCTATGCTCATGTCAGCCCAATCCGAGCCCACACCCTGGATGGGACACACAGTGACCGTGTTACCTGTAGTGACAATGGAATCAAAACCAATAAACATGTAGAAACATAAGGCTGCTCCTCGGAGAATTCCATCAAGGCCAAAAGGCACAAACCTTCCAGAACCCAGGGGGCCGAAGCTATCATAAGAGAAGAAGCAAGAAAGAACGTGGGTAAGGTGTGTTCAGCCATGTATACTGGACTCCTCCCTTAATATGACAAGTCCTGGGCCCCAGGACCCCCTCCACCTGGATCCATTAGGCCAGGTCTCTTTAGGTTAGTTTCTCAGTTGTGTCCAACTTCGAATTCATGGACTGTAGTCCAACAGGCTCCTCTGTGCATGGGATATTCCAGGCAAGGATACTAGAGTGGGGTGCCATTCCCTTCTCCAGGGGATCAGGAAGACCCAGGAATTGAACCTTGGTCTCCTGCATTGCTGGAGAAGGCAATGGCATCCCACTCCAGTCCTCTTGCCTGGAAAATCCCATGGACGGAGGAGCCTGGTGGGCTGCAGTCTATGGGATAGCTAAGGGTTGGACACGACTGAGCGACTTCACTTTCACTTTTCACTTTCATACATTGGAGAAGGAAATGGCAACCCACTCCAGTGTTCTTGCCTGGAGAATCCCAGGGACCGGGCACCCTGGTGGGCTGCCGTCTAGGGGGTTGCACAGAGTCAGACACGACTGAAGCGACTTAGCAGCAGCAGAAGCTCCTGCGTTGCAGGTGGATTCTTTACTGTCTGAGCCACCAGGGAAGCCTGAGATCTCTTCAACCCCCAGATTCCCATCTTCAACATCCGGAAGTTCTCGTTTCACATACTGTTGAAGCCTAGCTTGGAGAATTTAGAGCGTTACTTTGCTAGCGTGTGAGATGAGTGCAATTATGTGATAGTTTGAACATTCCTTGGAAATGCCTTTCTTTGATATTGGAATGAAAACTGATCTTTTCCAGTCCTGTGGTCACTGCTGAGTTTTCCAAATTTGCTGGCATACTAAGTGCAGCACTTTCATAGTTGTGATTAAGACTATCCCCAAGAAAAGGAAATGCACAAAGGCAAAATTGTTGTCTGAGGAGGCCTTAGAAATAACTTAGAAAAGGAGAAAAGGAAAGATAATATCCATCTGAATGCAGAGTTCCAAAGAATAGCAAGGAGTGACTAGAAAGCCTTCCTAAGTGATCAATGCAAAGAAATAGAGGAAAACAATAGAATGGGAAAGACTAAAGATCTCTCCAAGAAAACTAGAGGTACCGAGGGAACATTTCATGCAAAAATGGGTGGGCACAATAAAGGACAGAAACAGTATGAACCTAACAG
The DNA here is from genome assembly GCA_006410655.1 of Kobus ellipsiprymnus. Lineage (NCBI taxonomy): Eukaryota > Metazoa > Chordata > Mammalia > Artiodactyla > Bovidae > Kobus > Kobus ellipsiprymnus. The sequence goes on along the minus strand of SJYR01002634.1, from coordinate 427,382 downwards.
AAGCAGAAGATATTACGAAGAGGTGGCAAGAATACACAGAAGAACTGTACAAAAAAGATCATAATGACCCAGATAACCACGATGGTGTGAATCCTCACCTAGAGCCAGACATCCTGGAAGTGAAGTGGGCCTTAGGAAGCATCACTACGAACAAAGCTGGTGGAGGTGATGGAACTCCAGCTGAGCGATTTCTCCTCCACCAGTTCCTGGAAATTACCCTTCTCCTCTCTGTCTTGATAAATGTGACCACTGCAGATACTCCATTTAAGTGGAGTCACAGAATATTTGTCCTTTCCTGTCAGGTTTATTTCACTTAGAAGAATGAGTTCATGAGGTTCCTTCATGTTGTAGCATGTGTTAGGATCCCTTTCCTTTTTAATGATGAATAATACTCTATTCTTTGTGCTTGCCACATCGGCTCAGCTATTTCTCAGTCAGTGGGCACTTGGATTGCTCTCATGATTTAGTTATTGCGAATAACGCTGCTGTGAACATGGGTGTACAAATATCTCTTCCAGAGGGTGTTTTCAATACTTCTGGGTATATCATCAGAGGTAGAATTGCTGGATCATGGGGTTCTAAGATTTTTATGTTGGTGATGGATGGAGAAAATGTTCACATATTGAGGGGAGGTCAATTTGGTTTATACATGGTTCAGCCTGACCTTTGTGTGAACCAAGGCTGCACTGTCCAATCCTCACAGCTCATCTACTTTAACCCCTGGGGTAAAGAACATCTATTTTGATGAAAAGGATGAATAACTCCCTTCTCATGGGCTTCCCAGGTGGCTCAATGGTAAAGAATCCGCCTGCCAAGCAGAAGACACCAGTTTGATCCCTGGGTCGGGAAGATCCCCTGGAGGAAGATATGACAACCCACTCCAGTATTCTTGCCTGGAGAACCCCATGGACAGGGGAGCCTGGCAGGCTACAGTCCATGGGGTCACAAAGGGTGAGACTTGACTTTGTAAACATACACATCACTAAGACAGGCTTACTGATTGATTCTGAAAGAATTGAGAGGATCCTGACTTTTTCAATTCTCAGAATAAAGAAATCTCTCAGGAGGTTTCTGACTAAGTGGACATGAGTTTGAACAAACTCCAGGAGATAGTGAAGGACAGGGAAGCCTGACATGCTGCAGTCCATGAGGTCGCAAAGAGTTTGACATGGCTTGGCAGTTGAACAGCAACAACACAATTTTAAAGAAATTTGGTACCTAGCTTTTTTCCACATTGTCCAATCTCTCTGTGCCTTTATAAAGTCTACCCAACTAAACCCATTGAACAAATGACAAAAGCCGTAAAGGTATAAAGGCTTTAAAATATGCAATAGCCCAGGCTCCAACATTAGGCCATCCTAACTACAAATGACCATTTTCGCTCTTTGCTCCTGAAGATAGAAGATTCACCCTGAGCATATTAACTCAGAGACATGGTGACCCATATGGACCCACTGGCTATTCTGCACCTGGACTTAGATTTCTAACCAAATGCAGATTCAGCCACTTGCTGCTCAACAGACAATAAATCATGGGGCAAGCTTTCATTGAGCAGAAAGATGCTTTATTCAGAAAAGCCAGTGATCTGAGGAAAAGGCGGACTTGCATCCATGACAGTTCTGCTCAGCCATGACTATCTTTAAAGGGAAACAATCTCAGTTCATCCTTAAGGCAGGAAGTCACGGTCATTTTTCCATTGCTGCAAGCCTGCTGACTTCCTATTTTCTCCAGGACACTGTCTTGCTTGAGTGACCCACCAGCAACCAGAGGTTCTCTTGCCCGTGTGGTCCACCTGCATTTTAATAAGGGGAAGCTAGGGGAGGAAAGTCAGTCATTCTTAAACCTTTTTTTTTTTTTTTTGGCTACACCGTTGGGCATGCAAGGTTTTCTTCCCCAACCAGGGGTCGAACCCATGCCCGCTGCACTGGGAGCGTGGAGTCTTAGCCACTGGACTGCCAGGGAAGTCCCTGGAGTATAACTCTTCACATAATTTGTCCTCACTGAGTTCCCTTCCAATGGGGCAGTCTCCATGTTCTTGTTAGAAATAAGTACAAGAAGGTGCTTCTAATGTGCCCATAATAATTTATTTCTTCCTCTAGTTGCTGCTTATTTTGTGGTACTTTGTTCGTGAAAATTCATCTTGCTCACACTTAGGAAGCATGCACTTATAAGTATGTATAGTAGGCTTTTAAACGTTTACCGAAAATTGCACAACGGTCCAGTCATTTTCTCCACAAGCAACAAATACAGGGCTTTAGATGCCTCCACCTTCACACTCCACCGAGGCTCACAGTGTCCCTTGCACCAGCTGATCCTCCAGGGCATGGAGGGATTCCACGCAGCATCTACTTCCTGTGGTTAAGATGACTCAGCACCAGGGATGTCTTTGTCAAGAGTCTGGGAGGTGGAGGCTGGTGGCCGGTGGCTGCTGATGATTGTTCCCTGCCAGGCTGTGTCGGATCCCGTATCCAAAGTATATGAGAAATCCTAGCAGGGAGATGAAATGATGAGAAGGAAATGCAGGTGCTCTCCTCACTTCCAAATGCCCAGTAGACCTCCTATGGTGTCTGATACAGTGGGCGGAGAAATAGTAGGAAGATGTTGGGTTCAGTCATTCAAGAAACCTCTTTATCCCAGAAAACAACTTACCAATGGCATTCCAGATGCCAAACAGGGCCCATGTCCCGGAGGTCGTCTGCATCATCAGGTAAACATTCACGAAGATGCTGACCAGTGGGAGGACAGGCAGAGCAGGGACCTGTGGGCAGAGTCAGTTCATCCCTGAACACAGCCCAGACGTCTAAAAGGGAGACCCGACCCCACGTGGGTGGGAGGCTCCTGTCCTCCTCGGGCTGTGCATGCAGTGCCTACTGAGATTATGTGTGCAAAGCCCTGAGGGTGGATCAGGGAAGAGTCCATTGGTTTCAGTCTCTCCCCTCATTCTCTGTCCAGGAAAGGATATTTTGCCGTCAAAGGACACAGACCTCATTCACCCAAGGAGGACACTTTGGACACATAAGCTCACTTACCCTGAATGGAAGAGGAGAGGGGTCCTGGGGCTGCCTCCAGATGATGGCCGTGACCCCAGTGATGAGCAGCAGCAGCAGCACAGCCACTGTTGTGAGCACGGGGTCTCCAGAGAACACCTGGCTGGGCCACTGGGCCAGAATCAGGCTCAGGACAATCAGCAAGAGAACTGCAAGGGTCAAGGAGGAGGAGAACAGTCTGGACCCAGAAGACAAAGACGTCAGGATCTCGGGTCACATCCCTCCCTGAAACCACTGATATCAGGAAGCGCCATCATATCTGCAAGACTCCTCCACTGACAAAATACACACTCTCACTCCATCCTGTCAATTTCAAAATATGACCAAAAAGAGACGTCCCAGTGCTCACCAAGCAGGAAGGCACAACCATAGACAATCTGGGCAGATTTCTGGGTGGGGGTGGTGCTGACAGGCAACCACAGACTCTTGAGAGTCTTTGAGCTTCCTGCTTCAGGTTCAGAGTCCAAAGGATTTTCCTTGACTAGAGGCCTCATCTGAATTTTGTCTTCTGTTTTCTCATTCTTGCTTAAATTCCAGTCTGGCTGGTACCTGAATTAGAGATATTATAGGAGTATTAACAGCAGTCCCTACTCATTCAAAAACAGGCATCTTAATGCACCACTTTCCTGCTTTAAGCAGAGCAGGAGTTTAGAAGGCTGAAGGAGGTGGCGGGTGGGGGATAGGGGCATGGGCCAAGATGGCAGAATAGGACGGGGAGACCACTTTCTCCACCACAAATCCATTGAAAGAATCTTTGAACACTGAGCAAACTCCACAAAACAAATTCTGAACGTTGGCAGAGGCCATCAGCCACCCAGAAAAGCAGCCCATTGACTTCAAAAGGAGGTAGGACAAAATATAAAAGATAAAAAGAGAGACAAAATAGTTAGGGACAGAGATCCATCCCGGGAAAGTGAAAGTGAAAATGACGTCTCTCAGTCATGTCCAACTCTGCGACCCGTGGACTGTAGCCCACCAAGCTCCTCCGTCCATGGGATTCTCCAGGCAAGAATACTGGAGTGGGTTGTCATTTCCTTCTCTAGGGACAGAGATCCATCCCGGGAAGGGATTATTAAAAGAGAAGTTTCCAAACACCAGGAAACCCTCTCACCAGCAGGTCTGTGGGGAGTTTTGGAATATCAGAGGGCAACAAAATCAGGAGGAAAAATAAATAAAACCCTCATGTTACATCCCTAACAGCTACTCCCAGCTGAGAAGTACCCCAGATGCTTTTCTCCACCACCAGCAAGCAGGGGCTGAACGTGGAGGAGCAGGCTGCATTGCTTAGGGTAAGAACTGGGCCTGAATGCTTTGAGGGCAATCTAAGGGAGCTAACGTGACATAGAAACCTAAACAGTGGGATAGCCAGAGAGACAGGGAAATAAAGAGAGAGAGAGAGAACTATCCCGCAAAAAGCCTGAACCTAAGGCACTGCCAGCCTGCTCACAGAACAAAGGACTGAGCGAATACCAGAGGAGAGCTAGCTGGCTGCAGACCAGGCCATCCCCAGCTTGAGGCAGGTAGCAAGGAGCCAAAGCCGGAAAGGGGAAATCTTGGCCACAGAGAGGGCATCCCCTACCAAACTGTGAACAGGCTTCCGGTTTCTAACCAAGACTTCCTGAGATTCTCAGAGGTTAACATCCACCGGGAGGGTCGCAGCCAGAGATCAGCTCCCCAGAAAAGACACACTGCACACCAGAGACGGGCGTGCCCCAGAAACCAAGCGACTGGGACCAGGGCTGTGATTAGACACACTGCACCTTAGTAGAGTGTGCGCCAAGCACCTGGTCTCCTGAGCTGCTTGGATCATGGAAGGGCACAAAACGCAGGCCCAACGGAGTCCATGCTTTTGTGGAGTACCCGAGAACCTGAACCTGAGCAGCTTAGACCTGGGAAGTGCATGCAACCCAGGCCCCACTTTCTGCAGAGCAACCTGAAGCCTGAGCAGTGTAGACTGGGAAAGCGCGCGCGCGCGCACACACACACACACACACACACACACGCCGTGAGCAGGGGCAAACCCTGTGTGGCTGAGACACTGGGAGCACTCCCCACACACCCCAGTGATATTTGTTTGCAGTTTTCCTCCCTCCCCACAGCACCACTGAACAAGTGAGCCTAAACAAGAGTCCACCTTCGCCCCCTTGTGTCAGGTCAGAAATTAGACACTGAAGAGACCTGCAAACAGAAGAAGCCAAATAAACACAGGGAACTGCTTTGGAAGTGACAGGTCCAACAGATTAAAATCCCTGTCATTAACACTGACTACATTGGAAGGGGCCTATAGATCTTGAGAAATATAAGCTGGAACAAGGAACTATCTGAAACTGAACTGACCCCACACTGCCCGCAAGAGCTCTTTTTTTCAAAGCAAACTTCTTATATTTTTCTTATATATTTTGTGATTTTTTTTTTAATGATATTGTATTTTTGAGAGTCTAACCTCTACTCTAAATTTTTAATCTTTGCTTTATGGTATTTGTTATCAGTTTTGTACATTTAAGAATCCAATCTTCAGTATCCATTTTTACTTAGGACTGTGATTATTGGCTTGATTACACTCTCCCCCTTTTGACTCTCCTTTTTCTCCCCCAGGTCACCTCTATCTCCTCTCTCCCCCTTCTCTTCTCAACCCAACTCTGTGAATCTCTGTGTGTGTTCCAGGATGCTGAGAACACTTAGGGAACAAAATACAGCCTAGATCTATCTCTCTCCTTTTGATTCCCCCCTTTCTCCTCCTGCTCACCTCTATCTCCTTCCTCCCTCTCCTCTTCTCTGTGTAACTCCATGAACCTCTCTGAGGGTTCCAGACTGTGGAGAGCACATAGGGAATTGATTACTGGCTAGATTGCTCTCTCCCCTTTTGATTCTCCCTCTTCTCCTTCTTGTCACCTCTATCTCCTTCCTCCCTCTCCTCTTCTCTGTGTAACTCTGTGAACCTCTCTGAGGGTTCCAGACTGTGGAGAGCACATAGGGAATTGTTTACTGGCTAGCTTGCTCTCTCCCCTTTTGATTCCCCCTCTTCTCCTCCTGGTCACCACTATCTCTGTCCTCCCTCTTCTCTTCTCCATGTAACTCTGTGAACCTCTCTGGGTGTCCCTCACTGTGGAGAATGTTTTCACCATTAACCTAGAAGTTTTATCATCAGTGCTATATGGATGGAGAAGTCTTGAGGCTACGGTAAGAAGACTGAAAGCCAGAGGCGGGAGACTTAAGCCCAAAACTTGAGAACACCAGAGAACTCCTGACTCCAGAGAACATTCATTGATAAGACATCATCCAAAAGCCTCCATACCTACACTGAAACCAAGCACCACCCAAGAGCCAACAAGTTCCAGAGCAAGACATACCACACATATTCTCCAGCAATGCAGGAACATAGCGCTGAGCTTCAGTATACAGGCTGCCCAAAATCACACCAAACCCACAGACATCTCAAAACTCACTACTGGACACTGCATTACACTCCAGAGAGAAGAAATCCAGCTCCACCCACCAGAACACTGACGCAAGCTTCCCTAACCAGGAAACCTTGACAAGCTGCTCGTCCAACCCCACAAACAGGAAGGAACCTCCACAATAAAAAGGAACCACAAACTACCAGAATACAGAAAGGCCACCCCAAACACAGCAATCTAAATAAGATGAAAAGGCAGAGAAATACTCAGAAGGTAAAGGAACATGATAAAAACCCACCAAACCAAATGAAAGAGGAGGAAATAGGGAGTCTCCTTGAAAAAGAATTCAGAAAAGTGATAGTAAAAATGAACCAAAATCTTGAAAACAAAATGGAGTTACAGGTAAATAGCCTGGAGACAAGGATTGAGAAGATGCAAGAAATGTGTAACAAGGACCTAGAAGAAATGAAAAAGTCAATAATGAATAATGCAATAAATGAGATCAAAAACACTCTGGAGGGAACCAACAGTAGTTTAACGGAGGCAGAAGATAGGATAAGTGAGGTAGAAGATAGAATGGTAGAAATAAATGAAGCACAGAGGAAAAAAGAATTAAAGAAATTAGGACAACCTCAGAGACCTCCTGGACAATGTGAAACTCCCCAACATTTGAATCATAGGAGTCCCAGAAGAAGAAGATAAAAAGAAAGGCCATGAGAAAATACTTGAGGAGATAATAGTTGAAGAATTCCCTAAAATGCATAAAGAAATAGTCACCCAAGTCCAAGAAACCCAGAGAGTCTCAAACAGGATAAACCCAAGGTGAAACACCCCAAGACACATATTAATCAAATTAACAAAGATCAAACACAAAAAATAAATATTAAAAGCAGCAAGGGGAAAACAACAAATAACACACAAGGGGATTCCCATAAGAATAACAGCCGATTTTTCAATAGAAACTCTTCAGGCCAGAAGGGAATGGCCTGAAGGACATACTTAAACTGATGAAAGAGAAAAACCTACAACCCAGATGACTGTACCCGGCAAGGATCTCATTCAAATATGAGGGAGAAATCAAGAGCTTTACAGACAAGCAAAACCTGAGAAATTCAGCACCACCAAACCAGCTCTTCAACAAATGCTAAAGGATCTTCTCTAGACAGGAAACACAGAAACGATTTATAGACTCGAACCCAAAACAACAAAGTAAATGGCAACGGGATCACACTTATCAATAATTACCTTAAATGTAAATGGGTTGAATGTCCCAGCCAAAAGACAAAGACTGGCTGAATGGATACAAAAAGAAGACCCCTATATATGCTGTCTACAATAGACCCACCTCAAAACAAGGGACACATAGAGACTGAATGTGAAGGGCTGGAAAAAGATATTTCACACAAATGAAAAAACAAACAAACAAACAAAAGCAGGCATAGCGATATTCATATCAGATAAAAAAGACTTCAAAACAAGGGCTGTGAAAAGAGACAAAGAAGGACACTACATGATGATCAAAGGGTCAATCCAAGAAGATATAACAATTATAAATATATATGCATCCAACACAGGAGCAAGAGAAGGGGACTACTATCAACAACTATATACCAATAAAATGGACAACTTGGAAGAAATGGGCAAGTTCTTAGAAACTTTCCAAAACTAAACTAGGAAGAAATAGAACATCTTAACAGACCCATCACAAGCATGGAAATCAAAACTGTAATCAGAAATCTTCCAGCAAACAAAAGCCCAGGACCAGATAGCTTCACAGCTGAATTCAACCAAAAATTTAAAGAGGTAACACCTATCCTAATCAAACTCTTCCAGAAAAGTGCACAGGAAGGTCAACTGCCAAAGTCATTTTATGAGGCCACCAACACCCTAATACCAAAACCCGACAAAGATGCCACAAAAAAAAAAAAAGAGAGAGAAAACTACAGGCCAATATCACTGATGAACATAGATGCAAAAATCCTTAAGAAAATGCTAGCAAACAGAATCCAACAACACATTAAAAAGATCATACATCATGACCAAGTGGGCTTTATCCCAGGGATGCATGGATTCTTAACAAATTGAAAGATAAACAACATATGATTCTCTCCATAGATGCAGAGAAAGCCTTTGACAAAATTCAACTTCCACTTATGATAAAAACTCTCCAGAAAATAGACGTAGAAAGAACATACCTCAACATAATAAAAGCTATATGTGACAAACCCACAGCAAACATTATCCTCAATGGGGAAAAATTGAAAGCATTTCCCCTAAAGTCAGGAACAAGGCAAGGGTGCCCATTCCCACCACTACTATTCAACATAGTTTTGGAAGTTTTGGCCATGGCAATCAGAGCAGAAAAAGAAATAAAAGGAATCCAGATTGGAAAAGAAGAAGTAAAACTCTCATTGTTTGCAGAGGACATGATCCTCTACATAGAAAACCCTAAAGACTCTACCAGAAAATTACTAGAGCTAATCAATGAATATAGTAAAGTTACAGGATAAAAAATCAACACACAGATATCCCTTGCATCCCTACACACTAACAATGAGAAAACAGAAAGAGAAATTAAGGAAACAATTCCATTCACCATTGCAACAAAAAGAATAAAATACTTAGGAATATATCTACCTAAGGAAAAAAAAAAGACCTATACATAGAAAAGTATAAAACAGTGATGAAAGAAATCAAAGAGGACACAAATAGATGGAGAAATATACCATGTTCATGGATTACAAGAATCACTATAGTGAAAATGACTATATTACCCAAAGTAGTCTACACATTCAATGCAATCCCTATCAAGCTACCAATGGTGTTTTTCACAGAACTAGAAAAAATAATCTCAAAATTTTTATGGAAATACAAAAAACATTGAAAAGCCAAAGCAATCCTCAGAAAGAAGAATGGAACCGGAGGAATCCACTTGCCTGACTTCAGGCTCTACTACAAAGCTATAGTCATCAAGGCAGTATGGTACTGGCACAAAGACAGAAATATAGATCAATGGAACAAAATGGAAAGCCGATAGATAAATCCACGCACCTATGGACACCTTATCTTTGACAAATGAGGCAAGAATATACAATGGATTAAAGACAATCTTTTTAACAAATGGTGCTGGGAAAACTGGTCAGTTCAGTTCAGTCGCTCAGTCATGTCTGACTCTTTGCGACCCCATGAATCGCAGCACACCAGGCCTCCCTGTCCATCACCAACTCCCAGAGTTCACTCAGACTCACGTCCATCGAGTCAGTGATGCCATCCAGCCATCTCATCCTTGGTCGTCCCCTTCTCCTCCTGCCCCCAATCTCTCCCAGCATCAGACCCTTTTCCAATGAGTCAACTCTTCGCATGAGGTGGCCGAAGTACTGGAGTTTCAGCTTTAGCATCATTCTTTACAAAGAAATCCCAGGGTTGATCTCCTT
>SJYR01002634.1:368320-416561 GCA_006410655.1 Kobus ellipsiprymnus | reverse complement strand
CAGATGGGAAAACTGGTCCACCACTTGTAAAAGAATGAAACAAGAACACTTTCTAACACCATACACAAAAATAAACTCAAAATGGATTAAAGATCTAAATGTAAGACCAGAAACTGTAAAACTCCTAGAGGAAAACATAGGCAAAACACTCTCCGACATAAACACAGCAGGATCGTCTATGACCCACCCCAAGAGTAATTGAAATAAAAGCAAAGATAAACAAATGGGACCTAATTAAACTGAAAATCTTTTGCACAACAAAGGAAACCATAAGCAATGTGAAAAGACAGCATTCAGAATGGGAGAAAAGAATAGCAAACAAAGCAACTGACAAAGAACTAATCTCAAAAATATACAAGCAGCTCCTGCAGCTCAATTCCAGAAAAATAAATGACCCAATCAAAAAGTGGGCCAAAGAATTAAGCAGACATTTCTCCAAAGAAGACATAGAGGTGGCTAACACAAGAAAAGATGCTCAAGATCACTCATTATCAGATAAATTCAAATCAAAACCACAATGAGGTACCATCTCACACCAGTCTGAATGGCTGCTATCCAAAAATCTACAAACAATAAATGCTGGAGAGGGTGTGGATAAAAGGGAACCCTCTTACATTGTGGGAATGCAAATTAGTGCAGCCGCTATGGAGAACAGTGTGGAGATTCCTTAAAACACTGGAAATAAAACTGCCATATGATCCAGCAATCCCACTGCTAGACATACACATTGAAGAAACCAGAATTGAAAGAGACGTGTACCCCAATGTTCATCAGCACTGTTTAGAATAGCCAGGACATGGAAGCAACCTAGATGTCCATCAGCAGACAAATGGATAAGAAAGCTGTGGTACATATACACAATGGAGTATTACTCAGCCATTAAAAAGAATACATTTGAATCAGTTCTAATGAGGTGGGTGAAGCTGGAGACTATTATACAGAGTGAAGTAAGCCAGGGGAAAAAAACACCAATACAGTATACTAATGCATATATATAGGATTTAGAAAGATAGTAACGATAACCATATATGCGAGACAGCAAAAGAGACACAGATGCATAGAACAGTCTTTTGGACTCTGTGGGAGAAGGCGAGGGTGGGATGATCTGAGAGAATAGCACTGAAACATGTATATTATATGTGAAACAGATCATCAGTCCAGGTTCGATCCATGAGACACTGTGCTCAGGGCTGGGGCAGTGGGATGACCCAGAGGGATGGGATTGGGAGGGAGGTGGGAGGGAGATTCAGGATAGGGAATACGTGTAAACCCATGGCTGATTCATGTGAATGTATGGCAAAAACCACTCCAATATTGTAAAGTAATTAGCCTCCAATTAAAAAAACAAACAAACAAACCTGAAGAGGATGAACTGCCTTTGAGTCTTTAGGAATGTAACAGCCCCAGTCAGGGCATAATGGAGTCTCACCTGAGGACAAGGACAAAAAACGCCACCAAGGAGTAAACCAGCAGGTGTCCAATCGACATGAGGTCCACCAGGTTACTGAACTCAAAGAGCAAGGCCATGATCCCTAGAATGAGGGCACAAAGGAGGTGGGGGTCAGCAGTGAGAAACCACTGGACATATCCAGATAAGGAAAGGGATAAAAGGAGGAGTGAGTTCTGAGGCTCACCTGCAAGAATTCCAGAGGACACGGTGGCCATTATGGGGGTCTTCGTGCGGGCATGGGTCCGAGAAAGTCCTCGGAAAAGGAGCCCATCCTCAGCCATTTCCTGGATGACCTGAGGCACGGGGAACAAGGAGCTCTGCAGTCTGGAAGGGATGGTGGGAACACCGGTGGGGATGTTGAGAAGTAGGAGAGACCAGGGTTCTGGCTCCCTAGTCTACCTCGGGTAAGGGGTCTTTCCCTTTCATCTCTCAATCCCAAGGGCTGAAACACCTGAGCATCTGACAGTTCATGGAGAGAAGGCCTTGACACTGACCTGTATAAAAGAAAACAGAGGATGCCAACAGCCACGACATATCTGGCAGGGCCCCACCCAACATGGACGAAAGCCTCCGGAAAGGGGCTGTCAGGCTGGATCTGGTAGTAGGGCACCATGACAGTGAGAGTCGCCGAGACACCAAAATACGCCAAAAAGCAGATGAAGACCGTGGTCATGATGCTGATGGGGATGGAGCGACGAGGATTTGGGGCTTTTTGCCCTGCAGGGTTGGTAAACACCTTGGATTAGGAAAACACTAAACCACAGCACAAAAACCACTTTCCTCTTGAACTTTGAAAAGCTTTAAAAAATCTTCTATCAACCCCTATGCCCAAGGGCAGCCCAATCCCCTGATGGGACACACAAAACCCAGTTACCTTTAGTGACAATGTCATCAAAACCCACAAACGAGTAGAAACATAGAGCTGCTCCATGGAGAATTCCATCATAGTTGAAGGGCACAAACCCTCCGGAACCCAGAGGGCCCAAGCTACAGTGAGAGAAGAAGCAAGAAAGATCATGAGGGAGGTAGGTTCAGTTATCTCTGCTGGACTTCACAGTTAATACCACAAGCCCTGGGCTCCAGGACCTCGTTATCCAGATCCACCAGCCCAGATCTCTTTAGTCCCTGCCAGATTCCCAGCTCTGCACCAGCCCCAACAAGCATGACAAGGACCAGGAGCACCCTCCTGACCTATAGATGTCACCAGATTCAGACGTGTTCAATGTGTAGTCCTGTTCCGTGAGCTTCCAGTTGTGCAGGTCTCCCTTAATGAAGCCAGAGAGGATGATGAAGCTGAGAACCAAAAGGTTGATGCCTGTGGATATTTTTCCAACCAGGACTGACTCACGAGCTCCCAGAACCAGTACTCCTGTGGGAAAGATGGAATACGAGACATTCCAAGATAATCAAATCAAATCCATAGACACAGAAAGCAGACTAGTGGTGGCCAGAGGTTAGGGGGCTGGGAGATTAGGATGGATAGTCTGTCTTTGCTCAGTGGGTAGTGGGTTTCCTTTTGCTGTGATGAAAATGTCTGAAGTTAAATGAAAGTGATGGTTATATGTCTTGAATGCCGTAAGTACCACTGAATTGCATACTTTAACATGGTTAGTTTCTTACTGTGGCCATTATCATATAATATGGACTCAGTCACTTGGTCATGTCCAACCCCTCGAGACACACAGACTGTAGCCTGCCAGGCTCCTCTGTCCATGGAATTTTCCAGGCAAGATTACTGGAGTGGTTGCCACTTCCTACTCCAGTCACATAATATACACAACTATCAAATCATCATGATGTTCACCTTCAGCTTGCATAATGTTGTGTGTCAATTATATATCAATAAGGCTAAGGAAAAATAATAAAATGGCTCATTTTATGCTATGTTAATTTCCTCCCAATTGAAAAAAGTCTCAGTAGAGAGGAAGAAACTTGTCACTCTAAGTAAATAATTCTCAGCTGGGGGTGATTTGGGTCTCCAAGGGACATTTGGCAATGTCTGGAGACATCCCGATTGTCACAGTTTGGGAAATACGAGTCACAGGTGTTTAGTGAATCAAGTCCAAAGATGCTACACACCTGACAGTGATTGATTGAGAAAACCCTGCAGTGCTGCATCAGCCCCCAACACCAAAGGCTGTTTCAGCCTGGAAGGTCAGCAATGCCGAGGGTGGGAAACAACGGTCTACATCTTGACTTCCTGTCTTTCGTTAACCAGACCCTAATTTCTAGTTCCCACAGTTCTGCCACCTCATGCCTTTCCCACCCTAGTTCCCCCGCCACCCCACATCCCAGTCTTCCCATCCTAACTTGGATCCCTGTCTCACCCGTGAGCAACAGCACCAGGAACAGCGCGACCAAGTCTGGATACTTGGCCAGATAGTAGGGCATATACGGAGAGAAAGTTCCCTCTAAGGCCTGAAAGATGTGGTTCCCAATCAGGCTGCCGAAGGCGATGCTCCAGGCCCTGGCCACGCTGCCCGTGCCTGAAGCAGAATAAGAAGGAACATTCCTTGACAAATATAAATTGGACACCCCCCCCCCATACACCAAGATCCCTTTGCGGATCACAGCATTGTCGTGGTGAAGGGCAAGCATAGCTCAATAAAACTATGAGCCATGCCATGCAAGACCACTCAAGACAGATGGATCACAGTGAAGAGTTCTGACAAAACATGGGCCCTGGAGAAGGAAATGGCAACCCACTCCTGTATTCTTGTTAGGAGGACCCCATGGATAGCATGAAAAAGCAAAAAGGTATGATGCCCGAAGAGGAGCCTGCCAGGTCAGAAGGTGTCCAACATGGGAAAGATTGAAGATGAAAGGAGAAGGGGGTGGCAGAGGATGAGATGAGTTTGAGCAAACTCCAGGAGAGAGTGGAGGACAGAGGAGCCTGGTGTGCTGTAGCCCATGGGGTTGCAAAGAGTTGGACACAATTTAGTGATGGAACAACAACAACAAATACACAAAGTCATGTGTGTTGGGGGAAAAATACAAAAAAAATACCAAATCTCAGAGAGCTTCTTTCCATGGGTTGGGGAAAATAGACCCAGATAATTCTAAAATAGGTTAACTATTTAATGTCAGTGGGAGATCAAAGTTATGCAAGAAATGAGGGAACTGGGAGCAAGTTTTCCATGTGATGAGGATTAAAATTTTAGTTCAAATGCTAATGGAAACTCTAGGAAGGCAACTGCTAAGCAGAGACTTCAGTATGGTGAGGGGATAAGCCTGTGGGCCATGCCTCCCTCTCACCCACTCCCTACAGTGCCCTTTCCTCTGGGTTCTTGGTCCATTATTTCAGGAAAGCAGGGGAGAGCTGAGAAGAATGAAGTTGTGGACTTTTCCTGACGTTATTTCCCTCCTCCCCTCACGGAGTGGATGATGCAGTTCTCATGCACGACCGAAGACCCAAACACCCGCTGCTGGTCTCCCAGACTTCACTCCCACACCTACCCCCCACCCATCCCCTCACCAACGACATAGGACAGTATGAGGTTCCAGGCAGTGACGAAAGCCCACAGTTCTCCCACGCTGATGTAGCTGTAGAGATACGCAGAACCGGTCCACGAGACCTGTGTCCCAAACTCGGCATAGCAGAGCCCAGACAACACAGAGGACGCAGCGGCCACCAAGAAGGAGACGACGATCGCTGGTCCAGCGATGAACATGGCCACTTCTCCGACCAGGATGTACACGCCAGCCCCCAGCGTGCTGGCCACACCGAAGGCCACCAGCTTCAGGGTGTTCAGAGGAGCCGTGGGACTCTCAGCATCCTCGGTGGGCTCCAGGAGCCGCCTGCGGACCAGCTTCTGACCGAACTGGTGGAGATCCTGACACCGCATCCTGGATGGAGTTGAGGAGCTGTGATCTGCTAGGAAACAAGACACGAAGCCATCAGCAAGGTCCACCCGCCCTTGGCCCTGGGAGTCCCATTCCACGGAGTAGTGGAGCAATGAGAGGCAGGTGGTAAAAGGACACTTGGGACAAGGTCTCCATCTCTGAGCTTTGGTTTCTTCAAACACAAAGAAATCTTCTCACATGTTTCAAAGTTACTGGAAAGGCTTTTTAAAGAGAAGTGAAGTGGGGCGGATTAGGTCTCCCCCAGAATGTGCCACTTGGAATATGGACTGTTTGGTGTGTGTCTGTGCTCACTTCTGTCTGACTCTTTGAGACCCCCTGGACTGCAGCCTGCCAGGCTCCCCTGTTGTGGGATTCTCCAGGCAAGAATGCTGGAGTGGGTTGCCATGATCTCTTCCAGGTGATCTTCCCAACCCAGGGATCCAACCTGAGTCTCCTGTGTCTCCTGCATTGGCAGATGGACTCTTTACCACTGAGACCCCTGGGAAATCCCTGGATTGTCTTGAGCTGAGGAAAATTAAGACCCGCAGACTCAGGAAACGCTTTCTGTCTCTCCTTTAACTGCTCAAATGTACATGTACAAGCACAAACATACATGCATTTATTGTGCCTCAATATGCAGCCTTTAAAAAAAAATTGAACATTTGTGGCAACTGTATGTTGTCAGATGATGGTTAGCAATTTTTCTTTTTACAAATAAAGTGCCTAAAAATTACAGAATCTGAAGGAGTAAGGAAACCTGGAGCCTGGAAGGCCATAGTCAAAGGGATTGCAGAGAGTCAGACAAGACTGAGCGACTAAACAACAGGACTGGCGAAGCTGGGGATCCCCCTGAGAGTTGGGAGAAGTTAGAAGGGGGTCATTTAGAATGTCAGAAGAGTTAATTAACCTCAGTCCATTTTCCCATTTTGTGGCAAAAAAGATCTAATTGTAAGATAGCATTGTAATCTAGAGACCCAAGTTTTAGGCCACTTTCCAATCTCCAATTTAAATAAAGGCCAGACATTGTTAAAGCAAACCTGAGTTTTCCCTTTCTTGGCCCATCATGCTTTCAAAGGGAATCCTCCTGGGCTGAGCTTCTCTGGGGTCTCAGAGAGTAAAGAATCTGCCTGCAGTACAGGAGACCCAGGTTCGATTCCTGCGTGGGGAAGATGCCCCAAAGAAGGGAACGGAAACCCACTCCAGTGTTCTTGCCTGGAGAATCCCATGGACAGAGGAGCCTGGCGGGCTGCTACTGTCCATTGGGTCACAGAGACTCGGACATGACTTCATGACTGAACAACAGTTACAACAAAGTGGGAGCGATTTGCTGCTGCTGGTGGTAGGTGCTGAGCCTTGACTCCAGGAGTGGTTCTCTCAAAGTTGATGAGGAAGCTCTGCTTGGGTGGGGGACAGGCTGGGGGTTGTTGTTTAGGCAGAATGAGAGAAACGGGGAGAGGGGCAAGAAAAAGATAACTGGGCTCCTTCATTGAGCGGACCTAGATCAAGACCTGGAGGTCTTGGAAAGAGAACAAAGCAGAGAGTGAGAGCAAGTTCTCCTGGGAGAGAGAGAGTCAGAAGTCTCCAGCGAGCAGTTTGGGAGAGACCTGCAGTTTACCGTGAAATCCTGGGTTTCAGCCCCAAATGATCTTGGAGAGAGAGAGAGACAACCATGAGCGCTGGCTTAGTTCTCTGCCCAAGAAATGGGCTGCCGTCTATGGGGTCGCACAGAATCAGACATGACTGTAGCGACTTAGCAGCAGCAGCAACAGCCTGGATGAAAACCAGGAACCCTAGTCGCCAGTCCATCGGGGGCTAGAAACTAGAAACAAGGTTCTTCTGGTTCTAGTCCCCAGTTTAAAAAAAAAAAAAAAAAAAGGCATTTCTCCAGGAGGCAAAAACTAAAAATATGGTAAAAGTGTATTACTGGAATTACTGGAGACACAGCTCAGTCATGAAGGAGCACAGTTTGTTTAGCTAAGACAGAAGCCAGGCAGGGTTCACACACATGAGAAAGGCTGCGGGCATCCTCCCGAAGGAGGAGGAGCCCCATAAAGAGATTGTTAAATCGTCTATGCAGGGCAGTTCTTCCCATCTTTGTTTATCTTGGCCAGTTACCTGATTTTTTTTTTCCACCTGACCTGCCCTAGGACCCTCCCTGACAGGTGTGTGCAGCTTTTTTCTAGAAGGATTCCAGCACACAGGCCTGTGGGGCCTGGACATCACCTATTATGAGATGGCACCCCCTCCTTTTTGCCCCCCAAGGAAACTTTCTGCATATGTGTGGTGCCCCAAAGATAGAAAATATGTGACCTCTTGATCTTTTACCCTTACAAGGTTTAGCCCCTTTCTGTCCCTGCTGTGATTGTTATAGTAACATGTCCACAGCAGGCAAAGTCCAGCTATTTACCCTGTTTCTGCTGCCTGAGGAGGCCTTACAAATAGCTGTGAAAAGAAGAGAAGCGAAAAGCAAAGGAGAAAAGGAAAGATATAAGCATCTGAATGCAGAGTTCCAAAGAATAGCAAGGAGAAAGAAGAAAGCCTTCCTCAGTGATCAATGCAAAGAAATAGAGGAAAACAACAGAATGGGAAAGACTAGAGATCTCTTCGAGAAAATGAGAGATACCAAAGGAACAATTCATGCAAAGATGGGCACAATAAATGACAGAAATGGTATGGACCTAACAGAAGTAGAAGACATTAAGAAGAGGTGACAAGAATACACAGGAGCACTGTACAAAAAAGATCTTCATGACCAAGATAATCACGATGGTGTGACGACTCACCTAGAGCCAGACATCCTGAAATCATGAAGTCAAGTGGGCCTTAGAAAGCATCACTATGAACAAAGCTAGTGGAAGTGATGGAATTCCAGTGGAGCTATTTCAAATCCTGAAAGATGATGCTGTGAAAGTGCTGCACTCAATGTGCCAGCACATTTGGAAAACTCAGCAGTGGCCACAGGACTGGAAAAGATCAGTTTTCATTCCAATTCCAAAGAAAGGCAATGCCAAAGAATGCTCAAACTACCGCACAATTGCACTCATCTCACGCGCTAGTCAAGTAATGCTCAAAATTCTCCAAGCCAGGCTTCAGCAATACATGAGACATGAACTTCGAGATGTTCAAGCTGGTTTTAGAAAAGGCAGAGGAACCAGAGATCAAATAGCCAACATCCACGGGATCATGGAAAAAGCAAGAGAGTTCCAGAAAAACATCTATTTCTGCTTTATTGACTATGCCAAAGCCTTTGACTATGTGGATCACAATAAACTGTGGAAAACTCTGTAAGACATGGGAATACCAGAACACCTGATTGCCTCTTAAGAAACCTATATGCAGGTCAGGAAGAAACAGTTAGAACTGGACATGGGACAACAGACTGGTTCCAAATAGGAAAAGGAGTACATCAAGGCTGTATATTGTCACCCTGTTTATTTAACTTCTATGGAGAGTACATCATGAGAAACTCTGAGCTGGAGGAAGCACAAAATGGAATCAAGATTGCCGGGAGAAATATCAATAACCTCAGATGTGCAGATGACACTACCCTTATGGCAGAAAGTGCTGTTGCTGCTGCTGCTAAGTCACTTCAGTCATGTCTGACTCTGTGCGACCATATAGACAGCAGCCCACCAGGCTCCCCTGTCCCTGGGATTCTCCAGGCAAGAACACTAGAGTGGGTTGCCATTTCCTTCTCCAATGCAAGAACATGAAAAGTGAAAGTGAAATCGCTCAGTTGTGTCCAACTCTTAGCGACCCCATGGACTACAGCCCACCAGGCTCCTCCATCGATGGGATTTTCCAGGCAAGAGTACTGGAATGGGTTGCCATTTCCTTCTCCAGGAGAAAGTGAAGAGGAACTAAAAAGCCTCTTGATGAAAGTGAAAGAGGAGAGTGCAAAAATTGGCTTAAAGCTCAACATTCAGAAAATGAAGATCATGGCATCTGGTCCCATCACTTCACGGGAAATAGATGGGGAAACAGTGGAAACAGTGTCAGACTTTATTTTTTTGGGCTCCAAAATCACTGCAGATGGTGATTGCAGCCAAGAAATTAAAAGACACTTACTCCATGGAAGGAAAGCTATGACCAACCTCGACAGCCTATTAAAAAGCAGAGACATTACTTTGCCAACAAAGGTCCTTCTAGTCAAGGTGATGGTTTTTCCAGTGGTCATGTATGGATGTGAGAGTTGGACTGTGAAGAAAGGTGAGCACCAAAGAATTGATGCTTTTGAACTGTGGTGTTGGAGAAGACTCTTGAGAGTCCCTTGGACTGCAAGGAGATCCAACCAGTCCATCCTAAAGGAGATAAGTCCTGGATGTTCATTGGAAGGTCTGATGTTGAAGCTGAAACTCCAATACTTTGGCCACCTCATGCAAGGAGTCGAAGGGACTGGGGGCAAGAGGAGAAGGGGACGACAGAGGATGAGATGGTTGGATGGCATCACCAACTAGATGGACATGAGTTTGGTAAACTCTGGGAGTTGGTGATGGACAGGGGGGGCTGGCATGCTGCGATTCATGGGGTCACAGAGTCAGACACGACTGAGCAAATGAACTGAACCGAACTGCCATTTCCATCTCCAAGTGCCAACAGAAGTCTAGACCTCACCTGCTTCGTTCCTCAGGAAATGTAAACAGAAGGCTAGTTGTAGCTGTAGTTCTTTCTCATGTTCATCTCCCCTTCGTGTGTCATCTTTAAATACTCCAGACAGAGAACCTAGGAGGACAGATGACAAGAGCAATAAAGTTTAAATGCTTCTACAGTATGATGAGGGCTTCCCTGGTGGCTCAGACGTAAAGAATCTGCCTGCAATGCAGGAGTTCCCAGTTCGATCTCTGGGTCAGGAAGATCTCCTGGGGAGGGAATGGTAACCCACCCCAGTATTCTCACCTGGGTAATCCCATGCACCGAGGAGCCTCGCAGGATATAGTCCATGGGATCACAAAAGAGCCAGATACAACTGAGTGACTAACAACATATATATATATATACACACACACACACACACACACACACATATATATATGTATATATGCATACATCTGTATTCATACATGCATACAGTGGAATACTTAGCCATGCATACATCTGTATTCATACATGCATACTTAGCCATGAAAAATGAAACAATGATACTTGCAGCTGTATGGACCTAGAGATTATCAGAGTTAGTGAAGTAAGTCAGAAAGGAAAGACAAACACCATATCATATCACTTATATCTGGAATCTAAAATACAACCCAAATGAACCTATCTATGAAACAGAAAGAGACTCACAGATGTAGAGACCAGACATATAATGGTCAAGGGAGAGGGAGAAGGAAGGATTGGGAGTTTGGGATTAGCACATGCAAACTATTCTATATCGATAAATAACAAGGTCCTACTGTATAGCACAGGGAACTATAATCAATATCTTGTGATAAACAGTCATTGAAAAGAATATATCAATACATATGTATATCTGAGTCACTTTGCAGTACAGAAGAAATTATCTCAACACTGTAAATCAACTATACTTCAATAAAATGAAAAGAAAATAGTTCAAATTGAAGAAGCCAATACGTGAGAGTCTAAATTAAAAAAAATAAGACATCTAAAATAGGCATGAGGGATTTAGTAGTAAGGAGCACTCCCCTCTTTAACAACAGCAGGACATTTGGAATCCAACCCACATATATTATATTGAAAAAAAAATCCACATTGGTTTTTAAAAATCTGACTTTTTAAACAAGTGTAATATAAAAGGAGAAAACATACAGAGTTTACAATAATGTAAGGACAGGGACTTAAGCCATGAGAATGGCGTGTCTGCTATCACCCTGTATAGAACTTTCTTGTTTAGTCACGCAGTCACGTCTGACCCTTTTGTGGCCCCATGGACTGTAACGTGCCAGGTTCCTCTGTCCCTGGGGTTTCCCAGGCAAGAAGACTGGAGAGGGTTGCCATTTCCTCCTTTAGGGGATCTTCCTGTCCCAGGGGTCAAACCCATGTCTCCTGCATTGGCAGGCAGACTCTTTACCCCTGAAGCACCAGGGAAGCCCAGTAGACAACCCCAACTGACAGGCACTCTCTTCCTGTTATGAATCACGAGAGAGCCACTCAGGTCCACCTCTGCTGCTTTCTCCCCACCCTCTCATCTTTCCAACATAATTTCCCACGTTTGTAATTCATCTCACGGTGACTGCGGTAACTGTCGGAGGTATGCTCACATTCCTGTTCTTTTTCCTTTTTCATTCAACACTTATCCTGTGTTTCCAAGTGAGTGTCCTGATCATTATCCCTTCCCTAACTTCCCAGCCCTCTGACCTCTATCTCTCAAATACTAACACCTTTTCATTTTTGTGTACTTCCTAAAGTGTCTGAAACTATTACTCAATTCTATATCCATCGCTGAGTTTGGGTGCTTTGTCTTTACATTATATGTGAATATTTTACATTGATGTTGAGTTCACTGTGGCCTGTGATTCACAGTTGATAACCTGCCTGCCCTCCCCTCCCCCCACTCCGGGATTCAGCATGTTAGTCCTCCCACCTGTGCCTCCTCTTCCTGCCTCTCTTCTGTCTCAGATGGAAACACTTCTTCATCTCACTCTGTCTCTCTCTTGCCTTCTGCCCCCTCCCCCTTGCATCCTGTTTTTGACATGAATTCATCACTGTGCCTTACTTAGATCAGCGGGTTTCCTGTCTTGGTTGCATTTGGAAACCAATCCAAATCCCTAAGCCAGGCTAGCCCTGACAGAACGGAAACTAAATCACAGGGGAATCGAGAGGAAATCATGTGACCTGGGAAGAGGATGAAAAAATTCCCAGTCACGGTATCGTCAATGATACTTCCATTATGAGGAGAACCTCTCGGGAACACACACACACACACACCACGCGTATTCTCCATTATCTTGTAAAAGGAAGGAGTCTAGAAATAAATGTAGTCTTTTCGTGTTTGTTGATATTGTTACTTTTTGGACTTCCCTGGTGGCACAGTGGATGAGAATCCACCAGCTACTGCAGGGCACATAGATTCGACTCCTGGTCTGGGAAGATCCCACGTGCCATGGAGCAACTAAGCCTGTGCTCCACAACTACTGAGCCTGTGCTCCACAATAAGAGAAGCCACCGCAAGAAGCATGCACACCAAAGCAAAGAGAGGCCCCCTCGCCACAACCAGAGAGAAAGCCCGTTATGCCCTGAGTCTGAGTCCCCAGAACTGAGAGAATAAGACGTCCACAGCAATGCAAGAGCATAAAGGGGTTTTATTGCTAGCTCGAGCCAGGACCCAGGTCTCACCCGGAGCAGTGGGATCTGACAAGGGCCCCGAGCTCTGACTCACTACTGCTTATATACTGGCAGTCCTTTGTTCTACTTGTGGGTTAGTTGGCATTACATGATTGGTTAGCTGGTGTGCGCGTGCGTGAATTTTAAACCTTGCATCTTATCTTTATTGGCTCAGGTCGGACCCAGAGGAGGGACCTCCCTGGTTGGCTGCAGCTATCCGGAAGTCTCGGTAGTCTTCTGGGATCGTGACTCAGGCTTTAGGCCTAGTGCAGCCTGCTGAGTCTGTCATGGCTACAGTTTAGGCCTAACATTCCCCCCTGTCTCTTGATCATATAGAGGAATCTTCTTCTTTGTTTTGGGACACAGCCTGATATTGTTGCCTGAGCATGAATAGCTGGACTGTATTAACACGCTCTTTTACAAAAGCCATAAGCCTGTTTAGGACACATGGGCCAAAAGTGAGTATTAGCAAAAGCACCATAAGAGGTCCTAACAGGGTAGAGATCAATGTTGTCAACCATGGGGATTGCTGAAACCAGGATTCGAACCACCCTTGCTGGGCTTCACGTTCTTTTTTTCGTTGAGCAAGACCCTCTCTCACTTTTGCCATAGATTCTCTTACTACCCCGGTATGGTCAGCGTAAAAGCAGCATTCTTCTCCCAGGGCTGCACAGAGCCCCCCCTGCTGCAGGAAAATCAAATCTAATCCCCTTCTGTTTTGTAAAACCACTTCGGACAGGGAGGTCAGGGATTTCTCTAAATGACTAATTGACTCTTCTATTCGGGTGATATCTTCGTCTGTGGCTGCCCGCAAGGAAGTAAACCCTTGTCCCTGGAGGGAGAGAGCCACGATTCCAGTTCCTGCCCCAGCGGCCCCAAGGCCGATCATAGCTGCCAGTGTGATAGCTGTAATTACCTCTCTTTTTGTCCTGCGAATGATCGATTGATCTTGTGTTTTCTGGGCCCAATAGTCATAGATTACGTCTGTAGAACGATACAGAATCTTTGGTACAACAGCCACTAAGATGCAGTCTTCTTCTTCGGGATGAAACACGGAAACATGTAAACAGGGGGTGAGGCCGGTGTGAGAGCAAGCCCACCAGCCCCCCCGTCTCCGGAACGACCCATTTGGTCACATTTAACTCTGAGAATGTAGCAATGCGGGAACATAAGGAGGATTTTACAGGGGGAACCCTGCCTATACAAAGTCCCTTTCCCCATACCTCCCTCATCGTGAGGCCCACTTTTCGTTCCCCCCAGTGGCATTGTGGAGGGTCTGTTGCATCAGTTAAGCTGTAGGAGGCCTTGAGACCCATTGCTTCATAGTAAGAGGGGTATAGGTTATAGCAAAGCCAGCAGGATTTGGTTGCCTCTGGGTGGGTTTGATTTAAGGTTATATAGGCTGCCTTGACCAGCTTCCACAAAGCGTCAGAGTTTCTCCCTAGATCATGGTTAGGTCGGGAACATAAGGAGGATTTTACAGGGGGAACCCTGCCTATACAAAGTCCTTTTCCCCATACCTCCCTCATTGTGAGGCCCACTTTTCGTTCCCCCCAGCGGCATTGTGGAGGGTCTGTTGCATCAGTTAAGCTGTAGGAGGCCTTGAGACCCATTGCTTCATAGTAAGGGGGGTATAGGTTATAGCAAAGCCAGCAGGATTTGGTTGCCTCTGGGTGGGTTTGATTTAAGGTTATATAGGCTGCCTTGACCAGCTTCCACAAAGCGTCAGAGTTTCTCCCTAGATCATGGTTAGGACCCGGAGGGTCGAGGGGAATGGTGGAGGCGGAGGTCGCAGAGGTTAGACTGGGGGTTGCGTGTATTCTCTCGACTGAGTTGGGACCTATGCTGTGTACTTGTGTCGGCTCTATGAGCTGACTTATAATTATAATCCCTCCGTAGTAAGTAAAGGAATCACTCTCCCCTGTTTGTATATCCCAGGACAAGCCAGAAACCCAAGATCTCTCCTTTTTAACTCTCTCCCAATTGAACCTAATCTTGACTTGTGCATAGTTACAACTCTCTTCGCATTCAAATGTGGGGTCTCCCAGGGCTCTGGGTGTGGGCTTGGTGAAAGAGAATGTGAGTAGGTCCCGGTTTCTTACCTCCCAACGTCGAGGCCCATCATTAGAGGTAACGCAATCCCATGATTTACAGAAATACTCCTGCATGCCCCCACAAGTTTTCCAGTTACTCCTCTGGTGGCCTGGACATGCCCAGATCCCCTGCATCCAGAGGTAACCTCTTGCCCATGGTACACCCACCATCGGTTTTGGGTCAAAATACAGATCTGGCCACCAGGTGTTAGGAGGATGTACTTCTGTAGTTGAGTTTAGTACTTCTCGTGTCAGTCTGTTTTGAAGTTTCCAGGTGATTTTGGCCGGCTGGTGTGGGCTCCCGTTGGTGGCTCCAGGGTTGAGGAGGATGGTTACCAGCAAGAAGGTCAGGGTGACTTGTCTGGATCTCGAAGGATGAGCCTTACTTTGAAGGGGTTGGATGGATGTGGTACCGCCTTCCATTTTAGTCTGGCCTTTTCTTGCTCTTCAGGAGTGGCCTCACGCACGTGATTGCAGTGCACCCAGGGTCCAGTGCCGTCCACCTGGCCTTACCTCAGTAAAATCTATTTCCCAGTGCTGTCCTGGCCTTTCTCCCCGGTACCTCAGTCCTGTATGCTGTCCTTTTCCCGGCCTCATCATCTGGCATGCCTTGCAGGCCTGGATAATGTCTCGTATAGCTGCTTGTTGTTGTGGAAACCGCAAACGTGCAGTCTGTAAAAGTGCTAGAGTCTTTTTTTGTCCTAGGTGGGTAGTCTGGTGTAAGTGGTTGCAGAGATGCTTTCCCAGGTTGACCGGCAGCAACAGGTAGTCATCTCGGTCCCGATACCATCTGTCTTTGTCCCTTAAACAGCTGGTATTTTTCTGGACCCAATTGAGGTCAGATTGGGAATACTCTGGGGTTGGGGGCAGGGCTCCCATCCCTGGGGGTGGAAGCCCCAGAGCTAAAATGGGTGCTCTGTATTCCCTATCAGCTGCCTCTCAGGCTGCTGCATCTGCTGCCCGGTTACCTTGAGCTCTGACATCTTTTCCTTTTTGATGTCCTGGAACATGCACTATAGACACGGTATGGGGCTGCTGAACAGCCACCAAGAGTCTGTGGATCTCGGGCAGGTTTTTGACTTCTTTTCCTTCTGCCATCAAGAAGCCCCGCTCTTTATATATTGGGCCCTGGATGTGTACTGTGCCATAGGCATACCGACTGTCAGTATAAACAGTTATTCTTTTTCCCGCTGCCCTTTCCAGGGCCTGAATCAGAGCAATCAATTCTGCTTTTTGTGTGATGTTCCCGGGGGCAGGGCTTCTGCCCAAATAACCTTTCCAGAGTCATCAACGATTGCTGCTCCTGCCCTCCTCTGTCCATCTTTTACGAAGCTGCTCCCATCTGTGAACCACATCAGTTCACTGTTACCCAAGGGCACATCTTTTAAGTCTTTTCTTATGGCCGCCACATTGGCCAGGATCTCACCACAATCGTGAAGGGGGCGGTCTTCCTCTGGATAGGGCAGGAGAGTGGCTGGGTTCAGGAAGCAGGGCGTCTGAAAGTGTATCCGAGGAGTGTCCAACAATAGTGCCTGGTAATGAGTCAAGCGGGCGTTAGAGATCCACTTACCCGGTAGCTGCTTAAGGATTCCCTCAATTGCGTGCGGAGTGAAGACCAGGAGCCGCTGTCCATAGGTTAGCTTGTCAGCGTCGTGGACCAAAAGGGCAGTGGTGGCAATAATCTGGAGGTAAGGTGGCCATCCCGCAGCCACTGGGTCTAGCTTCTTGGAAAGGTAGGCCACGGGTCGCCTCCAAGGTCCCCATTGCTGCATAAGAACTCCCTTTCCTATCCCTCGTTTTTCATCTATGAACAACTGGAAGGGCTTAGACGGATCGGGGAGAGCAAGGGCCGGGGCCTCCAGCAAAGCCTGTTGAAGCTCATGAAAGGCTTGCCTCATTGGCTCAGTCCAAGTCCAATCCTTGCTTTCTTTACTTCCCTCATACAGCGGCCTAGCCTTTTCTGCAACCCCCAGAATCCACAACCTGCAATATCCAACCATCCCGAGAAATTCTCGGACCTGACGGGGGTTTGCTGGCTCGGGGATCCGCAAGATGGTTTCTTTCATGGCCTGAGTCAGCCACCTCCGTCCCTGCTTTATTTTGTATCCTAAGTAAATGACCTCCTGTTTGATTATGTGGGCCTTCTTAGCGCTGGCCCGGTACCCCAACGTTCCCAAAGTTTGGAGGAGGTCGCCTGTCGCCTCGGAGCAGGCCTCCCTTGTGGCTGCCGCCAGCATGAGGTCATCTACATACTGTAACAAGACAATGTCGGGGTGTTTAGCCCAGTACTCATGGAGGTCTTCACCCAAGGCCTCATTAAATAGTGTTGGCGAGTTCTTGAAGCCCTGTGGAAGTTGAGTCCAAGTCAGTTCTGGGGTCTGGCTGTCTTCTTCTGTCCACTCAAAAGCGAAGATCTCTTGGCTTGGAGGGGCCAGAGGCAAGCTAAAAAAGGCATCTTTCAAATCCAGGACAGTATACCAGACATAGTTAGGTGGAAGACTACTCAGGAGGGTATACGGGTTTGGAACTGTCGGATGTATATCACTCACCTGCTTGTTAACCTCACAGAGATCCTGGACTGGCCTGAAATCAATTCCCCCTGGCTTCTTCACCAGCAACAAAGGAGTATTCCATGAGGACTGGCACTTCCTGAGGATTCCGGCCTCTAGGAGCCGACGTACATGAGGTGAAATACCTCTCTGGGCTTCTAGGCTCAGGGGGTATTGCCTCACCCGCACAGGGGTCACATCTGATCTTAATTCGACGATGATGGGAGGTCTCTGCTTAGCCAGTCCTATCCCTGCAGTTTCTGTCCAAGCCAATGGGTACTTCCGGACCCAAGGCTGCACTTCCGGGCCAATGGTCACGGGGGTTTTTGGTTGGTACAGTCTATATTCATCCTTTAATGCCAGGGACAGGACTTGTATAGGATGCTCTGCCCCCTCCTTGATTGTCATTTCCCCGTTCTCAAAATGAGTCTGGGCATTAACCTTTGAGAGTAAGTCTCTCCCCAATAAGGGGGCTGGGCATTCAGGTATCACAAGGAAGGAGTAGGATACTCGTTGGGTCCCCAGATCCACTTGTCTTTTAGTAGTCCATCCATATTGTTTGGTTCCGGTGGCCCCCTGCACCCAACTGGTCCTTTTAGACATCGGTCTGCCTTTTTGATTGAGAACGGAGTATTGAGCTCCCGTGTCCACCATGAAGCCAACCGGTTTCCCCTCCACATGTACAGTTACCCAAGGCTCGAGGAGAGGAGCCGGGCCCTGACCCTCCTAGTCACTGTCTTCCCCTGCATACAGGACTTGAGTTCCCCCAAGGGGGCCTTCCTTCTTGGTGGGTCCCTCCCTTAGGTTTCTCTTAGGGCATCTACTCTTCCAGTGTCCCAACTCCTTACAGAATGCACATTGGTCCTTCTTATGTCCCTGTCTAACAGGCTTTTCTCCATCCTTTGTCTTGCCTTCCTTTGCTTTACGTGAGTTAGCTCCCTGTTCTATCCCAGCAAAGAATATCTGAGCCAATTCTCTCTGGTTTTTACGGTTCTCTTCAGCCCTGAACTCTCTCTCTTCCCTTCTAACACGTTCTTCTCTCTCCTCAGGAGTCTCCCTATGATTAAAAACTCTCTCTGCCGCCCTTACCAGGTCCTGTAAAGTCTGATCTCCTAGTCTCTCTATCTTCTGCAACTTTCTTCTAATGTCTGGGGCCACCTGATTCACAAAAGCGAGCATAACAGCCGAGCGAGATTCTTCAGCCTGTGGGTCCATAAGGGTATACTGCCTAAAAGCTTCCATTAACCTCTCAAGAAAGGCTGCCGGGCTCTCGTTTGGTTCCTGTCTCACCATATTTACCTTAGCCAAATTTGTGGGCCTCCTGGCGGCTGCTCGGAGACCAGCCATGAGAGTCTGGCGGTACACTCAGAGACGCTCCCTACCTTCAACGCGTTCGAAGTCCCATCGGGGTCGCGTCAAGGGGAATCCCTCATCAATCAGGTTGGGCTGCATAGTGGGTCTCCCATCTACCCCTGGGACATTTTTTCGCGCTTCTGACAAAATCTGTTCACGTTCCTCCGTAGTGAATAGCACCTGTAATAACTGCTGGCAATCATCCCAGGTGGGGTTATGGGTAAAGAGGACAGAGTCCAAAAGATCAATGAGGCCCTGAGGCTTTTCAGAGAAAGAGGGAGTTTGGGTTTTCCAGTTATACAGATCACTAGTGGAGAATGCCCAGTACTGGTATGTTCGCTCGCCGTCCCCGTGAGCTGGCCCCACCCGAACAGGAAACGCCTGGACCGTGGAGGAGGGGACTTCCGGATTGCCATCTTTTGCCATGTTGGTTACGCCCCTTGTCCTTCCCTGAGTTCCTTGGGCGGGACCTCCTCCCCGCATGGGAGCCGAGGGCTCGGTATCTCTTTGTGGTTCCCCGGAGGAGACCTGTGGGACCTGCGGGGTAAAAGAGGGTCCACGTAGGGGGGCGGGGAGAGTTCACTCTCCAGGTCAATTAAACTAGGGTATATTGAAGACTCCTGAAACACTGGCTTCTTGCAGCGCCCATTTTCCTTGTCTTCTTTCTTCTCAGGTGTTTCGGCTTCCATGACTAGTACCTGTGGAATCGCTGGGACAGGGTAAGGGGAAGAAGGAGGAGGAAGGGGCTGAGAAACAAAGGGCTTCAGCCAAGCTGGCGGGTTTTCCACCAAATCTTGCCAGACCAAAAGATATGAAGTTTGGTCCGGGTGTCCGGAAGAGCCAGGGGCAAGCACTTTCTCTCGGACCGCCCGGATAATAGGCAGGCTAAGGGTGCCCTCTTGTGGCCATCTGACATCAAAAGCAGGCCATTCGGCAGAACAAAAAGTCGTCAGCTTGCTTTTCTTCACCAACAATGATAAGTTTTGCGCCCTGGCCTTGAAATCGGAGAAATGGTCAGTCATAAGAGACAAGGGAGTTGAGGTTGTCTGTCCCATGATCACGGATAGAAACACGGGGACTAGATGCACACAAAGAACAAAGACAGTGCCGGCACTCACTCAGACACAACAAATAGACCACACGTACAGATACACAACATGTGTTATTAGGTCTGCCTTTTTCTCAGTGTTTGATGTTTTTCCTGTAAGGAATTCACGAAATAGCCGCCTTCAAGAAGTTCACTAAACTGGCTGCCTCCCCGGTATGTTACCGAAGCTCAGTCTCATGCCACCTAGCAACCAAGTAGCTGCTCACCAGCCGCCTTTTCCAGCCCCATGCCGGAAACTCGGTCTCATGCCAGACTTGATACTTGGTGCCAGCTGCCTTTTCCAGCCCGATGCCGGAAACTCGGTCTCACGCTGGACTTATCCAAGCCTGTCACCGGTGTTCAGGTACCTCTTCCTCCTAGTGAGGAAACCCCTTCTACCGGGAGAGTGTTATTCTTCCCAGTTAAAGGGATCCTGGACGAGCCCCCAAATGTTATGCCCTGAGTCCGAGTCCCCAGAACTGAGAGAATAAGACGTCCACAGCAATGCAAGAGCATAAAGGGGTTTTATTGCAAGCTCGAGCCAGGACCCGGGTCTCACCCAGTGCAGTGGGATCCGACAAGGGCCCCGAGCTCTGACTCACTACTGCTTATATACTGGCAGTCCTTTGTTCTACTTGTGGGTTAGTTGGCATTACATGATTGGTTAGCTGGTGCGCGCGTGCGTGAATTTTAAACCTTGCATCTTATCTTTATTGGCTCAGGTCGGACCCAGAGGAGGGACCTCCCCGGTTGGCTGCAGCTATCCGGAAGTGTCGGTAGTCTTCTGGGATCGTGACTCAGGCTTTAGGCCTAGTGCAGCCTGCTGAGCCTGTCATGGCCACAGTTTAGGCCTAACAAGCCCACGCGCAGCAACTAAAACCTAGTGCGGCCAACATTTTAACAGCTTTTAAAAAATCAAATGTTTTGTAAAACTTGCCAGTGAAACTATCTTTTCTGTGTTGAGAGATTTCTTATCACTGATTTAACCTCCTTACTTGTTATTCCTATTGTTTATTTTACCCTGATTTTGTCTTGATATGTTGGATGCTTCTAAAAACTTGGTCTGTTTCTTCTAGGTTATCCAATTTGTTGGCATATAGTTTTTCATAGTAGTTTCTTACAAGACTGTGCATATTTAAAGTACCATTTATTATATCTCCTCCTTCTGATTTTATTCGAGTGTTCTCTTTTTTAATTTTTAAAAAAATTTTGTTTATTTTAATTGAGGCTAATTACTTTACAATATTGTAGTGGTTTTTGCCATACATTGACATGAGTCAGCCACGAGTGTATTGCTTTACAATGTTGTGATAGTTTCTGCAACACAAAGAAGTGAATCAGCTTTGTTGCTGGTTAGTCACTCAGTCGTGTCTGACTGTGCCACGCCATGAACTGTAGCCCAGCAGGCTCTTCTGTCCATGGGATTCTCCAGGCAAGAATACTGGAGTGGGTTATTATTTCCTTCTCCAAGGAATCTTCCCAACCCAGGGATCAAACCAGCATCTCCTGCATTGGCAGGTGGATCCTTTACTGCTGAGACACAAGGCAAGGAAGCCCAGTGAATAGCTACATGTAAACATATGTCCCCTCCCTGCTGGGCCTCCCTCCCACCCCGTCCCCCATCCCAACCCTCTAGGGCATCACAGAGCTGCGAGCTGAGGTGCCTGTGCTCTATGCAGGTTCCTATTAGCCATCTGTTTTGCACATGTAGTGTATATATGTCAATCCTAATCTCCCAGTTTGTTCAACCGTCTCCTTCCCCCCCGGGTCCACATGTCAGTGAGCTATCACCTCACAGAAGTCAGAATGGTCAGCATTTGAAAATCTACTAACAATAAATGCTGGAAAGGATGCGGAGACAAGGGAACTCTTCTGCACTGTTGGTGGGAAAGTCAACTGACACAGCCACTATGGAGAACAGGATGGACATTCCTTAACAAACTAGGAATAAAACTACCATATGACCTGGCAATCCACTACTGGGCATAAGCCCTGAGAAAACCAAAGTCAAATCAAACCAAATCACAAAGATACATGTATGCGAATGTTCTTTGCAGCTCTGTTTACAACAGGCAGGACACGGAAGCAACCTGGATGTCTATAGCCAGATGAATGGATAAAGAAGATGTAATATGTATATGTAATGAAATATTACTCAGCCGTAAAAAGGAAAGAATTTCAGTCACTTGTAGTGAGGTAAATAAACCTAGAGTCTGTTATACAGAGTGAAGAAACTCAGAAAGAGAAAAACAGATATTGTATATCATGCATATGTATGGCATCTAAAAAATAGGACAGATCCACCTATTTGTAGGGAAGGAATGGAGATGCAGATGTAAGAACAGACTTGTGGACACAGTTGAGGGAGGAGAGGGTAGGATGAACTGATAAAGTAGCACTGACATTTATACACGATTATGTGTGAAACGGATAGCTCGTGGAAGCCAGTGTAGAGCACGGGCGCTCAGTATGGAGCTCTGGGGTGACCTAGAGGGATGGGGACAGACACATATAGTTATGACTGAGCCTCCTTGTTTTAAGGCAGAAACCAGCACAACATTGTAAACTGATTATTCTCCAACTAAAAAAGTGTAAAAATTAAAAAAATAAAGTATTGTTAAATTTGCGGGGGGAAAAAAGGAGAGACAGATGACCTCCCAACTGCCTGGAGGCAGAGAGGACTAATCTTCATTCTGAATCAGAAACAAGAGACTGTGTTTTCAGTTCTTTGGGACATAAAACGTCTCCGCATTACACTGCTCTGCATGGCTAGGCTGATCCAGTGAACACGAGTTAAGGTCGGGGGGTTCTGTCCATTTTACTCTAAGGTCCGAGTTTTTCTTTATGGTTGAGGGCAAGCATTCAAAGAGTCAAGAAGCTATGATTAGCATCTTGGCCCCACGGAAACCTCTCTACCCTTGAACAAGTCATATACTTCTCTGTACCTATGTCTCCTTCTTGTTCAAACGCTGCTGATGAACCTTCAAGCCCTGTCGTTAGGAACATAAAATAGTGCAGTTTCTATGGATAAAGTGTGGTGGTTCCTCCAAAAAACAAAACTGAAATTGCCATCATGACTGGCAATCCCATTTCTCAGCGTACACCAAAAAGAACTGAAACTGAGGTTACAGGAGACGTTTGCATACCCATGTTTGTAGCAGCTTTGTTCACAATAGCTGAAAGATGAAAGCAGCCCAAATGGCCATCCACGAAAAATGGATGAACAGAAAGTGATGTGTGCCTACAGAGGAATATCATTCAGGAATAAAAAGACAGGAAATTCTGACCCATGCTACAACAGGGACAATACCCTTGTGGACAAGAGACTTGAGGACAATATGCTAAATGATAAACAGCCAGTCTCCAAAAGACAAATACTGCACGGTTCACTTCTATGAAGTACCCGATACAGTCAAATTTACAGAGACAGAAATAGATCCGTGGTTTACTACGGCCTGGGTGAGAGGAAAAATAGGGAGTCATTGTTAAACGAGAACCCGGTTTCAGTTTTACAAGACAAAAAGAGTTCTGCAAATTGGTGTCACAGCTGTGTAAATTTACCCAATATTGCTGAACAGTTCATTCAAAAATAGTGAAGATGGCAAATTTATGTGTATTTTACCACAAATTAAAAAAAAAATGATGCCAGTGATAAACAGGAGAGCCAGCTTCACAGAGTTGCTGAGTGTACAAAACTCCAAGGTAACTTAACATGAAGCACCATTGAGTTGTCCTCAGCGGAATGCTCAGCTCCTAGATGAGGCATCAGCAGACATGGAGGGCAGAAAGGAGACAGGAGACTGAAGGCAGTGGTACCCAAATCACAAACTCTATGTGAGGGTCATCTGAGTGTTGAGTGAGCCCATCTAAAACCGGTCGAAGAGCCTTTGGACATAGATCCAATCTCTCCCAGCCCCTCCTCTTCTCACACAAACACAACAGCTCCCAGCTCCTTCTACTTTCATCTGGAAAACGGGTCTCTCCACCCTCAGGCTGGAGCCAGGCTGACCCCTGCACTCTGGGATTGCAGGGGTCTCTTTGGGAGGATGTGAACCCAGCACCCAGTCTCCCACAGAAGAGGGTGACCCGAGACTTACTGGATCCTTGGAGCAGAGCCTGGAGCACTGGGTCAGTCAGGGAGGCTGAGGGTAAGGCGCGCAGGGCAGGAGCTGATCTTTGTCCAAAAACCAAAGAGGGAAGTCCCTGAGCACAGAAGACAACCCTTAACCCCTGGGTAGTTGGGGTGGGGAGGAGGCTGGGAGGACCGGAAACTTATGCAAAGTTCCTGTCAGCCCTTAACATGTCTGTGGTTACCCTCACAGGATTTTCAAAGATGTTTTTAAGCTGTGGTAACGTACAAATGACATCTCCCTCATAGCCCAGTCGGTAAAGGATCTGCCTGCATGCAGGAGACCAGGTTCGGTTCCCGGGTTGGGAAGATCCTCTGGAGAAGGGACAGGCTACCTACTCCAGTATTCTCACCTGGAGAATCCCATACACAGAGGAGCCTGGCAAGCTAACGTGCATGGGATCGCAAGAGTCGGACATGACTTAGTGAATAAACCACCACCAATGTACAAATAATGGGAAATTGACCATTTTAACCCTCTTTAAGTAATCAGTTCAGTCGTGTCATAACCAAAAGCAGAGTCCAGCTGCTGGCTCCTCAAAAGCCATTAAGAAGGCAAGGATGGTGGAAGGAAAGTCTGCTTTATTTTGGATGCCAGCAATGGGCGGGAGGAGGGTTATACTACTGCCAAAGGTCAACTCCCCTGCCCACACCAACAAGCAGACAGTAACAGCTTCAGTGGGTTTCCCTGGTAGCTCAACTGGTAAAGATTCCACCCGCAGTGCAGGAGATACCATTTCAACCTCTGGGTCAGGTAGATCACCTAGAGAAGGAATAGGCTACCCACTCCAGTACCCTTGGGTTTCCCTGGTGGCTCAAACAGTGAAGAATCTGCGTGGAGTGCAGAAGCTCTGCGTTCAAACCCTAGGTTGGGAGATTCCCTGGAGGAGGGCATGGCAATGCCCTCCAGTATTCTTGCCTGGAGAATCCCATGGACAGAGGAGCCTGGTGGGCTACAGTCCACAAGTTCAAAAAGAGTCAGACAT
The DNA here is from genome assembly GCA_006410655.1 of Kobus ellipsiprymnus. Lineage (NCBI taxonomy): Eukaryota > Metazoa > Chordata > Mammalia > Artiodactyla > Bovidae > Kobus > Kobus ellipsiprymnus. The sequence continues at coordinate 391,790 of SJYR01002634.1, read as the reverse complement.
GCCTGAGCAGAGCACAGAGCTTTTATAGACTCAGAGAGGGCGATACATTCAGAAACAGCACAGTTCACTCTGACAGTCATCTTGAAATTGGTCATCAGTGAGCTGACCAGCATTGTCTTGATTGTTTTAGGTACAGTTAATCTTCAGTAACAATGTCAGCTTGTTGCCATTTCCTTGAGGCCAGTTCTCAGAATTGGGGCACTGTTGTCATGGCTACACTCTGGTCATCAGTTAGTTAACTTTTTCCAGCTGGTGGAAATGTCTGTATCTACATGCTCTCAGAATATTGTCTGTAGCCCTTGAGAAGGAACTAAAGATCCTTGACTATGCTAGGTCACCATATTATTATTATTATTTGTTCTCCTTTGACTGTTTTCCTTTGTTTCTGCATGCTCTCACTTCTTGGATTAAATTTATTCTTTGGCTAAGCTTTTATCACACACAGAAGGAGGGGAGAGGACATGGGCGTCAATGACCTGCCCCATTTCCATGGTAAGTACATTCACATTTTGTGCAACCAAACCCCAGGACTGTTTTTCCTCTGGCAAAACAGAAACTCTGTTCACATTCAACAACATTCCCCCCTTTCTCCTTTCCCATTTCCTGGCAACACCATTCTACTTTCTCCCTGTGAATCTGACCACTCTGACCACTTCATTTCAGTGGAACCATCCAATATTTGTGCTCTCTGGTCAGCCTTATTTTACTTTGTATAATGTCCACTAGGTGTATCCATGTTGTAGCATGTATTCTATTCTATTCTCTTTAAATGCTGCATATACTGTGTTATTGGTACCTACCACATTGGCTTAACCATGTTTTGATCAAAAGGCACTTGGGTTGCTTTCATGTCTTAGTTACTGTGAAAATGGTGCTGTGAACATGAGTGTACACATTCAGCTCAGTTCAGTCGCTCAGTCGTGTCCGACTCTGCAACCCCATGAATCACAGCACACCAGGCCTCCCTGTCCATCACCATCTCCCGGAGTTCACTCAGACTCACGTCCATCGAGTCCGTGATGCCATCCAGCCATCTCATCCTCGGTCGTCCCCTTCTCCTCCTGCCCCCAATCCCTCCCAGCATCAGAGTCTTTTCCAATGAGTCAACTCTTCGCATGAGGTGGCCAAAGTACTGGAGTTTCAGCTTTAGCATCATTCCTTCCAAAGAAATCCCAGGGCTGATCTCCTTCAGAATGGACTGGTTGGATCTCCTTGCATCTCTCCCCAAATGTGACTTCAGCTCTTCTGGGTTTATCCTCAGAGGTAGAATTTCTTTCTAAGATATTTTATATTCTGTGATGGAGAAAATGTTCACATACTGAGATATGGGGAAGTCAGTTTGGCCTATCTGTGATTCAGCCTGAACTTTGTGTATACAAAGACAGCCTGTCAGACACTCAAAGCCCATCCACTTTAAACTTGAGGTAAAGAAATCTGTTTTGAAATATTAAAAGCAGAAAGGGAAAAACAACAAATAACACACAAGGAGATTCCCATAAGGATAACAGCTGATCTTTCGATAGAAACTCTTCAGGCCAGAAGGGAATGGCAGGACATACTTAAACTGATGAAAGAGAAAAACCTACAACCCAGATGACTGTACCCAACAAGGATCTCATTCAAATATGAGGGAGAAATCAAGAGCTTTACAGACAAGCAAAACCTGAGAAATTCAGCACCACCAAACCAGCTCTTCAGGAAATGCTAAAGGATCTTCTCTAGACAGGAAACACAGAAACGGTTTATGGACTTGAACCCAAAACAACAAAGTAAATGGCAACGGGATCATACTTATCAATAATTACCTTAAATGTAAATGGGTTGAATGTCCCAACCAAAAGACAAAGACTGGCTGAATGGATACAAAAAGAAGACCCCTATATATGCTGTATACAAGAGACCCATCTCAAAACAAGGGATGCATAAAGACTGAAAGTGAATGGCTGGAAAAAGATATTTCACACAAATGGAGACCAGAAGAAAAGCAGGAGTAGCAATACTCATATCAGATAAAATAGACTTTAAAACAAAAGCTGTGAAAAGAGACAAAGAGGGACACTACATAATGATCAAAGGGTCAATCCAAGGAGAAGATATAACAATTAAAAATGTACATGCACCCAACATAGGAGCACCGCAATATGTAAGGCAAATGCTAACAAGTATGAAAGGGAAAATTAACAGTAACACAATAATAGTGGGAGACTTTAATACCCCACTCACACCTATGGATAGATCAATTGAACAGAAAATTAGCTAGGAAACACAAACTTTAAATGATGCAATCGACCAATTAGACCTAATTTAGATCTCTGGGACATTTCACCACAAAACAATGAAATTTCACCCTTTTCTCAAGTGCACACAGAACCTTCTCAAGGATAGATCACATCCTGGGCCATAAATCTAGCCTTGGTAAATACAAAAAAAAAAAATGAAATCATTCCAAGCATTTTTTTTCTGATCACAATGCAGTAGGACTACAGGGGAGAAAAAAAAAAAGAACTCTTAAAAATACAAACATATGGAGGCTAAACAACATGCTTCTGAAGAACCAACAAATCACAGAAGAAATTAAAAAAAATCAAAATATGCATAGAAACAAATGATAATGAAAACACAACAACCCAAAACCTTTGGGACTCATTGCTAAGGAGAACATTCATAACAATACAAGCTTACTTCAAGAAACAAGAGAAAACCCAAATAAATAACCCAGCTCTAAGGCAATGGCACCCCACTCCAGTACTCTTGCCTGGAAAATCCCATGGACAGAGGAGCCTGGTAGGCTGCAGTCCATGAGGTCGCTAAGAGTTGGACACAACTGAGCAACTTCACTTTCACTTTTCACTTTCATGCATTGGAGAAGGAAATGGCAACCCACTCCAGTGTTCTTGCCTGGAGAATCCCAGGGACAGAGGAGCCTGACAGGAGGCTGTCTATGGGGTCGCACAGAGTCAGACACAACTGAAGCAACTTAGCAGCAGCACACCTAAAGTAACTAGAAAAGGAAGGAGTGAAGAATCCCAGGGTTAGAAGGAAAGAAAACATAAAAATTAGGGCAGAAAGAAATGAAAAAGAAACAAAGGAGATCATAGCTAAACAAAGCTAAAAGCTGGTTCTTTGAGAAGATAAATAAAATAGACAAACCATTAACCAGACTCATCAAGAAACAAAGGGAGAAGAATCAAATCAACACAATTAGAAATGAAAATGGAGAAATCAGAGCAGACAACACAGAAATACAAAGGATCATAAGAGACTACTATCAGCAACTATATGCCAATAAAATGGACAGCTTGGAAGAAATGGGAAAATTCTTAGAAAAGTTATCAAGAAACAAAGAGAGAAAAATCAAATCAATAAAATTAGAAATGAAAATGGAGAGATCACAACAGACAACACAGAAATACAAAGGATCATAAGAGACTACTATCAGCAACTATATGCCAATAAAATGGACAGCTTGGAAGAAATGGGAAAATTCTTAGAAAAGTATAACTTTCCAAAATTGAACCAGGAAGAAATAGAAAATCTTAACAGACCCACCACAAGCACAGAAATCGAAACTGTAATCAGAAATCTTCCAGCACACGAAAGCCCAGGACCAGATGGCTTCACAGCTAAATTCTACCAAAAATTTAAAGAAGAGCTAACCCCTATCCTACTCAAACTCTTCCAGAAAATTACAGGAAGGTAAACTTCCAAAGTCATTCTATGAGGCCACCATCACCCTAATATCAAAACCAGACAAAGATGCCACAGAAAAAGAAAACTACAGGCCAATATCACTGATGAACATAGATGCAAAAATCCTTAACAAAATTCAGCAAACAGAATCCAACAACATATTAAAAAGATCATACATCATGACCAAGTGGGCTTTGTCCCAAGGATGCAAGGATTCTTTAATATCCACAAATCAATCAATGTGATACACCAACATTAACAAATTGAAAGATAAAAACCATATGATTATCTCAATAAATGTAGAGAAAACCTTTGACAAAATTCAGCATCTATTTCTGATAAAAGTCCTCCAGAAAGCAGGAGTAGAAGGAACATACCTCAACATAGTAAAAGCCATATATTGTAAACCGACAGCAAACATTATCCTTAATGGGGGAAAATTGAAAGCATTTCAATTCCTAAAGTCAGGAACAAGACAAGTGCCCACTCTCACCACTACTATTCAACATAATTTTGGAAGTTTTAGCCACAGCAATCAGAGAAGAAAAAGATGTAAAAGAAATCCAGATTGGAAAAGAAGTAAAACTCTTACTGTTTTCAGATGACATGATCCTCTACATAGAAAACCCTAAAGACTCCACCAGAATATTACTAGAGCTAATCAATGATTATAGTAAAATTGCAGGATATAAAATTAACACACAGAAATCCCTTGCATTCCTATACACAAACAATGAGAAAACAGAATGAGAAACTAAGGAAACAATTCCAGTCACCATTGCAATGAAAAGAATAAAATACTTCGGAATCAGTTCAGTTCAGTTCAGTTTAATTCAGTCAATCAGTCGTGTCCAACTATCTGTGACCCCATGAATCGCAGCACACCAGGCCTCCCTGTCCATCACCAACTCCCGGAGTTCACTCACACTCACGTCCATTGAGTCAGTGATGCCATCCAGCCATCTCATCCTCTGTCGTCCCCTTCTCCTCCTGCCCCCAATCCCTCCTAGCATCAGAGTCTTTTCCAATGAGCCAACTCTTCGCATGAGGTGGCCAAAATACTGGAGTTTCAGCTTTAGCATCATTCCTTCGAAAGAAATCCCAGGACTGATCTCCTTCAGAATGGACTGGTTGGATCTCCTTGCATAAGTCTACCTAAAGAAAGAAAAGACCTATATATAGAAAACTATAAAGCACTGATGAAAGAAATCAAAGATGACACAAATAGATGGAGAAATATACCATGTTCACGGATTGAAAGAATCAATATACTGAAAATGAGTATACTACAAAGCAATCTACACACTCAATGTAATCCCTATCAAGCTACCAATGGTTTTTTTCAGGGACATAGAACAAATGATTTCACAATTTGTATGGAAATACAAGAAACCTCAAATAGCCAAAACAATCTTGAGAAAGAAGAATGGAACTGGAGGAATCAACCTGCCTGACTTCAGACTATACTACAAAACTACAGTCATCAAGACAGTATGGTACTGTAACAAAGACAGAAATATAGATCAATGGAACAAACTGGAAAGCCCAGAGATGAATCCAGGCACCTATGGACACCTTATCTTTAACAAAGGAGGCAAGAATATACAATGGAGAAAAGACGATCTCTTTAACAAGAGATCCTGGGAATACTGATCAACCACCTGTAAAAGAAAGAAACTAGAACACTTTCTAACACCATACACAAAAATAAACTCAAAATGGAATAAAGATCTAAATGTAAGACCAGAAACTATAAAACTACTAGAGGAAATCATAGGCAAAACACCCTCTGACATAAATCACAGCAGCATCCTCTATGACTCACTTCCCAGAGTAATGGAAATAAAATAAAAAATAAACAAATGGGACCTAACTAAACTGAAAAGCTTTTGCACAGTGAAGGAAACCATAAGCAAGGTGAAAAGATAGCCTTCAGAATGGGAGAAAATAATAGCAAAGAAAGCAACTAACAAAGAATTAATCTCAAAAATGTATAAGCAGCTCCTGCAGCTCAATTCCAGAAAAATAAATGACCCAATCAAAAAGTGGGCCAAAGAACTAAACAGACATTTCTCCAAAGAAGACATACAGATGGCTAACAAACACAAGAAAAGATGCTCAAGATCACTCATTATCAGAGAAATTCAAATCAAAAGCACAATGAGGTAACATCTCACGCTGGTCAGAATGGCTGCTATCCAAAAGTCTACAAACAGTAAATTCTGGAGAGGGTGTGGAGAAAAGGGAACCCTCTTAAACTGTTTGTGGGAATGCAAACTAGTACAGCCACTATGGAGAACAGTGTGGAGATTGCTTAAAACACTGGAAATAAAACTGCAATACGAACCAGCAATCCCACTGCTGGGCATACACACTGAGGAAACCAGAACTGAAAGAGACACGTGTACCCCAATGTTCATCGCAGCACTGTTTATAATAGCCAGGACATGGAAGCAACCTAGATGTCCATCAACAGACAAATGGATAAGAAAGCTGTGGTACATATACACGATGGAATATTACTCAGCCATTAAAAGAATGCATTTGTATCAGTTCTAATGAGGTGGATGAAACTGGAGCCTATTATACAGAGTGAAGTAATTCAGAAAGAAAAACACTAATACAGTATACTAACACATATATGTGGAATTTAGGAAGATGGTAATGATGACCCTATATGAGAAACAGCAAATGAGACACAGATATAAAGAACAGTCGTTTGGACTCTGTGGGAGAAAGTGAGGGTGGGATGATTTGAGAGGATAGCATTGAAACCCTAACCCTAACCCTAACGTGAAGCGGATCGCTGGTCCAGGTTTGATGAATGAGACAGGATGCTCAGGGCTGGTGCACTGGGATGACCTTGGGGGATGGGATGGGAAGGGAGGTGGGAGGGGGGTTTTGGATAGGGAACACATTTGCGATCATGGCTGATTTGTGTCAATGTTTGGCAAAAACCACTCAGTTCAGTTCAGTTCAGTTCAGTCGCTCAGTCGTGTCATGCGACCCCATGAATCGCAGCACGCCAGGCCTCCCTGTAATTCACCATCTCCTGGAGTTCACTCAGACTCACGTCCATCGCATCCGTGATGCCATCCAGCCATCTCATCCTGGGTCGTCCCCTTCTCCTCCTGCCCCCAATCCCTCCCAGCATCAGAGTCTTTTCCAATGAATCAACTCTCCACATGAGGTGGCCAAAGTACTGGAGTTTCAGCTTTAGCATCATTCCTTCGAAAGAAATCCCAGGACTGATCTCCTTCAGAATGGACTGGTTGGATCTCCTTGCAGTCCAAGGGACTCTCAAGAGTCTTCTCCAATACCACAGTCCAAAAGCATCAATTCTTCAGCACTCAGCCTTTTTCACAGTCCAACTCTCACATCCATACATGACCACAGGAAAAACCATAGCTTTGACTAGACGGACCTTAGTCGGCAAAGTAATTAATGTCTCTGCTTTTGAATCTACTATCTAGGTTGGTCATAACTTTTCTTCCAAGGAGTAAACGTCTTTTAATCTCATGGCTGCAGTCACCATCTGCAGTGATTTTCGAGCCCCCAAAAATAAAGTCTGACACTGTTTCTACCGTTTCCCCATCTATTTCCCATGAAGTGATGGGACCAGATGCCATGATCTTCGTTTTCTGAATGTTGAGCTTCAAGCCAACTTTTTCGCTCTCCTCTTTCACTTTCATCAAGAGGCCCTTTAGCTCCTCTTCACTTTCTGCCATAAGGGTGGTGTCATCTGCATATCTGAGGTTATTGATATTTCTCCCGGCAACCTTGATTCCAGCTTGTGTTTCTTCCAGTCCAGCGTTTCTCATGATGTACTCTGCAGAGAAGTTAAATAAGCAGGGTGACAGTATACAGCCTTGACGTACTCCTTTTCCTATTTGGAACCAGTCTGTTGTTCCATGTCCATTTCTAACTGTTGCTTCCTGACCTGCATACAGATTTCTGAAGAGGCAGGTCAGGTGGTCTGGTATTCCCATTTCTTTCAGAATTTTCCACAATGAAACCACTACAATATTGTAAAGTAATTAGCCTCCAATTAAAATAATTAAACTAATTCTTTAAAAAAAGAAAATCTGTTTTGAAGATAAGGATGAGCAACTGTCTTCTCACGGGTCCATGCCCTGGAAGGTAAAGTTCCCTTCCTAGACACCAGGGTCCTGTCGTCTCACTGTCTGTGTACTAGTTTGTCTCTTGAAACCTTGAAGGAGTGCACCCTGTCATGCATGATGTTTGCTCTTTGGTCAGACAAGGTATAAGACTGTATTGAAAAAGGTGCTTCAGGAAAGCAGTTCCTCAGAGTTATCTGAGCATCTGTCTCTAGAGTATAATCCTCAATTTGGCTCAAACAAAATGTTTCCCTATTCCCATTATAGATCGTTTATTGGTTATTTCTTTGGCTGCTTAAGTTTTTGATCACCAAGGACCCTGCGAAGTAGGGGGTGTGAAACTGGGGGCCCCACTCAGACCCTGCTCCCTCCCAGTCCTCTTACACTTCTCAACTCCCCACAGTCTGCACATGACCTGAGACACTCCAGTGTGGGTGCACCCCAAGCCCAGCTGGACCCCAACCAGGAGAAGGGAATTTAACATCTGATATTAATTCAAGCAGCACAGCATTGAATAATAATCGTACTTGCGTCCAGTCTTGCACAAAGGGGTGGAAGAGGGTAAACGGGAAGGTGTCCTCCTTGTCTTCTTCTTCAAGGAGTTCTGTTTGCTGAGCACACAAGCAAGGAGGGAAACAGGATGTAAGAGGTAAGGAGCTCCAGTCTTCAGAAAGGAATACCAGGGAGCGGGAAGTGGAGTGGTGAAGGGAATGGTGTGGGGTACTGGTGAAGGGTTGACTAGATTCTGAAACCTGTCAAGTAACCCCTAAGATAAAACCCTAGACACAGACCATCAAAACAGGACTTAAATTTAGTAGTTGACTCTTACATTAACTTCTTTCTTTTTTATTGAATTATAGTTGACTCATAATACTGTAAAATATTTTTTTCAAAAATCCAATTACACAGGGTGCAATAAAGTGGTTTAAGGTGTTGTCAAGAGTTTAGACACTGTCCAAATGTCACAACAATTAGCCTCTAGGGGGCATAATGCCTCCGAAGAGAAATTACAATTCTGCTCACCAGTTGTGAAATACTGCAATTCAGTTGCTCATTCGTGTCTGACTCTTTACAACCCCACGGTTTGCAGCATGCTAGGCTTCCCTGTCCATCACCAATCCCCAGAACTTGCTCAAACTCATGTTCATAAAGTCAGTGATGCCATCCAACCATCTCATCTTCTGTCGTCCCCTTCTCCTCCTGCCTTCCACCTTTCCCAGCATCCGGGTCTTTTCCAATGAGTCAGTTCTTTGCATCAGGTAGCCATAGTATTGGAGCTTTAGCATCAGTCCTTCCAGTGAATATTTAGTACTGATTTCCTTTAGGATGGACTTGTATGATCTCCTTGCAGTTCAAGGGACTATCAAGGGTTTCTCCAACACAACAGTTCAAAATTGTGAAAACAGTGAAATATTTAGGTCATTTCTTATCTAAGGAACATTGTTGATTGATTCTGAAACAATTAAGGGAACCCTGAATTTCTCAGTTCCCGATAATCCAGGGGATTTCTACGTCAAACTTGACATTGAGAGAATTAAGTGCCTAGATGTTCCTGCATTGCCCACCTTCTCTATGTATTGCTAACTTCTACCCAACCAGACCCAACTGAATGAATGTCAGAAGGAGAAAAGGCTGTCAATGCTTTAACATCTGCATTCACCCAGGCTCCAGCATTAGACCATCCTACCTATAAATTTCCATGTTTCATCATTGTGCATGAAGATAGAGGATTCATCCTGGGCATATAAATTCTAAGGCCTGTTGATTGCATTGAGCCATTCACTACTCTAGCCCAGCAGGTAGTTTTGTAACCAATCACTGGTTTGGCCACTTGCTTCTTGACCAACGATAACTCAAGGAACAACAGACTGGTTCCAAATAGGAAAAGGAGTATGTCAAGGCTGTATATTGTCACTCTGCTTATTTACCTTATATGCAGAGTACATCATGAGAAACGCTGGGCTGGAAGAAGCACAAGCTGGAATCAAGATCGCTGGGAGAAATATCAATAACCTCAGATATGCATATGACACCACTCTTATGGCAGAAAGTGAAGGGGAGCTAAAAAGCCTCTTGATGAAAGTGAAAGTGGAGAGTGAAAAAGTTGGCTTAAAGCTCAACATTCAGAAAACAAAGATCATGGCATCTGGTCCCATCACTTCATGGGAAATAGACGGGGAAACAGTAGAAACAGTGTCAGACTTTATTTTTGGGGGCTCCAAAATCACTGCAGATGGTGACTGCAGCCATGAAATTAAAAGACGTTTACTCCTTGGAAGGAAAGTTATGACCAACCTAGATAGCATATTCAAAAGCAGAGACATTGATTACTTTGCCAACAAAGGTCTGTCTAGTTAAGGCTATGGTTTTCCCAGTTGTCATGTATGGATGTGAGAGTTGGACTGTGAAGAAGGCTGAGCACTGAAGAATTGATGCTTTTGAACTGTGGTGTTGGAGAAGACTCTTGAGAGTCCCTTGGACTGCAAGGAGATCCAACCAGTCCATTCTGAAGGAGGGCAGCCCTGGGATTTCTTTGGAAGGAATGATGCTAAAGCTCAAACTCCAGTACTTTGGCCACCTCGTGCGAAGAGTTGACTCACTGAAAAAGACTCTGATGCTGGGAGGGACTGGGGCAGGAGGAGAAGGGGATGACAGAGGATGAGATGGCTGGATAGCATCAATGACTCGATGGACTTGAGTTTGAGTGAACTCCGGGAGTTGGTGATGGACAAGGAGGCATGGCATGCTGCGATTCATGGGGTCACAAAGAGTCGGACAGGACTGAGCGACTGAACTGAACTGAACTTCCTTTGGCATGTGGGTTACCCAACCAGGGATGGAACCTGTCTCCTCATCACCCCTCCCCCTCCCATCCCTACCCACAGTCTCCAGAGAAGTCCCTGGCTGACGAAATTTTCAGTTGAAATGTGAAATCCCTGTGTCTGCTATGAGCTCGTAGTTGATCTGAAGACGTGACTAATTCTAATTCAGATTTTCTTCAGGAATACTTTATGGGCAGTGTTGTGTATTGCCTCTTATAGCACTTTGGGTATAATGTGAGATCCGATTATCCCACATCAATAAGGAATACTAATCAGGTGGTGTCAACCTGTTCTATCAAAGTTTTAAAATTAAAGGTTCAGTCTCCATTAATTGCATCCTAAGCCTGTAATTTCATTAGCACTTGAAAGGTAGTGATTCTCCAAATTCTATTCATCCTCTTCCATTATTCTTAGATTCATCTAATAACTTGTATTTTGTTTCTTGACATCCATCCTCCCTTCACTCTACTTCAGTTGTTCATTCCCACAAACAATCCTCTGTTTCATTCTTACCAGCTTCTTGAACATCCATAATCTCAATTTTGAGCATTTTGTTCTGTAGCAACATCTTTTTGTCTTGTCTCTCCAAGATAACTTCTTACCTTTTAGTTACACCTTGGTTGCACTCTTTTTTTCCATTACACTAAAATTTACTAACTTTTTCTTACACTAAATATTATCTTTTAGTTATACTTTTAACTTCTTACCTTTTAGTTACTTCCATCAGTAACCATTTATCAACCAGCAATTACCTATGATTCCATTTCCCCACCTCTGGCAATGCAGGAGTTTGGGCTTGGTTGCTTTTTTTAATTAAGAACTTTTCTTCATCAGCTCAACTGTGTTACTCTAAGAGTCTGAGATAGAAAGCTAACAAAAAACAATCATTTACACAATGTTACACTGTCTCAATAAAGCTGGGAGAAGAGAGAAATATAATCATTTCTCATTATATGGTGAAATAATCCATTCTATCTGTATTATTTCTCTTTTTCTCAGCGTCTACTTGGATAGTAATACAGCTACCCTGACTTCCTTGTGTGACTATTTGCACATTTACTTCCAGTCTGTTTGTGTCCTAATGTTTAAAATACATAGTTACCTGTGTTTCCTTCCTAAATGGCAGTCTCTGTGTTCCTGCTGGAAAGAGGCACAAGAAGTTGTTTCTCACATGTCTGGTTAATATTTTATTTCTTCCTCTGGTTACTGGCTACACTGTAGTAATTTTGTTGTGAAAATTCATTTTGCTGCACACTTAAGAAGCATGCACTTTTAAGTATGTCTATTATGCTTTTTTAAAAGTTTGCTTTAAAACTATACAACATCCACTGGCAATAAATACAGAGCTGTAAATGCATCCTACGGTCACACTCCACAGAGGCTCAAAGTGCCCCTCAAACCAGAAGATACCTCCAGGGTTTGGAGGGATTCCACACAGCATCAATTTTCTTGGGTTAGGCAGATTCAGCACTGGGGATGTTTTATTTAATCCAGAGTCTGGGTGGTGGAGGCTGATGGCTGTTGATGTTTGTTCCCCACCAGGCTGTGTCAAATCTTATATCCTAAGTATATGACAGATCCTAGTAGGAAAATGAGACAATGAGAAGGAAAAGTAAGCGCTCTCTTCAGCTACAAATGCCCAGTAGGCTTCCTGTTATGCCATCTGACAGTTTTGGGGAGGGCTTCTAGGAAAAGGATTGGATTCGGTCACTCGAATCCAAGAGGACTCTTCACCCTAAAAAGCCTCTTACCAATCACATTCCAGATGCCAAATATGGCCCAGGTCCCAGAAGTTATCTGCATCATCAAGTAAATGTTCACAAAGATGCTCACCAGTGGGAAGACAGGCAGAGCAGGGACCTGTGGGGCAGAGTCAGTTCATCCCTGAACACAGCCCAGATGTCTGAGAGGGAGACCCTTCCCCATGGTTGTGGGAAGACTCCAGGCTTATTCAGGCTGTGTGTTTGGTGCCTGCCCCGATTGGGTCTGTAAAGCAGTGAGTGTGGATCCAGGAAGGGGTCACTGGTTTTAGCAACTCTCTTAACTTCCAGGTCCAACAAAGAAGTTTAAAGCTCAATCACCCAGGCTTCATTCACTCAACGTGGACACTTTGGACACAAAAGGTCACCTACACTGAATGTAAGATAAATGCGGTTCTGGGGCTACCTCCAGATGATGGCCGTGACCCCAGTGATGAGCAGCAGGAGCAGCACAGCCACTGTTGTGAGCCCGGGGTCTCCAGAGAACACACGTCTGGGCCACTGAGCCAGGACCAGGCTCAGGATGGTCAGCAGGAGAACTGCAAGGGTCAAAGAGGAGGAGAACAGGCTGGACCGGGAAGACAAATGTATCAGTGTCTTGAGTCACACCCCATTCCAAAGCTCCTCACCCCAGGAAGGGACATTGTATCTCTAAGGCTTTTCACCTTCCAAAATACACATTCCCACCACCTCCTGTCACTTTCAGAATATGACCAAAGAGAAATCCCACTGCTCACCAAGCAAGAAGGCACATCCATAGACAATCTGGTGAGATTTCCAGGTGGGGATGGTGCTGGCAGAGAACCACAGACTCTTTAGAAAGTTTGACATTCCTGCTTCAGGTATAGATCCCAAAGGAGTTTCTTCAATTACAGGCCCCATCTCAGTTTCTTCCTGTTTTCTTATTCTTGCTGAAATTCTGATCTGCCTGGTACCTGAATTAGAGGTACTAAAGCAATATTAAGGGTAGCCCCTACTGATCCAACATCACACAATCTATTCCCCATCTGTGCTGCCTTAACCACAGCAGGATTTTAGAAGGCAGCATGTGAGCCGAAGATGACTACCTCCCTATCAGTTCCCACAAGTCCAAAACCCGCAATCAAAGTGCAGCGGAGACAACCTGAGGACAAGCACAGAAAAAGCCACAAGGCTGTAAGCAAGCATGATCCCAATTAACATGAATTCCACAATATCACGGAGCTCAAAGGGTAATGCCATGATTGCTAGAATGAGGGTGGGAGAAGGGAATGAGAAACCACTGGAAAAGTCCACGTGAGGGGAACTGATTAGGGAAGAAGTGGGTTTTGCTTATTCACCTGCAAGAGTTCCAGAAGCCAGGATGGCCATGATGGGGCTGTGGGTACGGGCATGGATCCAGCCAAGTCCCCGGAAAGGAGCCCATCATCTGCCATTGCGCAGATCAACCGAGACAAGACAAACATGGCTCCAAGGAGGCTGGATAAGAAAATGGGAACATGTGGAGAAGCAGGACAGACCGGCCATCTGCTCCCTAGTCCACGTGAGGTGTCCTTCCCTCTTGTCTCTCAATCCCAAGGAACAGGATACCTGAGCATCTGACAGTAGATGGGGAGAAACCCATGACACTGACCTGTAGAAAAGGGTACATAGGAAGACAACAGCCATGACGTATCCGGCAGGAGCCCACCCGACATGGAAAAAAGCCTGTGGCAAAGGACTGTAGTGATGTAAGCATGATCCCAATTAACATGAATTCCACAATATCACGGAGCTCAAAGGGTAATGCCATGATTGCTAGAATGAGGGTGGGAGAAGGGAATGAGAAACCACTGGAAAAGTCCACGTGAGGGGAACTGATTAGGGAAGAAGTGGGTTTTGCTTATTCACCTGCAAGAGTTCCAGAAGCCAGGATGGCCATGATGGGGCTGTGGGTACGGGCATGGATCCAGCCAAGTCCCCGGAAAGGAGCCCATCATCTGCCATTGCGCAGATCAACGGAGACAAGACAAACATGGCTCCAAGGAGGCTGGATAAGAAAATGGGAACATGTGGAGAAGCAGGACAGACCGGCCATCTGCTCCCTAGTCCACGTGAGGTGTCCTTCCCTCTTGTCTCTCAATCCCAAGGAACAGGATACCTGAGCATCTGACAGTAGATGGGGAGAAACCCATGACACTGACCTGTAGAAAAGGGTACATAGGAAGACAACAGCCATGACGTATCCGGCAGGAGCCCACCCGACATGGAAAAAAGTCTGTGGCAAAGGATTGTAGTGATGAATCCGGAAGTAGGGCACCATGAGGGTGAGTGCCACCGAGACACCCGAGTACGCCAAAAAGCGGATGAGGATGGAGTTCACCATGCTCAAGGGGACGGAACGCTGAGGATTTCGAGCTTCTCTCCCTGCAGGACGGGTGGAAGTACTGGGTCAGGAAACACACTGGGGTGAAAGCGCAAAACCCCCTCCCTCACGCACCTTCACAAGCAGGCTCACCTTCTACCCGTCCCTAAGCCCAAGGGGAGCCCAAACCATGTCCAAACCCCCAACGGGACGGTCAGTGACCTTGTTACCTTTAATGACAATGACGTCAAAACCAAAATATGATCTGAAAAATACAGCTGCTCCATGGAGAATCCCTTCAAAGCCAAAGGGCACAAACCTCCAGAACCCAGAGGGCCCAAGCTATGGTGAGAGAAGGATGAGGACGAACATGGGTGAGGCGAGTTCAGCCTTCTCTACTGGACTTCTTTGTTAACACCACAAGTCCTAGGCTCCGGGACCGCCATCACCTGGATCCATCAGCCCAGATCTCTCGAGTGCCCACCGTGTTGTCAACCCAGCACACCCTCACCCCTCACACGTGTTAGTAAGGTCAAGGACACCCTCCAGCCCTGTAGATGTCACTGGAGCCAGATGTGTTTCTGTGGTCCTGTTCCATGAGCTGCCAGTCGTTCAGGTCTCCCTTAATGAAGCCAGAGATGATCAAGAAGATTGGAATCAAACTATTCAAGCTTGTGAACACTTTGATAATCCAGGCTGACACAGGAACTCCAAGAACCAGTACTCCTTGGATAAGATGGAATAGGAAGCACCCAAAATAAATAAATATATAAAGACAGAAAGCAGGCTAGTGGTCACCAGAGTCTGGGGGTTTCTGGACCGGGATCGAGGTGGCAGACGGACAGTGACTGCTCAATGGGTACGGGCTTTCCTTTTCAGGTGAAGAAAATCTCTGGAACTAGGTGGAGGTGATGGTTGTACAATGCTGTGAATTTACTAGATAACACTGTGAATTTACTAGATGTCACTGAGTGTGCCTTTTATGATGGTTAATTTCTTACTGCAGTCTAAAAAAAAAAAAAAAACTAAGCAAAAACCCTAATCTCAAAGTTTCTCCTCATGTGGAGAGGGGAGAGAGGGAAGGGGAAAGCAGACCCAAATGATTCACAAAATATATCAACTGGTTAATACACTGACAGGAGATCAATGTTATATAAGAAAAGAACACAGGGAAGTGGGACCAGGAGGGCAGGGAGATGAGGGTGAAATGTAAAATCTAGAGATAACGGAAAATCCCACAAAGACAACAGCTGAGCAGAGACTTCAATATGATGAGGGGGTGAGCCTGTGGACCATGTCTCCTTCTCATCTACCCTCTACAGTTCCCTTTCCTCTGAGTACTTGGTCTATTATTTAAGCAAAACAGGACAGAGCCGAGTAGAAAGAAGTTGAAGGGGATTTGGCCACTATTACCAGCTTCCTACCGCAAGGTCAATAGCAAGGGGTTTATGAATGAGTAAGACCCCAATATCACCTCCCTGTTTCTGGATCTTCAGCCCCCATCTTCCCCCTACCCATCATCTCACCAACAAATAAGGACAAAATGAGGTTCCAGCCAATGACAAAGGCGCACAGTTGTCCCATGATGACATAGCTATGGAGATGCACAGAACCAAAGCGTGGTATCCGGGCCCCCAGCTCAGCATAGCAGAGCCTGAACAATGCAGAAGGCAGGGAGTCCACCAAGAAGCAGATGACAACTGATGGTCCAGCTATGAGCTTGGCAATGAAGCCAGTCAAGACGTACACGCAGGCTCCCAGGCTTCTGCCCACACCCAAGACAACCAGAATTAGGATGTTCAGATGAGCTGTGGGACTCTCAGATTCTTCTGTGGGCTCCAGCGGCCGCCTGCAGACCAGCTTCTGACCAAACTGGCAAACATACTGACACAGCATCTTAGACATAGTTGAGGAGACCATGATCTGCTGAGAAAACAAGACACAGAGCCATCAAGAATGTCCATCCTAAACGAGGTCCTGCTGTGTAACCCAGGAAACTCTCTTCAACACCCTGGGATAAACCATAATGGAAAAGAGTATCAAAAAGCACCAAAATGCATGTGTATAACTGAATCCCTTTGCCGTACAGCCAAAGTTAATACATTACAAATCAACTTTACTTCAATAAAATAAATTTTAGAAGAAAGAATGTCCATCTGCCCTTGGCCTGGGAGTCCAGTTCCACGAAGCACTGGAGTGATGGGGAAGTGAGTGAACAGTGAGTCACCCAGTCGTGTCTAACTCTTTGTGACCCCATGGGCTGTAGTCCACTAGGGCCAGGCTCCTCTGTCCATGGGATTCTTCAGGCAAGAATACTGGAGTGGATTGCCATTTCCTTCTCCAGGGGATCTTCCTGACCCAGGGATTGAACACAGGTCTCTTATGTCTCCTGAATTGCAGGTAGATTCTTTACCATCTGAACCACCAGGAGAGTGACGGGGAGCACGTGGTAAAAGGACACATTGGGCAAGCTCTCCATCTCTGAGCTTTGGTTCCTTAAGCATAAATACATCTTTTAATATGTTTCAAAGTTACTGGAAGGGTGGCTGAAGAGGAGCTGTGGGCAGCAGAAAACATCACCCTAAAATGTGTCACTTTGGCTTGTGGGTTGTTTTGAGCTGAACACAATTAAGACGCTGCAGACTCAAAAAAAAATATTTTTTCCTCTCACTTTATGGCTCAAAGTCATTTAGATTAGGCAACCTATGCCAGGACCTATTAGCAGGGATAACGTTTATCTCAGAAAGACTCTCCTGCGTGGAGCTGCAAACATTTTTTCCCAAGCATTTGTTCTCCCCATTTTCCAGTAAGTTGTCTTCCTCCCTTTTGAAGCCCCAGATCCCTACTTCCTTCTCCTTAGCTCAGGGGAGTGTATAACCTTCCTGACCCAGGGATTGAACACAGGTCTCTTATGTCTCCTGAATTGCAGGTAGATTCTTTACCATCTGAACCACCAGGAAAGTGACAGGGAGCAGGTGGTAAAAGGACACATTGGGCAAGCTCTCCATCTCTGAGCTTTGGTTCCTTAAGCATAAATATATCTTTTAATATGTTTCAAAGTTACTGGAAGGGTGGCTGAAGAGAAGCTGGGGGCAGCAGAAAACATCACCCTAAAATGTGTCACTTTGGCTTGTGGGTTGTTTTGAGCTGAACACAATTAAGATNGCAAGCTCTCCATCTCTGAGCTTTGGTTCCTTAAGCATAAATATATCTTTTAATATGTTTCAAAGTTACTGGAAGGGTGGCTGAAGAGAAGCTGGGGGCAGCAGAAAACATCACCCTAAAATGTGTCACTTTGGCTTGTGGGTTGTTTTGAGCTGAACACAATTAAGATGCTGCAGACTCAAAAAAAAATATTTTTTCCTCTCACTTTATGGCTCAAAGTCATTTAGATTAGGCAACCTATGCCAGGACCTATTAGCAGGGATAACTTTTTATCTCAGAAAGACTCTCCTGCGTGGAGCTGCAAACATTTTTTCCCAAGCATTTGTTCTCCCCATTTTCTTGTAAGTTGTCTTCCTCCCTTTTGAAGCTCCAGATCCCTACTTCCTTCTCCTTAGCTCAGGGGAGTTTATAACTCTCAATTACCTGATTGTGCCTCAGAATTTTAATGGGCCCACCACATGAAGCAATTTGAATGTGTTAACCCTGATGCTAGNTAAGAGAAAAGGAAAGTCTATCTTATCTCAGCACTAGGCTTCTTGGTTACATCAGCTTACCATAAACTTCCCTGGTAATAGAGCTATAAAGAAAATTCTCAGAGTAAAACCTGGGCTGGAGAAGCCAAGATAAAGGGACAGAACCCGGAATTCCCTGGCCATCCGGTGGTTAGGACTCTGCTTTCACCGCTGGTGGGTGCGGGTTCAACCCCTGGGCAGGGGACTAAGATCCCACAGGCTGCACAGCCAAGGGGAAAAAAGATGTGTATAAGAGACAGACCCTGATGCTAGGAAAGATGGAGGGCAGGAAGAGAAGGGGGTGACAGAGGATGAGATGGTTGGATGGCATTGTAGACTCAATGGACATGAATTTGAGCAAACTCCAGGAGATAGTGCAGGACAGGGAAGCCTGGCAGGCTACAGTCCATGGGGTCTCAAAGAGTCAGACACGGCTTGGTGACTGAACAACAACACTTAAAAGGGCTAAGCTGGTAAATTTCATGTAACTTGTATTATGCCACCATTGTTTAAATTGCTACCAATGGTAAATAATAGAACTGGCTTCACAGAGTTGCTGGGTGTGTGTGTGTTAGTCATTCGGTCTCGTCCGACTCTTTGTGACCCCATGGACTATAGCCTGCCAGGCTCCTCTGTCCACGGGATTCTCCAGGCAAGAATACTGGAGCGGGTTGCCATTTCTGTCTCTAGGGAATCTTTGAGACTCAGGGATCAAAACCAGGTCTCCTGCATTGCAAGCAGATTCTTTACCATCTGAGCCGCCAGGGCTGGGTGTAGCAAACCCAAAAGTAATTTAATATAAATCATCAAACTGTCACCCCTCACGAATACCCAAATCCACAGATGCCCACGTTCCTTGCAGTCACTCCCGTATCTTCAGATGAGGAACCCACAGACACGGAGGGAGATGGAAATCAGTGGTCCACGTGTCACATTCACTGTATAAGGGTAAGTATCGCTATTATATGAGTCAAAAGTATTCACATATTGTCAGGACACTGGTCCAATCACCCCCCTCCTCCCCCAGACTCCTTTTTTTCACACACATTCCCAGCTCTTGCTTTCATGTAGAAAATGGGTCTCTCCACCCTCAGGCTGGAGCCGGGCTGACCCCCCGCACTCACTCTGGGATTGCAGAAGTCTCTTTAGGAGGATATGAACTCAGCGCCCAGTCTCCCACAGAAGAGGCTGACCCGAGACTTACTGGATCCTTGGAGCAGAGCCTGGAGACCTGGGTCAGTCAGGGAGGCTGAGGGTAAGCCGTGAGGGGCCGGAGCAAGCGGGGAGTCCTGAGCACAGAAGACAGTCCTCACCCCTGGGTTGTTGGGTGGAGATGGGGCTGGGCGGGCGGGGAGCACCTGCCGTGTTGCTATCAGCCCTGACTCTTCTGTGGTTACCCTCGGGGGAGGTTCCGAGAGGTCTTTTTTTTTATTGTGGCAAAATACCTATAACATAAGATTGACCATTTAAACCATCTTTAAGTGTCTGGTCGTGTTAAATGTATTTGCATTTTGGGTCGTGTTAAGTACATTCGCATTTGGTGCAACCAAACTCCGGGACTGTTTTCATCTCNATCTATCTCCTATCCCTGTCTCTTATACACATCTTTCTGTGGTTACCCTCAGGGAATAGTTCCAAGATGATTTTTGTTTCAGTATAATATTCATAAAATAAAATTGACCATTTTAACCATCTTTAAGTGTCCAGTTCAATCGCATTAAGTACAGTCACATTTTGTCCAACCAAACTCCAGGACTTTTTTTCATCTGGCAAAACTTAAACTCTGCACCCATTTGTCAACAATTCCCCCTTTCTCCTTCACAGTTCCTGGCAATCACCATTTTGCTCTCTGTCTCTGTGAAACTGACCACTCCATGTCCTTTACTTAAGTGGAATCATATTAGTCACTTCCTGTCAGGATTATATCACTTAGTAAAATGTCCACAAGATTCTTCCATGTTGTAACATGTGTTGGAATTCCCTTCCCTTCTTAACATTAACGAATATTCTATCACTACACACTTGGCTTACCCTTTCTTGGTCAATGGCATTTGGCTTGCTTTCGTACTTTACTTACTGTGAATAATGCTGCTTTGAACAGCAGTTTACAACTATCTCTTCCAGAGTGTGCTTTTAATTCTTTGGGGTATATTCTCAGAAGTAGAATTGCTGGATCATACGGTTCTAAGATTTTTATATCCTATTCTATCACTACACACTTGGCTTACCCTTTCTTGGTCAATGGCATTTGGCTTGCTTTCGTACTTTACTTACTGTGAATAATGCTGCTTTGAACAGCAGTTTACAACTATCTCTTCCAGAGTGTGCTTTTAATTCTTTGGGGTATATTCTCAGAAGTAGAATTGCTGGATCATACGGTTCTAAGATTTTTATATCCTGTGATGGAGAAAATGTTCACATATTGAGGAATAAGGAAGTCATTTTGGCTCATCCATGGTTCAGCCTGAACTATGTGTGAACTAAGACAGCCAGTCCAACCCTCGCAGCTCATCTGCTTTAACCACTGAGGTAAAGAGCGTCTGTTTTGAAAATAAGGATGAATAACTCCCTTCTCATGGCGTCCATGTTAACACTTCCTAGAAGATAAGGTTCTCTTCCCAGACACCAGGGAGCTGTTGCCTCGCTGTCTCTATACTAAGTCTGTCTCTTTTGAAACCTTGAAGGAATACACCCTGTCGTGTTGATGTGTGAGCTTTGTTTGGATGAGGTGTAAGACTGTGCTGGAAACCACACTTCAATGGAGCAGCTTCCCAGAGCTATAGGGACACTGTCTCCTTTGCTATAGTCCTCAGTTTGGCTCAGATAAAAACTCTTTCCTATTCCTATTACAGATAGTTTATTTCTGTGGACACTTGAATTCATTTGATCATCAAGGACCCTGAGAAGTGTGGGCTGTAAGACTCAGGACCCCACTTAACGCTGCTCCCTCCTAGTCCTCTTCTGCGACTCTCCCCACAGTCTGCACATGACCTGACACACTCCAGTGTGGGGGACCCCAAGTCTAGCTGTGCCTGAATCAAGAGAAGGGGAGTTTAAAATCTCTGGTGTTAATTCTAGCAATGAAAGCATTTATTAATAACAAGCATTGCATATGTGTCCAGCCTTGCCCAAAGGGATGGAAGAGGATAAAGAAGGGGAATGAGACTTAGTCCTCTTCTTCAAGCAGCTCTGTTTGCTGGGAGAAATGAGTAGAAAGGCAGAAGAAAAATAGGAGGTAAGGGGTAAGGGTGAATACTTCACTACACTAGGCACAATTATATCCCCCATAAATTTATCCTAAATTATGTGACACATCTATATTTAATAAACAAATAAAGCTTCTTAATTGCCTACTAGAAACCCACATTTACCTTGCCACCCTGCATTTTGTCTGGCTACCCTACACTGATTGACAAAGAAGTTCAATGATAAGGGGAGCAAAAATTTACTTTGGCTCGGATTTCACTGGTGGTCCAGTGGTTAAAACTACATGCTTCCACCGCAGGGGCACAAGTTCCACCCCTGGTCAGATACTAAGATCCCACTAATCCCAAGGCCAGAAAGAAAAATCTTTTACTTTGGCTATATACAGACTTCCTAAATCAATCAGATGCACTTTTATTTTATCGATTTATTTTTTACTGGCAGAAGCTTTTTCTTTAGAAATGCTATCTTTTTGTTTCTTTATTTTGGGGTGCACTTGGTCTTTGTTGCAGCGCACGGGCTTCTCACTGTGGTGGCTTCTCTTGTTGTGGAGCAAGGACTCTAGGGCACTCGAGCTTCAGTAGCTGCAACTCTAGAGGACAGGCTTAACAGCTATGGTCCAAGGGCTTAGCTCCTCCGTGGCGTGTGGGATCTTGCCGGACCCGGCATTGAACTCCTGTCTCCGGCATTGTCAGGTGGACTGGGTCATCAGAGAAGCCCCTCCTCCATCTACTTTTAAATTCATTTAATAACTTGCACTCAGTTTCTTGACCTCCATCCCTCCTTCACTCTACTTCAGTTGTTCGACAGTCCTATGTTTCATTATTACCAATGTCTTGAACACCCATAAAATCTCAGTTTAAAGCGTCCTGTTCTGCAGCAACAGTTTTTATCTTGTTTTTCTAGTTTCACTTTCTTTTTGTTTTACCCAATTATGATCATTTATCAATCAATCATTACCTATGACCCCTTTTTCCCACCTCTAGCAATGCAGGAATTTTGTTAGTGCTTTATTTTTCAATTAAGAACTCTTCTTCATCAATTCTATTGCATGACTCTAAGAGTCTGCAATAGAAAAGTAAAGAAAAATTATCACAGTGTTATACTGTGTCTCAATAAAGCTAGAGGAAAACAAAAAAATAATATTATTTCTCTTCATCATGATGAAAGGATCCACTTTATCTTTTATTATTCTCTTTTTTCAAAGTCTACTTTGACAGTAATATACCTACCCTACTTTCTTATGTAACTGTTTGCACAAGGTATCTGTTCTTTCCTTTTACTTCCAGCCTATTCGTGCAACACTGGGGTGGAAGAATCACAAGCTGGAATCAAGATTGCCAGGAGAAATATCAATAACCTCAGATATGCAGACAACACCACCCTTACAGCAGAAAGTGAAGAGGAACTCAAAAGCATCTTGATGAAAGTGAAAGAGGAGAGTGAAAAAGTTGGCTTAAAGCTCAACATTCAGAAAACAAAGATCATGGCATCTGGTCCCATCATTTCATGGGAAACAGATGGGGAAACAGTGGAAACAGTGTCAGACTTTATTTTGGGAGCTCCAAAATCACTGCAGATTGCAGCCGTGAAATGAAAAGACACTAACTCCTTGGAAGGAAAGTTATGACCAACCTAGACAAGCATATTCAAAAACAGAGACATTACTTTGCCAACAAAGGTCTGTCTAGTCAAGGCTATGGTTTTTCCAGTGGTCATGTATGGATGTGAGAGTTGGACTGTGAAGAAGGCTGAGCGCTGAAGAATTGATGCTTTTGAACTGTGGTGTTGGAGAAGACTCTTGAGAGTCCCTTGGACTGCAAGGAGATCCAACCAGTCCATCCTGAAGGAGATCAGCCCTGGGATTTCTTTGGAA
>SJYR01002634.1:353026-368061 GCA_006410655.1 Kobus ellipsiprymnus | reverse complement strand
GCTGGATGGCATCACTGACTCGATGGACTTGAGTTTGAGTGAACTCCGGGAGTTGGTGATGGACAGGGAGGCCTGGCGTGCTGCGATTCATGGGGTCCCAAAGAGTCAGACACGACTGAGCAACTGAACTGAACTGAACTGAACTGAAGCCCTGTTCGAAGTTTTCCCTCATTTCCACTTCACGACTCCCCCGTGGGGTGGTTACTCTTCCCATCCCTGCATTACTGAGGAGACCGCAAAGAGGCTAAGCCCTAGAGAACCAGAACCAAACCAGGTGCTGGGACCGTGGGCCACACACCGAACCCCCAGAGTGGATCTCTGGGTGCGACAGGGGGCGGGTGGTTCCTGTTCCTGGGGGTCACTAGCTGCTCTCCTTAGCAGTGTTCCCTGTCACTTAGGCACTGATCCTTCCGGAAAACCTGCCCCTCATCACCTTGACCCTGGCCGACCGCCGCCTGGCCATCCGCCAGGGACTCCTTCCTGCGGCCCTTCTCGCTGCTGGAGGTGGGCTTCACCTTGGCCGTGACCCCGCAGCTGCCGGCCCACCTTCTCAAGGGACGCGGGACTGTCTCCCGAGCCGGATGCTTCGCCCAGACAGGGCTCGACTTCACCCTGGGCCCCGTGGAGCCCCTGCTGCAGCGGGGATCTCCGCGGACCGCTGCCTGGCCACGCCGCCCGGGGGGTACCCAGCGCCCCGCGCACGTGCGCGTCTCCCCGGTCCTCGGACCCGGCGGCTGGGCGGCGGCCTCCTCTTCCTCACTGGGCCCCTCACCTGGCTGTCCTCTCCCCGTCTGTGGCCCCAGCATCCTGGGCCACTCGCTCTGCAACAGCACGCCCTTGCTGGAGCAGGGGTGCGCGGCCACCCGGCCCCCGCCGCTGGCGTCCTTCCTGGTGGCCGTGTGCACCCTGGCAGGCCCCGCGGCAGGGCCCGGCCTGTCCTGCGGCTCTGCACCATTGGCACAGGCCTGCACCTGCCTTCCTCGAGGGGCCGCCTTCTCCTCCCACTCGTCCCAAGTCCTGGTGGTCTCCCTCACCTCCGAGAGCTGCTCAGCCTCCCCCACCCCACCCCTTCTCTGTGTACCTGAGCCCCAGGCAGACTACCTGGCTTGAGCTATAAAAAGGAGGGACTTCCTGCCAGGCAGTCAGGTCGACCCTGGTGAACCCCATCATCTGCTGCCTGAGGAATGAGCTGGTCCAGAAAGTTAGCAGGAATTTGCTGATCAAGGAGGCTGAGGTCTTCTCCCAAGAAACTCAGAGCCTAAGGCTTCCAGAGGGACTGCTCAGCATTTAATCCATTTCTTTTCTTTTTCAGTGAAGGCCTTGGAGAAAATGTTTGCTAGTGGGAAAGCTGATGGTGGTTATTTCTGCATTCTAGCAGAATAGAAGATGAAATGGATTGCTCCTCTGCTCAGAAAGCAGTCATTTGGCAGTAACCATGGAGACTTGACGTGAGTTTGAGTAAGCTGCAGGAGTTGGTGATGGACAGGGAAGCCTGGCGTGCTGCAGTCCGTGGGGGTGCAAAGAGCTGGCCATGACGGAGCCGCTGAACTGACCTGATGGAGACTGCTAGTCATTCTGCTTATCCAGTCTCCAGGTTAGTAACAGAAGACTTTGGATTTTATCCGGACACATAATGTCCAGTTAGGGACAACATTTCCCACCCTTCCTGCAGCTCCTTTGCTCTCATGACTGAGTCTTAGAGGATGGGGTGTACGTGGAATGATCTGTGTGTTTCATGGACTGTGATTTCATAAGAAAATTGCCTTCTCTCCATTTTTTCCCCCTCCCATCTTCCTGCTGCCTGGGGAATGTGACCTCTGTGGAAGGACAAGAGGTGGAAGCAACTGTTGAGAGCAGAGACCCCATCGAGCTTCCCAGATGGCTCGATGGTAAAGAATCCAGCTGCCAAAGCAGGAGACATGGGTTCGATCCCTAGGTCGGGAAGATGCCATGGAAGAGAAAATGGCTACCCCCTCCATGAATTCTTACCTGGGAAATCCCACGGACAGAGGAGCCTGGTGGGTCACAGCCCAGAGGATTGCAGAGTCGGAAACAATTTAGCCACCGAACACCACACACCGCATCACTCTGGGTCCCTGGATGAGCGTGCGGAACAGCGCCGCCTGCTGGCCTTGCATCAACCGCAGACATCCTCTGTAAGAGAAAAGGAAAGTCTATCTTATCTCAGCACTAGGCTTCTTGGTTACATCAGCTTACCATAAACTTCCCTGGTAATACAACTATAAAGAAAATTCTCAGAGTAAAACCTGGGCTGGAGAAGCCAAGATAAAGGGACAGAACCCGGAATTCCCTGGCCATCCGGTGGTTAGGACTCTGCTTTCACCGCTGGTGGGTGCGGGTTCAACCCCTGGGCAGGGGACTAAGATCCCACAGGCTGCACAGCCAAGGGGAAAAAAAGAAAGAAAGGAAGAAAAAGGGCGAGAGAGAACTGCTATGGAAGTAAAAAAGGTGTGCACTCTGGGTGCACTCTGGGGTGGAGAGGGTGTTTCAGTACAAATCAGTCTGAGCTCCAGGGACCACACTTGTTCAGGAATCCAGAAACCAGAGAGGAGGTAAGAGTTCTCCATTGCCTCCCTCCCTGTCCCCTCTCAGGTCTCACCTGTTTCCTCTGGAATAAACTTAGCTTTGTCAGTCTTACAGGTCTGTTCCTGGTGGTCGTAGGCTAATTGGGCAAGAGCAATACATGTCAATAGCTGCAAAGCACTCTGTGTGCCCTGAAGGATAAGTCTGAGATCCTAGGAGAGCTTCTAAAGAGAGACATGAGCTGGTCTGTGATATTAAGAACCTGACAAATTTTCTTTAAGTACCACCCATTTTTGCTCTATGTTAGTTTTTCAAATGCATTTTATTTTCAAATTCGTTTTTGGCGGTGCTGGGTCTTCATTGCTTTGGGGGCTACTCTCTAGTTGTGCTATGTGGGCTTCTCTTTGCAGTAGCTTCTCTTGTTGCAGAGCAGGGGCTCTAGGGAGTGCGGGCTTCAGTAGCAAGGCCTGTGGGCTCAGTAGTTGCAACGCCCGGGCTCTCAAGCATAGACTCAGTACTGTACAGTTGTACAGTAGTACTCAGTAGTAGTACACGGGCTTATGTACTTCTCCACATGTGGGCTCTTCCCAGACCAGGGATTGAACCCATGTCTCCAACACTGGCAGGCAGATTCCTTACCACTGAGCCACTTGGGAAGCCCCCTCAATGTTCATTTTCAATATCATCAGCAGGCAGTGGTCCCGGGCAGGAACAGTGGGAGCCTCTGGGGCAGTGCTCTGTTAATATCCTCACACCCAGTGGGGGAGGGACCAGTCAGGCTGGGAGCTTCCTGCCGGGGTCTGTGGTCAGAAAGTGAGGACAGGGCTGAGGAAGTTGCACAACCTCGCGGGGCACAGAAGGCGTGACTGGGACCTGTCGACAGCAGGGCCCTGAGCAGTGGGAGGACCGACCCTGTGACAGCTTCCGGGAGCTGTGTGATGGCCTGCAGGTCACTTCCCTGTTGGGCCTCTTTCAAATTGGAGCAGTAGTCTGCTGGGTTGACAAGCGCCCTTCCAGCTGCTAAGCATTTAAAAGCTTGAACTTTGGAGCCAGACTGACTTAAATTTGGAGGTCATCTATCTCCTATCCCTGCTGTACAGGTCACACTCTCTGGGCCTCCCTTGGAGCCTCAGTTTCCCCATCTGTAAGCTGGGAGTGCTGGTTTCTCTTTTTGGTCAGTTGGTTATGAGCTGGGGATGCTGGTGGTGATGAGCATGTTTGGGGGGGTAGAGCTTGATGTTTTCTTTACATGACAACAGAGGGGGTGACAGAGGATGATATGGCTGGATGGCATCATTGACTCAATGGACATGAGTTTGAGCAAACTCCGGGAGAGTGATGAGCATGTTTGGGGGGGTGGAGCTTGATGTTCTCTTTACATGACAACGAAGGGGGTGACAGAGGATGATATGGCTGGATGGCATCATGGACTCAATGGACATGAGTCTGAGCAAACTCCGGGAGAGAGTGAAGGACAGGGAAGCCTGGCTTGCCACAGTCCATGGGCTCAGAAAGAGTCGGATGTGACTTAGCAACTGAACAAAAAGGGTGTATGTAAGCCACCACTGTGATAGCCCATGGAGCAGCCTGTAGTCTCATTCAGTTGCTAAGAACTCAGCATTTTGTCACATCTCATGTAAAAGCAAGTCCAGCTTACAACACATTAGTGAGTAACAGAGTTTATACTGATGATGGAGAAGGATGGGGGCAGAGAGAGTTTTCATCATACCGCATAGAGTAAGACAATTAAAAATTCCCTTTAATCACTGGGACTTACCTGGTGTTCCAGTGGTTAAGAATCTGCCTTACAATGCAGGGGACATGGGTTCAATCCCTGGGAATTGAAGATCCCACATGCCGGGGAGCAACTAAAGCCTCACGCCAAAAATAGCCTGAGTACCACAACTAGTGAGTCCGTACAACACAGTGAAATGAAGATCCTGTGTGCCCCAACTGAGACCCAACACAGCCAAATTAAAAACAAACAAACAAACAAACAAACTTCTTAAAGAAAAATCAAGGATATGTCTAAAAAAACTAGGATATGTCTCCCCTACATGAGGGAATTTAGATTTACAGTCAACATGAAAACTGTGTCTCAGACTTCTGCCAAAGATTCTTCAGCATACTTTATCCAGCTTACACTCAGAAGCTCAGTCCTGTCTGACTCTTTGCAAACCTGTGGACTGTCACTCACCAGGCTCCTCTGCCCGTGGGCTTCTCCAGGCAAGAATACTCGAGTGGGTTGCCATTTCCTCCTCCAGGGGATCTTCCTGACCCCGGGATCAAACCTGTGTCTCCAGCATTGTCAGGCGGATTCCTTACTGCTGAGCCACCTGGGAAGCCCCCAAATTTCTTAACCTCCTTGCATTTCTTTCCACTTATTAACACACTAGAATATTTGTAAATAAAGATATGGCATTGCTGGGACTTCCCTGGAGGTTCAGAGGTTAAGACTGAGCTGCTTGGAACACAGGTTCCATGCCAGGGCAGGGAACTAAAATCTCACCTGCCAAAAAAGAGAGAGAGAGAGACAGAGATGTCATTGTCTACAATCAGAAAATCACATCTTCTTGGTGAGAGGGAAAAGTCTCAAGAAGCATTTTGTGTGTTTCCTGAATTGGCTTAAAAAAAAAGTCCCTCCTTATGTATAGAAGCAGAAGTTGAAGTCATGCACTGGAATGGCTCCTTTCCTGTGCTTCCAGAAACAGTGCTGAGCCCCAGAAGGCCCCAAAATTGCCAAGTCTCTTCCTTCCCATGAGAAAGAAGTGTTTTCTTGAAAGAGTATTGGGAAACAGGTTAGCGATTCAGCTTCCCTCCCCTCTGAATTCCTAGAACTATGTTTTTCCCTCCTGGGAGAGGAGGGGAAGAGGTAAGGTAATGAAAGCGTCATCAGGGAAGCCCAGGTCTAACCCTTCAAGGGTGCAGGCTAGCACCACCTTCTGTCTCACCCCCTGCCTGAGAACTCACCCCTGCCTGTGACTCACCCCTGAATTGAACACATTCCCTGTCCCAGGTCAGAGCCTGCACCGCAGCTCCAGGCTGCCTCCTTTGGTTCATTGTCCATTATCACCCTGAGATATCTTTCCCAGTGCAGGTCTGACTCCCTCCCTCCCATACGCAAAACCATTCCATATCATACGAAGGAATATTGTTGCTGTTTAGTCAACAACTCGTATCCGACTCCTTTGCAACCCCATGGACCTCAGTCTACCAGGCTCCTCTGTCCATGGGATTTTTCACCACTGAGTCCCCAGGGAAGTCCCACAAAAGACTATTATTCAGCCATGAAAAGGAATGAAGTGTTAGTCATGTCCAACTCTTTGCAATCTCATGGAATGTAGCCCACCAGGCTCCTCTGTCCATGGGATTCTCCAGGCAGGAATACTGGAGTGAGTCAGCATTTCCTTCTCCAGGGGATCTTCCCAACCCAGGGATCGAAAGGTTCCCACATTGTGGGCAGATTCTTTGCCATCTGAGCCACCAGGGAAGCCCCTCCCCCCAAAATGAAGGAAGTACTGATATATACTATTACATGCTGAACCTTGAAAAGTGAAGTGAGTGAAAGTGAAGTCGCTCAGTCGTGCGTGTTTCTTTGCCATCTGAGCCACCAGGGAAGCCCCTCCCCACAAAATGAAGGAAGTACTGATATATACTGTTACATGCTGAACCTTGAAAAGTGAAGTGAGTGAAAGTGAAGTCACTCAGTCGTGCGTGTCTGACTCTTTGCGACCCGTGGACTGTAGCCCACCAAGCTCCTCCGTCCATGGGATTCTCCAGGCAAGAATACTGGAGTGGGTTGCCATTTCCTTCTCCAGAACCTTGAAAACAAATATATAATATTGCCCATGTGTGGAATTTAGAAAAATGGTACAGATGAACTTATTTGCAAAGCAGAAACAGATGTAGAGAACAAATGTACGAATACCAAGGGGAAAGGAGGGGTGAACTGGGAGACTGGGATTGACATACATGTGCAGTAGAGAACATGAGAACCTGCTGTAGGGCACGGGGCACTCCACTCAGTGCCCCGCGGTGATCTACATGGCAAGGGGATCCGAAGAAGAGGGGATCTGTGTACACGGATGGCTGATTCATTTTGCTGTATAGCAAAAGCTAACACGACACTGTAAAGAAGCTATACTCCAATAAAATTAATAAAAAGAAAGAAATGTAGACCCTCACACCCACTAAAATAGAATTTTTATTTCAATAAGGTCTCCTGGTGATGCACATTAGGGTTTGAGAATCCCTGCCAGGAGACATGATTTTGTAATTGTATCCAGAAATGTTCACTAACCCCAGTTCCATTCCTTAACCGCTAAAAAAGTTTTTTGAAGCATTGTTGATTTACAGTATTGTGTTAATTTCAGGTATACAGCAATGTGATTCAGTCATATAATATATATATGTACATTATTCTATTTCACTATAGTTTATTACATGAAAAGCCATATTGTTTGTATATGGATCCAGCTCTATTCTGAGTCCAGAAAACTTGACTGGCCCTCACGAATCTCTCCCCTTTCCGCTAAGCACAGGGGTCCTGTCTTTCTTTCTAGAAGCACCGGCAGTTGAAGAGGCAGACTTCCAGTGTGGATGGTGGTTGAGGAAAGAGGGAAGTGAGAACAGGACGATTAAAGCATGTCACAAGTAAGCGTCAGAGCCAGACACCTCATCTCTGAAATTCCCAGTTTACATAGACTATGGCAGGACTTGTGCTGTGTCCTACTTCTTCATTTCCTCACCAAGCCTATAAAAGTTTAGGGTGAAGCTTAGAAAGCGCTTCCAGGCTCTCACTTGACCAGAAAAGGCCCAGGGCAAGGGGTGGGGGGAGAGGAATGGATACCCACAGAGGACATCCACATTGCATCACTGTCCCTAGAAAGACCTAGAAACCAAAGCATTTCCCCCAAACCCCTTTTTCACCTTGTTGCCGTGTTCAGAACCATTCACTGGCTCCCTGGACATCCTTGGTAGAACAGTGGATAAGGGGCTTCCCAGGTGGCTCTAGTGGTAAAGAACCTGCCTTCCGATGCTGGAGATACAAGAGACGTGGGTTCGATCCCCTGGGTTGGGATGATTCCTTGGAAGAGGGCATGGTAAACCCCTCCAGCATTCTTGCCTGGAGAATCCCATGGACAGAGGAGTCTGATGGGCTACAGTCCATAGGGTCGCAAAGACATGACTGAAGTGACTTAGCATGCAGGCATGCACAGTGGATAAGAATCTGCTTGCCAGTGCAGGGCATGTGGGTTTGATCCCTGGTCAGTGAAGGTTCCTTGTACCATGGAACAGCTAAGCCCGTGCGCCACAACTACTGACCGTCTCCCTAGAGCCTCTGCTCCACAACGAGAAGCCACCACAATGAGAAGCCCGAGAACCACAAGGAAGAATAGTCCTCACTCGCCACAACTAGAGAAAACCCACATAGAGCAATGAAAAATCAGCACAGCCAAGAATAAATAAATAAACCTTTAAAAAAAAAAGAATATCCAATTATAAGAGCCCTCCTTTCTCCCCATCCAACCTAAATCTTTCCCAGCATGAACACCTGATAGCTATTTGAGTACATCCTTCTCCAGACTATATCTTCTTGGGGGTGGGGGGTGCACTGCGTGGGGTCTTAATTATGGCAGGCTGGCCTCAGAGTCTGTGGGCTTAGTTCCCCCAGCAGGGATCATACCCACACCCCCTGCCCTGGAAGAGGGATTCTGAACCCCAGGATCACCAGGGAAGTCCTGACTACACCCTTTTCATTCATCTGAGGGCAGCTTCCTGGTCCGAAGGAGATGAGATGTCTATCTCTGCCCTTGTTTAGCTGTGTGATGGTGGAGAATCCATGTACCCGTCTAAGCTTCTGTCTCCCTCATGAATACCTGGAAGAAAAATTTGCTCACCTTCACCCACATTTCATGTTCACATTTGCTCCCATGACATCGGTTAATGCAAGCGACACATCCAAGTCCGATACTGGAAAGGAGGTCTAATTCTCCCATGAGGAAGCATGCGTTGCTAGGCTGCCTCAGTCATGTCTGACTCTGTGCAACTCCATGGACTGTAGCCCACAGCCTCCTCTGTCCATGGGATTCTCCAGGCAAGAATACTGGGGTGGGTTGCCATGCCCTCCTCCAGAGGATCTTGCCAACCCAGGGATCGAACCCACCTCTCTTATGTCTCCTGCACTGGCACGTAAGCTCTTTACCACTAGCACCACCAAGAAAACAGCCCCCCAACCCCAAGGGCAGGAACCATTTTGATAACGATCTACCTCGGACCCAGTGAGGCAAGGAAGACAGTGGTCAGGACAAAGAGTGTTTGGTCCAGGGAGTGGGGAAGAAGGAGAGAAGTGAAAGCTTTTTCTCACTACCACTCAAGGCCTCCTGCAATTTCTCAATCTGTCTCCACTTCCTTCTCTTCAAAGTGGACCTGTTGGTGAGGTGAGGGTGTGGTGGGGAGGGGTGGGAAGGAATCGAAGTGGGAGGAGGCGCTATTTCAACAGAAGGACTGTCCGGGCATTCACGTCTCTGCCTGCAGTGATCAGAGCTGGGCACGTGGACTCGCTCCTCCTGGGTATAGAAACACCCCTCCGGCCTCTCTCCTGGAGGGCCCACGGCGCCCCCATGTCCCCAGCCCCGCTCAGGAGTGAGCTGGGCCGCCTCTGCACCTACTTGGAGGAACTGGAGGCCGTGGAGCTGAAGAAGTTCAAGTTATACCTGGGGACTGCGACAGAAATGGGGGAGGCCAAGATCCCCTGGGGGCGGATGGAGCCAGCGGGTCCCCTGGAAATGGCCCAGCTGCTGGTGGCTCATTTCGGACCACGGGAGGCCTGGCTGCTGGCCCTTGGCGTCTTTCAGTGTATCAACAGGAAGGACCTGTGGGAGAGAGGCCACAGAGACGACCAAGGGAGGGGTAAGGAGGTGGTGACGGTCCGGGCTGAGGCTGCTACCCACTGATTCCCTTCTTTTGTGTTTTTGTTTTGCTGTGTTTTTTGCAAGATTTTTCTGCTGCTTCCTGTTTTAAAAATTAATTAATTAATTTGGCTGCACCTGGTCTTACTTGTGACACGTGGGGTCCTCATTGTAGCATGCTGGTTTCTCTCTCTAGTTGCCTGGAGGCATGTGAAATCTTAGTTCCCCCAGTGGGGATTGAACTTGTGCCCCTTGCATTGGAAGGCCGGTTCCTAATCACTGGACCACTGGGGAAGATCGCCCCTTCTCCTTCCTGATGATCGCTGGGCTCCCAAGAGCCACCTCTAACCCATCCCCCTGGCCTTTGTTTGAGCTGCCTGGAGTACCTCCCTCTATCTTCTTCACCTGGAAAACTCCTATTCATCTGCCAGAACCCTGAAGGCAGTACTTTCTCTGTGATTCCTTTACTCACTTTCTCCCTCTCTCTGCTCAATCACCCTGGCTGGCTTGAAAACCCCACTTTTCATACTAAGTGCTTAATAAATATATATTTTGGAGTCCATAAAAGAACAGAAGATGTTCAATAAATAAGTATCGAATAAAAAAAAATGCCAGGTACACATGTATAAAAGACATTTCAAAAATGCTAGTTTCTGGTGTGGGGCTGAAGGGGAGGAGGAATCCAAGCCGACTCAGAATGCTCTGGCTGAGGGATTAATCAGATGGATGGAGGTGCCAATCACTATGATCAATACCCGTGGGCAGTCAGTTATTACCATGTAGACAGTTTAATGTAATGGAAGTTACTGTCATGAAGGGCTAGTCAGATATGTGCCAGCTGATCTGGCAAAATTCCTCTTCCAGACGCTCCACCTGGTGGCCCACCCTCACTGGGCAGTGAGTCAGCTTGTTCTCTGGACGTCTTGCCTGCCGCTCCAAGAAAAGGTGAGCCACGAGCCACGTAAGCTGGTGCAGCCACTATGGAAAACAGCATGGAGGTTCCTCAGAAAACTGACAGTACCATACGACCCGGCACTCCCACTCTTGGGCATATACCCGAACAAAACTCTAATTCGAAAAGATACATGCACCCCTTTGCTCACAGCAGCATGATAGCCAAGACATGGGAATGGCCTAAATGTCCATCGGCAGCTGAATGGATAAAGATAAATACATATATCACGTCTTCTTTATCCATTCCAGCCTGAAGAAGCTGGAATGCTATTCAGCCACGAGAAAGAATGAAATCATGCCTTTGGCAGCAACACAGATGCAACTAGAGATTATCGTACTAGGTGACGTCAGAAAGACAAATACCATATGATATCACTTACGTGTAGAATCTAAAATATGGCGCAAATGAACCTATCCACAAAACAGACTCACAGACCTAGAGAACAGACTCCTAATTGCCAAGGGGGAGGCGGGTGGAGGAGGGAAGGACTAGTTTTGGATTAGCGGATCCAAACTATTCTATATAG
This sequence comes from Kobus ellipsiprymnus, assembly GCA_006410655.1. Lineage (NCBI taxonomy): Eukaryota > Metazoa > Chordata > Mammalia > Artiodactyla > Bovidae > Kobus > Kobus ellipsiprymnus. The sequence continues at coordinate 357,125 of SJYR01002634.1, read as the reverse complement.
GATGGATAAACAACCAGGCCTTACAGTACCACAGTGAAGTATATTCAATATCCTGTGATAAATCATAATGGAAAAGAATAGTTAGAAAAAGAATGTCTATATGTGTATAAGTGAGTCGGATTGCTGTACAGCAGAGATTGGTACCACATTGTAAATAAATCAACTATCCCTGCGGGTGTGCTCAGTCGTGTGTGACTCTTTCAAGATCCCATGGACTGTAGCCCACCAGGCTCCTCTGTCCACAGCATTTCCCAGGTAAGAATACTGGAGTGGGTAGCTGTCCCCTTCTCCAGGGGATCTCCCCAAACCAAGGATGGAACCCAGGTCTCCCGCATTGCAGGAGGATTCTTTACCATCTGAGCCACCTGGGAAGTTAAAAACAACAGTAACAAAAGAATAGCTCCCATATTGATACTTCTGCTTCCCACAAGGAGGCAAGATCTGTGGTGGTGTACCAAAGTACCAAAGTTCCCAGGCTCCATCTAGAAAAGACTTCCGAAGTCATCGCAAAGCAGATAGTTCACTAGACCACAGTTTGCATTAATGCATGCATTCATTAAAGGCTGCTGACCACTCTATCTTTCACGGTCCTTCATTCCTCTCCGGTAGATTCCCAGGAAACCTACAGAGACTACGTCCGCAGGAAATTCCGGCTAATGGAAGACCGCAACGCACGCCTGGGGGAGTTCGTCAACCTCAGCCACCGGTACACGCGGCTCCTCCTGGCGAAGGAACACTCCAGCCCCAGGTGGGCCCAGCAGAAGCTCTTGGACACGGGCCGGGGACACGCGGGGACCGCTGGCCAGCCAGCCAGCCTCATCCAGATCGAGGCCCTCTTCGAGCCAGATGAAGAGCGCCCGGAGCCCCCGCGCACCGTGGTCCTGCAGGGCGCAGCGGGCATGGGCAAATCCATGCTGGCCCACAAAGTGATGCTAGACTGGGCCGACGGGAAGCTCTTCCAAGACAGGTTCGACTACGTCTGTTACATCAACTGCCGGGAGATGAACCGGGGCCCCGCGGAGCGCAGCGTGCGAGACCTCCTGGCCGGCTGCTGGCCGGAGCCCTGCGCTCCTCTCCAGGAGCTCGTCCGCGTGCCTGAGCGTCTCCTCGTCATCATGGACGGCTTTGACGAACTCAGACCCTCCTTCCACGACCCGCAGGGCCCCTGGTGCCTCTGCTGGGAGAAGAAAGTGCCAGCGGAGGTCCTCCTGGGCAGCCTGATTCGTAAAAAGCTCCTGCCCGAGCTGTCTCTCCTCATCACCACGCGGCCCACCGCTCTGGCCAAGCTCCAGCGCTCGCTCGAGCATCCCAGGCACGTGGCGATCCTGGGCTTCTCCGAAGCCGAGCGCAAGGAGTACTTCCACAGGTATTTCCACGACAGGGAGCAGGCAGGCCAGGTCTTCAGCTTCGTGAGGGACGACGAGCCCCTCTTCACTCTCTGTTTTGTCCCCATGGTGTGCTGGGTGGTCTGCACCTGCCTCAAGCAGCAGCTGGAGGGCGGGGGGCTCTTAAGACGGAGGTCGAGGACCACGACGGCCGTGTACCTACTCTACCTCCTGAGTCTGATGCAACCCAAGCCAGGGACCCCCACCCTACCGTCCCCGCCCAACCGGAGGGGGCTGTGCGCCCTGGCGGCCCACGGCCTCTGGAAACAGAAGATCCTCTTTGCGGAGCGTGACCTCCGGGAGCACGGCCTGGACGCGGCCGACGTCTCTTCCTTCCTCAACATGAACATCTTCCAGAAGGACATCAACTGCGAGACGCTGTACAGTTTCATCCACCTGAGTTTCCAGGAATTTTTTGCGGCCATGCACTATGTCTTGGATGATAGAGCGAGCGGGTCCGGCCCCGAGCGGGACCTCAGCAGGTTGCTGACCGAGTACGCCTTCTCCGAGAGGAGCTTCTTAGCCCTCACGGTCCGTTTCCTGTTTGGACTCCTGAACGAGGAGACCAGGAGCTACCTGGAGAAGACGCTGGGCTGGAAGGTCTCACCTGGCGTCAAGACCGAGCTGCTCGAGTGGATCCACCGCAAGGCTCGGAGCGAGGGGTCCACCCTGAAGCAGGGTGCCCTGGAGGTCTTTGGCTGCCTGTACGAGCTCCAGGAGGAGGAATTCATCCAACAAGCCCTCAGCCGCTTCCAGGTGGTCGTGGTCAACAACATCACCACCAAGATGGAATACATGGTGTCCTCTTTTTGTGTGAAGAGCTGCAGGAACGCCGAGGTGCTGCAGCTGTTCGGGGCTGCCTACCAAGCCGCCGGAGAAGACGGGCTGAGATGGCCCCTGGCCACGTCGTAAGTATTTGCTGGGGCTCGCTCCCCGAGTTCATGCCCTTAGCCGAGTTCATGTTCCCAAAGCGGATGACTTTCCCCTCCATCCTAGGAGATATTTGGCAATATGTGGAGAAGGATTTCGCTGTCACGGTTAGGGGAGATCAGACAGATGCTAGGGGTCTAGTGGGTGGAGGTCAGGGATGCTGCAAAAATATCCTACAATGCACAAGACAGCCTCCATCGCTAAGAACTATTTGGCTCCAAAGTGTCAACAGTGCCCAGGTCATTTTCTAGTTCTTAAACAACAAGAACAAAAACACTAATGGTTGCTCAGTTGTGTCCAACTCCTTGAGACCCCATGAACTGTAGCCTGCCGGGCTTCTCTGTCCATGGGATTCTCCAGACAAGAATACTGGAGTGGGTTGCCATGCCCTGCTCCAGGGGATCCTCCTGACCCAGGGATGGAACCCAGGTCTCATGCACTGGCAGGTGGATTCTTTACCACTGAGTCACCGGGGAAGCTCTAAGCAATACTTCTCAGGACTAAATAGTGGCCCATGTCAAGGAGAATGTATCCAGTCAACACATTATCCAGGGCCTTATATCTGTGGACTGGGCTATCCCTTTTTTTTCAGGTTTTTTTTTTCCTTGTCCTTCCCCTGCTGGGCTTAGGAGATCTTAGTTCCCTGACCAGGGATGGAACCTGGGCCCCTGGCAGTGATAGCACACAGTCCTAAGCACTAGACCTCCAGAGAATGCCTAGTGATTTTTCTAAACTTACTATATGGTCTTTTTTTTTGCCTTAAAAGTTTTTTCACATTGAGGTGTAGTTGACTGACGATGCTGTGTTAGTTTCAAGTGTACAGCAAAGTGACTCAGATATATAATCCATATATATATATACTTTTTCAGATTATTTTCCACTATAAGTTATTATAAGATATTGAGTATAGTCCCCTGTGCTGTACAGTGAGTAGGTCCTTGTTGCTGGGCTTTTTTTTCTTTGTATAGATTGAAGACAGTATGAATAAGCCAGCCAGTACCCCTAACAGAGCAAACATTCAATGGAGAAGGAGGATAGACAAAGAACAGTAAATAAATCAATAGGCAAATGAAATGAAATTGATTAGGGTAGTTGCAAATAGAGTTATCTATTAGGAAGAAAGTAAAACCGGGTAGTATAACAGACAGAGACTTGGAAGGGGAAGGGCAACATGAAAGGAGGTGGTCATGAAGGAAACTCTGAGCAAGTGACACTCTTTGTATGTGTGTTCGGCTAGGACTTTGTTTTGGTTTGGGTTCCCTGAGGAATCACCTTAGAAGCAAGGATTTCAACCTAAGTGGAGTGGAAAGGAAACCTTCTTGTTCCCTCTCCTCTCTTAGGTTGTGAAACCGGGGGCTTATAAATTAGACTTACAAAAGACAGATTCATAAGCTTAAAAAAAAAAAAAAAAAAAGAAGTTTAGTGGCACGTTCGTTCCCACTTACACGTGGATGGACCCAGAAATGAGTACCCCAAAGGGATCCATAGAATTTGGGCTTATGCATATATATATATATATGGAACCTGGAGAGATGGCACTGATGAACCTATTTGCCAAGCAGCTATGGAGACACAGACAGACAAAAGGCGCAGACCCGTGGGCACTGTAGGGGAAGGAGAGGGCGGGAGGAATTGAGAGAGGAGTGTGGAAACAAACATTGCCATATGTAAATTAGACAGCCGGGGGGAGTTTGCTGTCTGATTCGGGGAGCTCAGCCTGGTGCTTTCTGACAACCTAGAGGGGTGGGATGGGGTGGGAGATGGGAGGGAGGGTCAAGAGGGAG
>SJYR01002634.1:317502-346162 GCA_006410655.1 Kobus ellipsiprymnus | reverse complement strand
GTTGCTAAGTCGTGTCTGATTCTTTGCGACTCCGTAGACTGTACCCTACCAGGTTCCTCTGTCCATGGGATGCTGCAGGCAAGAATACTGGAGTGGGCTGCCATTTCCTCCTCCAGGGGTTCTTCCTGACCCAGGGATCAAACCCGAATCTCTTGTATTGGCAGGCAGGTTCTTTTCCATTGAGCCACCAGGGAAGCATGTTGGCTGATTCAATGGGCCAGAGCAGGAACCATCAGGACACGGAGAAGCAAGATGGCACCCTCTCCAACTCTTCTCTTTCCTCCCAAGGTTGAGGAAGTGTCAGCTGGAGGCCGAGGCCTGCCGGGAGCTCGCCTCTGTGCTCAGCTCCAGTCGCCACCTGCTGGAGCTGGACCTGACAGGAAACGCACTGGAAGACTCGGGCCTGACGCTCCTGTGTCAAGGCTTGAGGGACCCAGTCTGCAGGCTGCGGATTTTGTGGTGAGTTCGACCGGTGTCTCTGTGAATCTGACTCCTCTAGGGCCCTCATATGGGCTTCCCTGTGGCTCAGAGGGTAAAGATTCTGCCTGCAATGCACAAGACCTAGAACGGGTATGAGGTGATATCTCATTGTGCTTTTGACTTGCATTTTGCTAAGGATTAATAATGTTGAACTTTTTTTTCACGTGATTTGTGGCCATTTATATGTCTTCTTTGGAGAAATGTCTATTTAGGCCTTTGGCCACATTTCAAACCAGTTGTTTATTTGGAAACATTACTTTTAAGATTAGGGGCAGGCATTTGCAGCAACATGGATAGACCTAGAGATTATCATACTAAGCAAAGTCACTCCGAAAGAGAAAGACAAATGATATCATTTACATGTGGAATCTAAAATGATATCACTTATACGTGGAATCTAAAATGTGACACGAATAAACTTATCTATCAAACAAACAGATTCACTGTTGCAGAGAACAGACTTGTGGTTGCAAAGGGGAAGGCGGGGTGGAGGACGGAAGGCCTGGGTGTGTGGGGCTAGCAGATGCAACTATTATAAACTGAATGGATAAACAAAGTCCTACTGTACAGCACAGGGAGCTATATCCAATATCCTGTGATAAACCCTAATGGAAAAGAATATGAAAAAGAACACATATGTATCACTTGAGCACTTTGCTATTAAAAGAACATTGTATTGTATTAAAAGAACATTGTAAACCAAGTCTACTGTAATAAAATTTTCAAAAAGGTTGGGGACAGTGAGGATAGCATCGGCATTGCCCAGGAAACCCTCCTGAGCACACGCCAAACTGGATTTTGCAGGCTGAAGATCTGCCTCCTCACTGGCGCTGCCTGTGAAGACCTGGCGTCCACCCTCCACGTGAACCAGAGCCTGGTGGAGCTGGACCTGAGCCTCAATGACCTGGGGGACCCCGGGGTGCTGCTGCTGTGTGAGGGCCTCAGGCACCCCCACTGCAAACTCCAGACCCTCCGGTGAGTCCCTGCTTTCCTCACCATCCTAGGAATCCAAAGTCATGATTCCTGCCCTTCTGCCTGGACCCAGGGGGGCTGTCTCCCTCCCCTCCTCTCCTAACCTCTAACTCCATTGGCCTCCTGTCAAAGGATTTTCTGCCACAGAGCCTTTGCACAAGCAGTTCCTTCTTCCTGGAATGCACTCCTTTTTTGTTTTTCTTTTAATATTTATTTTATTTATTATTTATTTATTTAGCTGCCCCCAGGGTTGGTCTTGCAGCATGCAGGATTTTTAGCTGTGGTATGCAAACTCCTAGTTGTAGTCTGTGGGATCTAGTTTCCTGACTAGGGATCAAACCCAGGCCCCCTGCGTTGGCAGCCTGGAGTCTTAGCCACCGAACCACGAGGGAAGTCTCCCTGAGATGCACTTCTGCTCTGATTTCTTCTTTTTTTTCACCCTGATAATACCTGTTTAATCTGTTACGATCCAAAGCAAATGCCTCTTCTCCATGCACCCCTTCTCCAGCTCCTAGATAAGATCACTTTTAGGATCCTATTGGACCTTATTTTTCTCCTCAGTGTCACTTATCAAAATGTGTGTGTGTGTTGTTGTATTCCAGAAGTACAGGAACAACACATGGTGGCAACAGCGTATTCCAGTGCCTAGCATGAGGTCTGGCTCAGAGATTATGTTTTTAAATGGTGGAACAGATGAAAAAGCAAATTAAAAAAAAAGAAAATGAGGAATTCCCTGGCGGTCCAATGGTTAGGACTCTACACTTTCACTGCTGGGGGCTGGGGTTCAATCCCTGGTTGGGGAACCAAGACCCCAGAAGCTGCTGAGTGGGGCAAAAAAAAAAAAAACAAAAAGCAGCAGGACTGTCAATTTCATCTTGCCCCTCCCCCACCCCCTCTCCCAACCCCTAAACACGAGTTTGTTCCTGTATCTGTGAGTCCGCTTCTTTTGCATAATATTCACTAGTTAATACAGCAGCATTTTCGACCACATTAAGCTGAAGACATCTGGGAATTCCCTTGTGGTCCAGTGGTTAGGACTCCCTGCTTTCACTGCTGAGGACCGGGCTTCAGTCTCTGGTGGAGGAAGTGAGATCCAACCTCTCTTCCCCAAAAAAACTTCAGAAGGAATGAGCCAGCTCTTTCCTGTGCTTAATGTCTTCCCAGGCTCGGCATTTGCCGGCTCAGCTCTGCGGCCTGTGAGGGTCTCTCTGCTGTGCTTGGGGTCAGCTCCCACCTTTGGGAGCTGGACCTGAGCTTTAATGACCTGGGAGACCACGGCATGTCCTTGCTGTGTGAGGGGCTGCGACACCCCACCTGCAGACTCCGGAAACTGTGGTGAGTGGCTGGGAGGCAGGACTGCTGGGTGTGATGCTGGTCCCTGGCAGGGGTGGGAGGGGATCTGTCCTTATCTGTTTTTCTATTGGACTGTTATCCTTCCATCCCTCCATCTCTCTGGAAGATATGAGATGCTTAGAGGTGGAAAGAAAAGCTGTGTGAATGAGTCGCTGAGTAATTCATCCTCTGGAATACAAACAGAAGAGGCTAAATTTTTCCATCCAGTCATTGCCTCTAAACATGATCTGTAAAACTCCCCCTTTCTCTGGGCATTTACTTGGGCAGATGTATAGCTTTCTGGTAACCTTTATGTAATAAAAGTTCAATCTGGGACTTCCCAGGTGGTCCACTGGCTGATAAGGCTCCTTGCTCCCAGTGCATGGGGGCCTGAGTTCAATGCCTGGTCAGGGAACTAGATCCCACATGCCTCAACTAAGACCTGATGCAGTCAAATAAATAATAAATAAATAAATATTTTTTAAAAACTTCAATCTGGTCCAGAATAAACTTCAGTCAAATGTTAATGAACCTTTCTTCCTTCTCCTTTCTCCCAATACCAGCCCATCCCTTCCTCCCAAAACACTTAGAATGAGAGGGGGCTGTGTCTATTTTTTTCTAATTAATTGGGTTAATTAATTATTTTTGGCTGTGCTGGGTCTTCACTGCCTTTCTCTAGTCGCAAAGAGCAGGGGCTGCTCTTTGTTGCGGGGCAAGGGCTTTGCATTGCCTTGCCTTCTCTTCTTGCGGGTCTATGCGGGTGGCTCAGATGGTCCACAGTCTCTCAGAGGCTCTAGGCAGGCAGGCTTCAGTAGCTGTCACTCACCGGCTCTAGCGCGCTGTCTCAGTAGTTGTGGTTGTTCCCTGGCATGTGTGATCTTCCTGGACCAGGGATCGAACCCCTGCTCCCTCCACGGGCAAGCAGATTCTTAACCACAGGAACACCAGGGAAGCCCAGGCTTATCTATTTTTAATTTTCTTCCCTTCGTAAATCTCTTGCTTATCTGGGGCCCTGGGTAACTGGAAACGAAGATGAGGGCTTAGGGACAGCATGCCTCCCTTTTATTATTTATTTTTGGCCGCTCTTGGGCCTTGGTTGCTGCGGGAGGGCTTTCTCTAGCTGAAGTACACAGGCTTCTCACTGCGGTGGCCTCTCTTTTTGCGGAGCACAGACTCTAGAGCATGGACTCGGTGGCTGTGGCTCAGGGCTTAGCTGCTCCTCAGCACGTGGGGTCTTCCGGGACCAGGAGTCTAGCCCACGTCCCTTGCACTGGCAGATGGATTCTTAACCACTGGACCGAGGAAGCCCCATCCCTCCCTTCATTGGTGCGGCTAGGTTCCTTCTGGGATGTCAGTACCACCCCCTCCCAGTCTGGCAGGTGTCCAAATGATACCTGTCTTGTGGGGATCATATGTGTGTTCTCATGGGGACCCCGGAGAAGGTGGTCCTGACATGGAATGATCTGGGTCAAGCTTTTTCCACAATCCCCTCCCAAGCTCTCACCATATGTCCTACTCCTTACCCTTCTGTGCCTGTCAGGTGGGTGATTATACATCACCCACGTGGGTCTTTCTCTTCCATTTCAAGTCCTGAACTGTTGCCTTATACCTTGTTTGGAGGCACATATGGCCTCACAGCCTCAGCCAAAGATGAAAACATTTCCATCTAACATCCCAGCTGCAATAACATTTCAGTGCTACCTGTTTTTACTGTAACAGCGTGGAATACAGGAAAGAAACACAATTGGACAGAATAGAAACCAGAGAAAATCAGATGGCATAGTGTTGGGTGGGGCAGGAAGCAGCCCAAATCATGCTGGCTTCTTTAAAAAAAAAAAAGATGGGGAGAGCGTTGATCAAGTTGTGTAACTAGAAGTGTAGGTTTCAGGTATGGGTTGATCTAGGCATTCAGATACTTGATCTCCATTATCTTCTCTACTTATTGCTGCATTGGCTCCATTATGAGTTACAGTTAGCCTTGATCCAATACATGGTGGCAAAATGCCGACAGCTCTATAGATGACTTCTTTTCAGGTGCAAGTTCTGAAAAAATCTCTAGGGAAAGCCTGATTCTGATTCACTGTTTTGGATGGATCTTGTGCCCAGAGGGAACCACTTGTGGTGGCTGGCGACAAGGAAACCAACCAGCTTAGGCCTGGACCCTATATCTGCTGCTAGAGCTTGTAGACATTCATCCCTGAGATGGGGGTTTCAATGAGAAATTGGGATAGAATTACCAGAAGGAGAAATTCTTGGCTGCAGAATCAGGATATTCATTACAGATGGAGCTATGATTTTTTTTTTCTTTCTTTCTTCTTTTGTTTTAAAAAATTAATTTTGGGGCTTCACTGATGGCTCGGTGGTAAAGAGTCTGCTTGCCAGTGCAGGAGACGTGGGTTCAATCCCTGGTCCAGGAAGTCCTCACATGTCAGAGAGCAACTAAGCCTGAGTGCCACAGCCACTGATCCTCAGCTCGGGAGCCCCTGAGCCTCAACTACTGAGCCCATGAGCTGAACCAGCTGAAACCCAAGCTCTGCAACAAGAGAAGCAGCTGCAGTGAGAAGCCCGAGCACCACAGCTGGGGGGGGGGCCCTGCTCACCACGACCGAAGCCCACACAGCAACGAAGACTCGGCGCAACCAAAAATAAATAAAAATTAAAATAAATAAAATGAAACCTTGAATTTTTATCGCAGTATAGTTGCTTTACAACATTGTGTTCGTTTCTACTGTACAGCAAAGGGGAGTGTCTTTAAATGCCTTTATGAAATGCTTTCCCTCACCACATCGGCCTTAACCTGGACTGATCTGATTCTAGTCTACTTCTGTCTTAAACTGATCCCTAAAAACGTCACCCTGATTCCCTATGAAGCTGACACTTTCCAACACAAACTGCCGATGTTGCTTCAACCGCTTCTTATCTTCCGCAGGCTCGACAGCTGCAGCCTCACAGGCAAAGCTTGTGAAGACATTTCTTCTGCCCTGGGCGTCAACCAGACCCTCACAGACCTTTATCTGACCAACAACGCCCTGGGGGACACAGGTGTCAGGCTGCTGTGTGAGAGGCTGAGCCACCCGGGCTGCAAACTCCGAGTCCTCTGGTGAGAGATGGTCCTGCCTCTGGAGGAGACGGGACCCGGGGCTTGGGGTCAGGAGTCAGTATGCTCAGGCACTCGGTTACGGCCGACTCTTTGTGACCTCGTGGGCGGTAGCCGGCCAGGCTCCTCTGTCCATGGGCTTCTCCAGGCAAGAATACTGGAGTGGGTTGCCATTTCCTCCTCCAGGTATCTTTCCCAGCCAGGGATCAAACCTGGATCTCCTGCATTGCGGGCAGATTCTTTACTGCTTGAGCTACCAGGGGAAGCCCTTCCGTAAGATGATTACAAGTTAAATTTGTTCACACAGGCTAGGGTCTTAAAAATGGGGTGTAGCTTAGAGCAAGCTTACCTCCCAGTAAGATTTGATTTACAATGATGAATGACTTCATGGAATTAACATATTGCACCCAAGCAGGATGTATGAGAGATTTGCTGTACCGACCGAATGCCACCACGGTGGCCTGGAATATTTCCCATCTTGTGTCCTCAGGCTGTTTGGAATGGACCTGAATAAAACGACCCACCGAAGTTTGGCGGCACTTCGAGTGACAAAACCTCACTTGGACATTGGCTGCTGAGTGGCTGGGCTGCTGGTCCCTCTCTTGAAGTCAGGACAGAAGAGGACCATCCCAGGACCCAAGAATCAGTGATGATCTCTGTCTCTTCACTTCCTCAAGAGACAAGAGCCTCTGCAGGATCATCTTTGCTGCTTGGGGTTTGTGCGATCGCTGGGCAAGAGGGTGGAATTTTAGTTTGGAGAGGTGGTGCCATGGAGAGAATTCAGGGCAGAGTCCCAGATGATTCTGGAACAGAAGCTCTCAACTGAGGGTGATTTTTGTCAGCCCCCCTCCAACCTCCCCCTTCCCAGGACACCCAGCATTGTCAGAGGACACTGGGCTGGGGAGAGCTGTTGGCATCTTGTGAAGTCCTGCTATAAATATCGTAGAAAGTAAAACTACAGCGACAGCGCCCAGGATAAAGTGTCAGGGAACTGTTGACCATAACCACCCTCCTCGGCCAGGCCTGCTTGCCTGAGTTTGCTCACAACAGGAGGCCCTGATAAGGAACTTGGTGCTGCTTTTTGGTTATCCATCTTAAACAGAGCAGTATATTATCCATCCCAAACTACCCCTTCCCCCATCCTTCCCCTCTGGCAGCCCTGAATTCATGAGCAAGCTGAGCTAGGGGTAATCTGACCCACTTAAAGCAATCCCTAGGCTGTCTTAAGGGCTTCCCAGGTGGCGCTAGTGGTAAAGAATCCACCTGCCAATGGAGGAGATGTAAAAGACGCAGGTTTGATCCCTGGGTCAGGGAGATCCCCTGGGGGAGGGCATGGCAACATTTTTCTTGCCCGGAGAATCCCATGGACAGAGGAGCCTGGCAGGTTACAGCCCATAGGGTCACAGAGTGAGCCTGAAGGGACTTAGCACATGCACAGACTCACAAGGCTAAGGAAACTCGTGGGCATAAAAGTTGAGAGTACACGTTAAGGTGAAGGTATGAGTTTTCTGGCTTTGTAGTCGGAACTCCGTCTCCAGCACTGCAGGCGGATTCTTTACTGATGAGCCGCCTTAGTTTAAAACTAGCAACACAGGACTCCAGGATTTAATTACTGGACACTCAAGGTTCCTTCCGTGGCTGGAGTGGTTTGGGGAGGACTACATGGCACAACTCCTCAGAGATGGGATGTCCCAATTATAATGGCCAGAATTTCCCACTACAAATGAGGTATAACATTTAGAAAGTGTGAATCACTGTTATTACACACCTGTAACCATATCATCTGCATTACCCTATTAATAAAATTTACATGAAGCTGTATCTCTAAATACAATTCTAAGCACAAGAGTCCTGGCAATTGACTTTCCACATTTACCTATAGGTTAAGCATCTTGGCAAACTGCTAACCCATTGATCTGAGTGACTTCACTTTTTCTTCTTTCCCTCTCCCAACTGGTAACCCCTAGTTTGTTCTCTGTATCTATGAATCTGCTTCTCTTTTAAATAAATTTAATTTAAATAAATTGAACCAACAACAAAAAAAAATCAGTTTAGCTGCTTGAACTTCTCAACAAATTCTAAACTTAATTCTTAACACTGAGTGTTAAATAGCCAGACTGTTTATTTGTGAAGTCGTGTCTGGCTCTTTTGGGACCCCATGGGCTGTAGCCTGCCAGATGCCTCTGTCCACATTTTCCAGGGAAGATTACTGGAGTGTTACTGGGCCTTCCCGACCCCTAGGGACTAAACTCAAATCTTTTCTCCTGCACTAGCAGTCGGGTCCTTTCACCTGAGCCACCTGGGAAGCCACATCAGATACAAACTGCTACTGTAGACAGATTCTTTACCCCTGAGCACCAGGGAAGCCCTAAATGAAGGCAATGGCAACCCACTCCAGGGACGGGGTAGCCTGTTAAGTCCGATACGACTTAAGCAGCAGCATGCTCTTGCTTAACACTGCCAACCTGTGTGGAGCTTGTCAGAAAGCTAAATGCCCTTTTTAACCTTGAAGGTTATTTTATGTCCCAGGTGCTACTAGCCAAAACTTAATAAGATGTTGAAACCATGGCATCACCCCCTAAAACACTAGAGATGCTCCACCCCAGCTGCAGAAGGATGGAGGGTCACAAGTGAGAAGCAAACAACTTTATCCGAGGCTCACCGTTTCTGATCCACATGAACCATGTCCCCATCCCCATGGTAACTGTCTCCCATGTAGGCCCTGGACATGAGTTGTGACCTTAGTCCCCAACCCAGGGAGTGAGATTGCTAGAACCCTAGAAACCCACCTCCAGGGCTTAATCCTGAGCAACGTGTAGGGATCGAAGCTGCACCCTTAAGAATGGCCTTACCCTAATTCACACAAGGGACCCAGAAACCCCTGAGGCACCCACTGAGATAGACCCACTTTCCAGGAAACCCCCAGAAACTCGTGTTCCCAAAGACCAACTATGGAGATGACCGGAAAAATATAACAGCACACAATATAGACATACTGTTTTTATTAATACTTAAACCAATTTTATAATTTAAACAAAATCATAATAGGCAAAACTTTTAGGGTTGAAAGCAAATGATTGTTGAAATAAAATAGGCAGGTCTTAATGGAGCAACATATCGAAATGGCAGATTACAGACAAAAGCCGTGGAGTTGGAAGTAAAACGCACCATTGACTAAACTGAAGTCCTTGGTTGCTGACAGAAACCTCCGCCTTGAATCAGGAATGAAGTGCAGGACCGGTAAACGCGAGCAGACACCGCAGACTCCAACCCTTAGACGGTTTTCCCGAACAGGGACGCTCGAAATGGGAGCACTTTCCAGTCACAAATCGGCAAAGCACCCCCATTTTGAGCATCCCGGTCTGGGTTACTGGAACCTGTTCTGACCCTGAAAAGTCACTGGTGTAAGGAGACAACGCTAAGGGAACGTTATATAGACGATTTCCGCACTCATACCAGGCGCCCAGTTGATGCTTTCGCCGAGGGGAAGCTCCTCTCTCAACCGGTAACACTCAAAACATGGCGGCACTTCCCCTCGTGAAACGGAAGTGCCCCCACAGTTTGAGTACCACAGGCGGAGAAGCCGCCGCCGGGGTCACCCAGCCGAGGGCTTGGAGGCAGAACGCCTAAGGGCTATCACCAGCCCCACCCTAGTCCCGAGCCCAAGGGAAACCCAGCTACGAAGCTCGCGCTCACCCCCCGCCCTGCACTGTTAGCGGAAGAAGGCTCCGGTTCAGGAGTTAAATGCACGCAGGTGAGGACTCCCTGCAAGCTGAGGTTATCCGCTTTGGCTTGGCCTTCCCACCCAAGTCCTCTGCATGTGGCACGGAGGCGGGGAAGGTTCAGCCCCTGGTTGGGAACCAGGACCCCTCTTGCCACGTCGTGCGGGTGGAAGTTGAAAGGTCAAGGCTGCCCCAACTTACGCTGAAATGAGCCAAGAAAACTCCCCTTCCTAGATCGCTAGCCAAACACTACAGCAATTTTGGGGACACAAAAGGTCAGGCACCAGAAAACACACTGGGCTGGGCGAGTTGGGGGTGGGATTCTCGGTGGTTACGCCTCAGTACTTTCAATGCAGGAGACGTGGGTTCGATCCAAGCTGGGAATATCCTGCATGCCTCCTGGCGGATAAAAAAAAAAAGAAAGAAAAAACCTATTAGAATTCACAAGGGCAGTTTAAATGAGAAGAGGTAGCTTCGGGTTAAACAAAGAGGTTGCAACCCAGTGCAATTTCAGAAGACAAAGCCATCAATAAAACTTACTGAACGTAGAAGAGCAGCTGGAAAGAGAAAAGGATGAACAAATTAAGAAAAGAATGTGCAGGTGATACTCACGAGACCCAGGATCTCATTGCTTCTCTTGCCAGGCAGCCGGCACTCAGACCTGCCGACCTCTTATATAAGCCAAAGACCCAGCCTTTGCGGAGAAGACCACTCCCCTCCACAGGTCTCCACCCAGACCCACCCTGCCCCATGCGGAGTGAGACCCATCCTCCAATATTTTTTTTTTTTAACCGTCGACTCCGTCATTGTTTATACCATCAGAACAAACAAATTATAAACAAACTAGGAAAATGCCTAGAAGTGCTTTCAGCCACCGCCATTTTGGACTCCTTTTCCCTGTTCTACCTACCTAAGAGAAGTACCCCCAAAGAACATAACGGTACCTTCTGGGGACTCGGTTATTCATTCAACTACTCTTTACTATTTAGCAATTATTTGTTGAGCAGATAAGACACGCCAAGGCATGCTTGCTAGTGTGTGGGGTGTTTGGGGTGAATAAAACCACGGATTTTATAGTCTAGGATAGTAGTTTTCGACTGAGGGTGTTTTTTTTCCCTCCCCAGGGGACATCTGGCAAAGTTTGGAGACACATTTGGTTGTCACAACTGGGGAAAGCAATGGAGTATCTTCAACCTTTTGTGGATAATGCCAGGGGTCTTGGCAAACATTCTAAACTATGGACAGCGCTTTACAATGTGAATAGTGTGGAAGCTGAGAGACTGAAACCTAGAGGAAGGGAGATGGGTGGAAAAAAAACAAGCAAGAACACATCTAATTCTGTTCATAGTATCTCTGAATCTCTGCATATTCATACAAAGCATTGACGTAGGGATCACTTCTCAGTTCTTTAAATCCAACACCCCATTAAAAGGTATTTTAAATGTTTCTTTTTAACAACTATGAATATTACAATTTCTCAAAATATTTTCAGTATCTTTTAAAAATGTGCAGTTTTACTAAATTTATGCATATTATTGAGATCTGAGTATTCTCCCTATAAGAAATTCTGGACAAGGAGTAACAAGTCCATGGAATTTGCTAAAGATTGTTGGATGAAGTTCAGAAAATATATAAATAAAATGGTAAAAACAATAAATAATGTGCCTTAATGCTTAATGGCAATACAGAGTATATCTTTAGCCTAATTTCATTAAGCCCCTGTTAGACATTTTCAGTTTTTGCAAATTTAGGATTATTTATTAATAATGCTATGTGAGCATTTTTAATTAATATTTTTATTAAAAATTTTATTGGCAAATAGTTGATTTGCAATGTTGTGTTAGAATGAGCATTTTTAAATATTTCCTTTTCTGTTTTTTCTTTAAAGAAAATTTTTTTTTTTTACAATGAGCTTTTTTTTTTTTCCGGCCACCCTGAGAGGCTTCTGGGATCTTAGTTTCACAACTAGGTATCAAATACTGGGCCCGCAGCAGTGAAAGCATTGAGCCCTAACCATTGGAACATCAGGGAATTCCCTAAAATGTGGATTTTTGAGAGCAGCTTTGGTAAAAATGGAGACATTGGTTTCCACCCAGATCTAACCTCACCACTCCTCTCCACCTGGACCCTCTGCTCTGTCCCCAAACCCACATCACCTTATTTTCTCAGCGACTGACAGCTTTTTCTTCCTGCCCTTCACCCTCATGGAGCACATTCAGGGCCGACGCCTATGTGTCTCTCACATTTCAAGGGCTTAGAATTTCTCTTTGTCTAACCACTAGCCACCAGTTCAATTACTTGTCACAGTTGTCCTTTGAGCTCAGCTCCCTGGGGACAGCGGTTTGTCTTATTCACCTATATCCCCCCCATCCCCAAATCAGCCCTGGGGCCTGCACTTAGTAAAAAGGCAAAAAGCATTTGTTCTTAATGGTGAAAAACTCTATTAGCACGCAACTGACTTTAATAAAGGTGAAACAAAGACTTCCATTCAAAGTTGATTTTAGGTAAATCCCGTGGAGAAGGAAATGGCAACCCACTCTGATAGTCTAGCCTGGGAAATGCCACGGACAGAGGAACCCAGTTACAAGAATCAGACATGACTTAGCAACTAAACCACCACCAACGTGCCCATTAAAATCTCAAGTTAATATGTTTATTAGCTGCTTTTTTCCAATTTCCCCCCAGCTGATTGATGTACAACTGATTTGTTAACTATTAAAGTTTTATTGATGTATACTTGCTTTATTAACTATTAATGAACCTTAAGTCTCAAGTTAATGTCTTTCCTCTTTGAAGGTATTAGTCACTCAGTCCAGTCCGACACTGCAAACCCATGGAATGTAGCCTGCCGGATTTTGCTGTCCATGGGGATTCTCCAGGCAAGAATACTGGAATGGATTCCCATTTCCTTCTCCAGGGATTCGTCCCAAACCAGGGGTTGAACCTGGGTCTCCTACATTGCAGGAACATTCTTTACCTTTCCTCTTTACTGAGCCACGTTTTTTTTTTTCCTTCTTTTTTTTTTTTTGGATTCAAAAATTCCAAAGATTTAAGAAATGAGATTTGATAGCCTGGGGTGGCTGAGGGACACTAGAACTAAATGGAAAAAGTTTGCTAAGTCAAACATTCTTCCTGCAGAATTGAAAGCTCTTCATTTGCAAATCACTAGACCTTGTTGTCATTACAATCACCTGGTCTCCCCACCGTCCCCGCCCAATTTGTACCTTTATCTGGCTGGTCTGCATACCAGTAAGAATAGCTTTTTTAAAAGAAAAAAAAAGGATCCTCAACAGTTTTTGAAATCCTTTTGTGTACAGAGTTCTTTGCTCAACAATGAGGTACAGCCTGGAGGTGAATGTGTGATAACTGTGTTTATTAAAAGAATTCCTACAATTTAATGTAAAGTTACTGCTTTGTGCTGAAATTGAGAAGAAAAAGTGGGGGGAAGGGAGGACTCTTTCCAGACTAGATGAAACACTTTAGAAGACCTTACCTGTGTGTTCAACAGCTGAGACTTATTAGACATCACTTAATATATCTGGCCTTCGCTGGTGGCTCAAAGGTAAAGAATCTGCCTGCCAATGCAGGAGATCTGGATTTGATGCCTGAGTCAGGAAGATCCCCTAGAGAAGGAAAAGGCAACCCACTCCAGGATTCTTGCCTGGAGAATCCCATGGACAGAGAAGCTTGGTGGGCTACACTGTGTCCAAAAGGTCACACAGAGAGTTGGACACCGCTGAGTAAGGGGATACTCATTATGGCCTTCAAAACAAATCAAGTAAACAGTTACGTTAGAACATCACGTGAGTGCTAAATCCCTTCAGTCGTGTCCAACTCTGTGACACTTGGGACACAGGTAGCCCAACAGGCTTCTCCGTCCATGTGATTCTCCATACAAGAATACTGGAGTGGGATGCCATGCCCTCCTCCAGGGGCTCTTCCTGACCCTGTGTCTTCCTTGACTCCCATGTTGCAGGCCACCAGGCCCCGTGTTGGGCCACCAGAGAAGCCCTACAACATCACAGACTATGGGAAAGAAATAGAGCAAAATTGTAATGATACAGACACGAAACATAGTAGGTCTACTTGTCCAGAATTTTCCAGTTCTTTTAATTGCTTTCTTTCCTGATTTCATTGAATCATGCCTCCTCAAGGACACTTCCTCCAACCAGCTTTTCTAAAATAGCAATTCCATGGAATGTCCCTGATGGTCCAGTAGTTAAGACTCCACACTTCCAATACAGGGGGCACGGGTTTTATCACTGGTCAGAAAACCAAGATCCCACATGCCATGTGATGAGGCCAAAAGAAATACATGGAACAAATAAAATGGTACAGTTATGACTGATTCACGTTGTTACATGGCAGAAACGGATATAATGTTGTAAAACAATTTTCATCCAATCAAAAAATAAATAAATGAGCATGAACACATGAATATATTTCAGAAAGTGTCAAAGTTAGTGCACATTTGAAAAAAAAATTGTAATTTTTGACATTCACCTCCATGCTGTATCTGGAGTACTTGGTATGCATAATTAGCTGATATTAAAAACTCCTTTGCTTATTTCTTTGTTATCTGTTTCCAAAACGAGAATGCAAGCTTGATGAAGGAAGGACGTTTTCTATTTTGTTCAGAACTGTGTCCCCAGTGCTTGGTCTATCACAGACTTTTGAAAATATTCACTGAATAAATGAATCTGCCAACTGGGCGGGGGGGGGGGGAAGAGTCCGGGAGAACACTTTAGAAAATGTGAGAATCCCTGTGAATGTGAATCTGTGTAATGATAATTTTATATTTGCAAAACAAAAAGCAAACCTCTACTTTTAGTAACACCCACTGAGAACAAAGGGAGACGGCAATGGCACCCCACTCCAGTGCTCTTGCCTGGACAATCCCATGGATGGAGGAGCCTGGTAGGCTGTGGTCCATGGGGTCTCTAAGAGTCGGACACGACTGAGCGTCTTCACTTTTACTTTTCACTTTCATGCATTGGAGAAGGAAAGGGCAACCCACTCCAGTGTCATTGCCTGGAGAATCCCAGGGACGGGGGAACCTCCTAGGCTGCCATCTATGGGGTCGCACAGAGTCGGACACAACTGAAGCGACATAGCAGCAGCAGCAGAGAACCAAGAGGAAACCTTAGGGAGGCATTTCAAATGTTGATCACAGTCACTTAGGATGGGATGTGCTTGGAGTCACATAGCCCTCATTGAGAATATTTGTCAGGCATCTTAAGAATTCTGTCCTGGTTTTCACCTTGATTATTTTGCATTTCCTTCAGGGTTCTTTACATTGTGTGGAAAAGAAATTCACTTAAAGAGTATAACTTGACTAATTTAACCATTTATATTCAAGCTTTGTGAGAATGAAAGTGTTAAGTCTCTCAGTCTTGTCTGTCTCTTTGCAACCTCTTGGACTGTAGCCCACCAGGCTCCTGTCCTTGGGATTCTCCAGGCAAGAATACTGGAGTGGGTTGCCAGGCCCTTCTCCAGGGGACCTTCCTGACCTGGGGATTGAACCCAGGTCTGACTCATTGTAGGCAGATTCTTTACCACCTTGAGCCACCGGGGAAGCCTGTGAGGACGGCCATTCTAACGAATATTGGTGATGGACTCGTATACTGATAAAAGAGAGGAAGGTATGAGAGTCATGAGCTCTCGTGACTGTCAGAGGTGTCTGAATGTGTCTGATACTGTTGTTGATTAACACTGAGAAGACATGGGTTTGCCTCAGCTTTAGATGGAAGCAAAGTCACGAGTTTTAATTTTTTTTCTTTTTTGGCCACCCACGTGGCATTCAGGATCTTAGTTCCTAAGCAGGGATGGAATCCATGCCCAGAGCAGTGGAAGTATGGAGTCTTAAACACTGGACCACCACCAGGGAAGTCCCCGGAGTTTTCATTCAGGGGATTCTGAAGGCAAATCTTATGAGATCTTGCAAACCCCTTCACTAATCAATTTATCCAATAGACACGCAGCTACATAGTTCAGGGTGGCCTGTTCTGAACTCTTTCAGGGTAAAAAATTTCTCAGTAGGGGAGATGGATTGACAGAATATCTGATTCAATGTTCAGTTTCTAAGTCGTGTCTTTGTGACCCCACGGACTGCAGCACGTCAGGCTTCCCTGTCCTTCACTATCTTCTGGAGTTTGCTCAAATTAATGTTCATTAAGTCGATGATGCTATCTAACCATCTCATCCTCAGCCTTCCCTGTCTCCTTTGGCCTTCAGTCTTTCCCAGCATCAGGGTCTTTCTCAAGGTGAAATGGGGATTTGCAGCCAGAATGTTGAGTGAGGGGCTCAGTGGATGCAAAATCCTTGAGAAGAGATACCAAAGTGAGGAGGGGTCTTACTAAGTGAGTCTGATAGGATTCTCATTAAGGCAGGTCAAGGACTCAGAGGTTAAATGGAGGGAGAGGAACTTGATTTGGCATGAGAGGTGATTAGCTGTCAAGGGTCAGGGAAAAGATTTAGCAGGATTCTTTGCTAAGACCTGGAAGGCAGGCTCAGGGTCAAGGACAAGCTCATTATTCCCTCAATTACAAATTCTACCTGTGGGGCAGATGGACAGATTTCTTGGGGCCAGGCTTCGGAAACTGATGCAAAAGCTAACGGCAATGGATGGGGGTGGGAATCTGAAAGGGAAAAGGGGACTTGAGGGCAGAAATTCCTTCCTTCTCCTCAGGAAAGAGGTTCAGACCCTCATTCAGCACAAAGAATGAGATTTGATAGCTGTTTCAGAGAGTATTTTGAATATCACCAGCACACAAAGAGTAGGCAAACATCTGTTTAATAATGGCAAATTTACTATGAAAGCCCTAAGGGTGGGGACTTGACTGGGTGGGACTTACTCTCATTCTTTGGATTTCTAAGAAATGACTGAGCCAGAACAGTTTTTAATTTATGGCTTTTTATTTCCTTTTTTTAAAGAGAAACTTAAAATAAAATAATGAAAAATTTCCTTTTGGAACAAGTTTAGATTTACAACGTGTAGAGTTTCCACTATGCCTACCCCTAGGTTCCCCTATACATGAATACGTTAGTACCCCAACAAGGACTGAGAAACCCTCACAGCCAAAGGCAGGAGTGAAGCCTAAGAAAACAGGACAACTATGTTTAATGCGATGTCCTGAGTGGGATGCTGGCACAGAAAATGACATTAGGTTAAGGTTAAAAAAAAAAAATCCTAGGGAAAGCTGAATTAACCATGGACTGCAGCTAATAATAATAATATTGGCTTTTTAAATGTAACAAACAGAGCACAGAGAACTGGGTACTCTATAATAACCTAAATGGTAAAAGCATTTGAAAAGTAATTGATACCTATAAAAATAAATTTTAAAATACATCATTAGTGTATTGGTAGTACACATTTGTTACAGTGAAGAAACCAATATCGTTACTGTTATTAGCTGCAGTCCATAGTTAATTTATATTTCCTTAGTTTTGCTATTAGAACATTAGTACAACAAACTTGTTACATTTAATAAGCCAATATTATTATTAGCTGCAATCCATGGTTAGTTCAGTTTCCTTAGGTTTTTTCTTGGGGGGGGTTACACTTGGCTGGGAGGGGTTCTCAGGCTTTTCTTATTTGGGGACAGCTTTGAGGCCTTCTGCTCAGGTCTTATAGAATGTGCTTCAACTGGGATTCTGTGCTCAGTTTCGCAGTTGTGTCATCTCTTGGGGACCCCAGGGACCCTAATCTGCCAGCCTCCTCTGTTGGGATTGGTCTCTTGTTTTTCTCATGATTAGATTAGGAGCCTGGTGGGCTGCAGTCCATGGGGTCACAAGAGTCGGACACGAGTGAACTGCCTTAAGAGTTTACACAGAGAGCCTGGGGACTTCCCTGGTAGCCCAGTGGTTAAGTGGAGAAGGAAATGGCACCCCACTCCAGTACTCTTGCCTGGAGAATCCCAGGGATGGAGGAGCCTGGTGGGCTGTTTTCCACAGGGTCGCACAGAGCCGGACTGAACTGAAGCGACTTAGTGTGCACACATGCCTTGGAGAAGGAAATGACCCCCCACTCCAGTGTTCTTGCCTGGAGAATCCCAGGGACGGGGAAGCCTGTGGGTAGCCGTCTATGGGGTCGCACAGAGTCAGACACAACTGAAGTGACTTAGCAGCAGCAGCCAGTGGCTAAGACTCTGAGCTTCCAATGCAGGGGGCAGATTCGATCCCACACCCCACAAGGTGCTGCCAAAAATCTAAGAAATTTACACATTAAAAGAAAAGAGAGAGAGAACCTGTTCTCAGAATAAAGCTACCACCAGCGATGTCTACAAAGAATACCTGGCAAGTGTGTGTGTTGAGATGGGGGAGAACCTGGAGGCCTGGAGATCAGATTCTCTGAGTTCCATTGCCCCAGCCCAGGCCAAGCAAATGTTTGGTAAACAAACATTTGCTTTCATCTCCATGTGAATTGCACTTCCCTCAAGTCCCCTTCCACCAGCCTCAGCATCTTCTTTTGTCTTAGCTGAAGGTGGCTTGTAAGGCAAAGGTTTGGGCCACTCTGGCTATTTACTCTGTTTTCCTCAGGTTCCCGTAATATTTTTATTCAGTCGCTCAGTCACGTCCCAGTCTTCCCCCTGCAGTGGCCGCGCTGGGTCCCAGTCACCAGTCCACCAGGGAATACTTGGTCTCATGTCAATTTAGAACAAGAGAACCTAGAAGAGGAAAGGCACATTTCTTCCTTCTGGACAACACTGACCAAGACTCTGTCTTTGACTTAAGCCTGATTGAATCAGGCTCCCCTGTAGCCTCTTAACTACACCTTGACCTTGACCTGCCCGTGGCCCTCCCAGTCCAATCTTCGCAAAAAAATCTGCCTGTCTCCACCCCACCCTTGATAACTGATAACTTCTGATCTCTGATCAAGTTCCTCATCCAACACCCCTGATGTCTAAGCCCTTGACTTGCTTTCAGCAAGAATCCTGTTAGGAGAATTAGTAAGTATCCCCCCACCATGAGGTCTCCTGGTCATTTTCCAGCCACTCACCCACCTTTACTCTGCTGTTCTGACTCCCTGAATTTGAGCCCAATCTCAATCCTCCTGGGCTTCCTTGGTGGCTCATATGGTAAACAATCTGCCTGCAATACAGGAGACCCAGGTTCAATTCCTGGGTTGGGAAGAAACCCTTGGAGGAGGAAACACCAACTCACTCCAGAATTCCCCTCATGGACAGAGGAGCTTGGCGGGCTCTAGTCTCTGGGCTCACAAAGTGTCAGACTCAACTGGGCACAGCACATATTCTTTTTCAAATTCTTTTCCAATTTAGATTATCATAGAATTTTGAGTAGAATTTGTGCCATACAGAGGTTCTTGTTGGTTACCTGTTTTAGAATAGCAATGTGTACGTGTCCATCCTAAACTCCCAGTCTGTCTTTCCCCCTTTTCCCCCTTGGAAATCATAAGTTCCTTCTCTAAATCTGTTAGTCTCTTTCTGTTAAGTCTTGTCGACTTAAAAACTAGAGAAAGAAAAAGCACTATGTGAGAGCTGCGAGTTAAGTTTTCTTTGCGACAGGATAAGGACTGCAGTCTAGAGACAGACCTCAGATAGCTCTGAGAAACGGCTCCAGAGAGGCAGGGGGAAGGTCAGTCTGTATGTGGTTTTGGGCAAGAGAAGTTATGCAATCAAGCACTTTTTTTTTTTTTTCCTGCAGAAGGTTTCTGCTAATCACGAGGAGCAGATATCACCAAGAAGGATTTCATTGCTTTCCTAGATACAAGGAGATACAAGAATTGGGCTCATAAAATCAGTTCCTGAAAATATCTAAATTTCTGAAGACCTGTCCTGCCAGTTTTTCCACTGAGCACAGTGTGCCTCCTTTCTGTGAGTTCCTTTCAGGCCGTGTTGAAGGGCAACAACTGCGACAGCTCATGATTTAACCCTTGTAGAGTCAAGTGCCAATCTGCAGTGGATAGTCTGTACCCTTTTTTGCTGCACAGTGCCACCTGGGGAATCTTAGTTCCCTGACCAGGAATTGAACATGGGCCCTCGGCAAAAAGTGTTACCAAAACCGTGTGTGGGGTCCGGCTGCCTGCCACTCAAAAGCAAATGATCAGGCCAGTTTGGTGGAAAGGAAAGTTTGCTTTATTTCAGATGCTGGCAACTGGTTTGGGGAAGGGTGGTGGACACCGATCCAAAAGCTGACTCCACCCCACCCCAAGAAGGGGGTGAGAGCTTTCATAGACAGGGGGAGGGGGGCTACATGCAGAAACAGCACAGCTGTTTCCAACAGTCAGCTTCAAATTGGTCATCAGTGGTCTGAGCAGCATCAACTTGATTGTGTTAGGTACAGTTAATCTTCAGTTTCAGGGTCCATTTGTTCCCGTTTCTTCCCAGTCAACGCTCTGAATTGTGGCAGCTCACGTCCAGGGTGCAGTCCGGTCACCCTGTAGTCAACTTCTCCACCTGCTGCCTTGGTGTCCATAAGACAGCTAGCTCACAGATATGGCTCGGAACGTTGTCCATAGCTCTTGAGAGGGAACTAAATTAAAGGTCCTTGACTGTGTTGAATGACTACATTATTATTCAGTCTCCTTTGATTGTTTTCCTTTGTTTCCGCATTTCTCCCTTCTCTGATCAAACTTCTTCTTTGACTAAAGTGTTCCATGGCAAAAGGCAGGCAGAAGATATGGTGTGGGGGGCAAGGACCAAAGCATGGAGTCCTAATCACTGGACCACCTGAGAATTCCCGTCTTCACCAACTTTGAACAGTGTCCAGTGGATTTTTTTTTTCTTTAATACTTGTTCCAGGACCTGCACTGTTAAACACTCAGAACCATACCATTTATTCTAGGATTCTATACTCAGATGGGTTTTACTGATGATGTACTTTAAGAAAAAAAGAGAGAGAACATGATACAGTGATGAAGGTTTGGAGATAAGGGAGGGAAGGGACGGGCCATGAAGGACCTCTCTGCTCAGCCCTGGGAATCATCTCAATAATTAGGTCCTGTTATCTGCCCGTTGGACTCATTTTTACCATCAGCTCTGTGTTTCCAACACAATAACCATTAGCCATGTGGAGCTCTTTAAAATTTAATTAATTAAGAATTCAGCTCCTCACAAGGTCCTACTGAATAGCACAGGGAATTGTACTCAGTATCCTGAGATAACCCATAATGGAAAATAATATTTTAAAATTTTACATATATGTATAACTTAGTCATTTTTTTGTACAGCAGAAATTAACACAACATTGTACATCAAGTTTATTTCAATTAAAAAAAAGAAACAGGTGGGAAAACAAATTCAGCTCCTCAGTCTGGAGTTGCCAGGCAAAATACAGGATGAACAGTTAAATCCGAAGCTGAGGAAATTCCCCAGTGGCTCTGATTACACGTCCACCGCAGGGGCATGGGTTTGATTCCTGGTTGGGGACTAAGATCCTGCAAGTCTTGCAGCAAGGCAAGCAAAACAAAGCAAAAGGGGATTCCTTCGAGATCTTGTAAGGGGTCACGGGAGCCACCAAGGTTAGCCTTGGACACGCGTATGAGTTGCTTCTGTCGTGTCCAGCTCTTTGCCAAGCTCCTCTGTCCATGGGATCTACCAGGCAAGAATACTGGAGTGGGTTCCCATTTCCTTCTCCAGGGGATCTTCCGAACCCAAGGATCAAAGTTGGGTCTTCTGCATTGCACGGGCATTCTTTATTTTCTGAGCCCCGCTGATCCTCAAATTCAGCTGGAATAAAGTTTTCCTTTTTTTTTTTCTTGGATTGACTGATTTTTCACTGACAGGGAAGAGGTCTAGAAAATATTCCAAGGCATTACAGCTTCTGGAAAAGAGATTTCAGATGTCCAGCTCACTTCAAAGAACTGAGTCTCCTGAGCTAGATGCAAAAATATATTTTTAACACAAAGAACAAAGATAGCTCACTTAGCAGGGAATTCCTTTTGGATGACTCTAGAATCCTGAAGAGGTCTGGGGGTGGGGCTTAATCTCATTTTCTTTTTCATCTGTTTAGGATTTACTAGGACACTTTTTTAGTTTCCAAAATCCAATTTCACTGAATATTCCTGAAGATTTCTTTTGAGCAATTTATTTGTTCATTTAGGTATTAGTTGAAGTCTATTTTCCGGGTCCTAACTCACTGGTAAGAAAGAGAGATATAATCCCTTAGTACTTGGGGTCCATGCTCAAGGGCTCCGAACCTGAGCTATGGCCATTGGGTGGAGGGGACAGGGTAGAGGTGACTCCTCCGGTTTGAGATCCTATGAAAGACCTTCTAAAGAAAGCTTTGGGAGGAAAAGCTTTTTCCTCTTCCAAATCAGGTCTAGTAGCTGAAGGCCAGAAAACTAACAGCAAGATTAAAGGGAGAAAAGAAGCTTATTAACAAGTGCATAAGAGACCTCCCAGTATTGAGAAACTAGAGAGACGTTACATCAGCTTCCCTGGCGGCTCAGATCCCCCTGCAACGCAGGAGACCTGGGTTTGACCCCTGGGTTTGACCCCGGTGTTGGGAAATCCCCTGGAGGAGGGCATGGCTAATCCACTCTAGTATCCTTGCCTGGAGAAGCCCAGGGACAGAAGGGCCTGGCGGGCTACAGTCCACCGTGTTGCAAAGAGCAATTAACACTTTAACTGAAGGGGGGCGCACAAGGGCTTCAGTGGGAGGGTATGGAAAGTTCTATGGGGCTTTTTGATGCTAGGGCTATGGGCCTTCTGCCTTGGCAATTGCATTTACGGGAAACTTCCCTTGGAGGAAGTGGTCGAGGGCAGCTGTTTTTTTGGGAGGCAGATGAAGATTATCTAAGATTTCTTTCTGCATCTTCAGCAGCTGAATTGTTTTTATTTGGGGATAAATATAATTTGGGGACAAAAGGAACTTTCCTGGTGGTCCAGTGATTAAGACTGCTTCCACTGCAGGGGGTGTGGGTTAAAATCCCTAGTTGGGGAACTCAGATCACATTTGTCTCACAGTACAGTCAAAACAAACAAACAACACACACAGGAGTAAGGATAATTTGTGGACTAAAAATTATTTTATCTGAACTCTGGGATTCCATGTGGGCCCCCATTTCAAAGGGAAGTAAGACAGGCAAGCCTAGTAGGGTTGGGGGTATGTACAGGTATTGTAAAAACTCACATTCACAGGATAAAAAGTTTAGTCTGAAAAGCTTTGTTCTGGAGCCAAGGCCTGTAGCTTCTCCTTCCCTGGGCAGTGAAAGCCAGAGTCCTAACTACTGGACCACCAGGAAATTTCCTCTTGAATGTTTTTCCAGATTTTATGAGGCTAGAATGGTGGGGCTGGTGAGTAAAGCTGAAACTTCATAGTCAGGAACCTGATTTCTCAAATAGAAGCTCCATGAGAGTGGAAGAAGGGGGTGACAGAGGACGAGATGGGTGGATGCCATCACTGACTCAATGGACATAAGAAAGTGAAAGTGAAGTCGCTCAGTCGTGTCCAACTCTTTGCAACCCCATGGACTGTAGCCCACCAGACTCCTCTGTCCATGGGATTCTCTAGACAAGAATACAGGAGTGGGTTGCCATTTCCTTCTCCAGGGGATCTTCCCAACTCAGGGATCAAACCCAGGTCTCCTGCATTGCAGGCAGACACTTTATCCTCTGAGCCACCAGGGACACTCCGTGGTGGACATACTTTTGTGCAAACTCCGGGAGATGGTGAAGGACAGGGAAGCCTAGTGTGCTGCAATCCATGGGGTCGCAAAGAGTTGGACATGACTGCAAGTGACTTAGCATGCAGCAGATACCCATTTCACAGATGGGCACACTGAGACCCTGGCAAAGTGTGGTCCCAGCTGACTGAACAGGAAAGCAAATTTGGGGTGAACGTGGAGAAAGAAGAGGGGCTGAGTAGACTAGAAACAAATTTTGAGGAAGAGGTGTAACCCCCCAGGAAGACACATGTCTGCAGTTATCCCAGAACTTTATTTTGGAGTGAAAACTTCTTTTTAGTGAGGGAAATCTGTGACTCAACATGCTTCAGCTACAAATTGGCACTTGCCATCCACCTCTACAAGGATTAAATCCGATGCTACTTGCAGCTGCTGACCTTCAACACCCCCTGAAAGGAGCTCAGAGTGGAGAGGAGAAACTGTTGCAGAGAGGAGGCCAATTCTGACTCCATGTTGGAAACTGTTTCTTTGGCTTGCCTTTATTATTATAATCATACTTAATGGTTTGCTTGGAGGACCCTGCCCTTCTGCTTGTCTGTAAACTAAAGTGCCTTTGTTCAGCTCACAGAGATAATGCGTGTCCCCACCTGTGAACAGAACAGATTAACACACCCCTTCTGAAGGCTGGACCTCCCCTTGGAGCTGTTTTGCAGGACTGAAGACCCTTCCACTACTTCCTCACTGCCCCTCCCTCTCTCTTGCACCTTTTGACTTTAGTTCCTCATTGCTTCTTTCTCTTTGATCTGGAAAAGAACCTGGTATCCAGACCCCAACAAGATGGTGATTTTGAGGCGCCAGCCTGCCCTCTTCTCGGTCTGTCGGCTCCCGATTAAACTCTCTTCCTTGCCTCAACACCTCGCCTCTCGGATTCACTGGCCGATTATTGTGCGGCAAAGCAGAGCAGCTTGGACTCAGTAACAAAATGAGGTAGTCTGTGCTCCAGGAAAAACTGGCAGGACAGGTCTTCAGAAAGATATTATCAGGAGCTGATTTTATGAGCCCAGGTCTTGTATCTCCCCATATCTAAGAAAGCACTAAAATCCTACATGGTGACGTCTGCTCCTCGTGACTAGTAGGAACCTGCAGGGGAAAAAAAAAAAAGTGCTTGATTGCATACAGTTCTCTTCCCCAAAATCACATACATCGTTGACCTTCCCCCTGCCTCTTTGGAGCAGTTTCTCAGAGCTGCCTGAGGTGCTGTCTCTCCTGCTGCGGTCCTCATTTTGCCCCCAAATAAACTTACTTGGGGCTTCCCTGGTGGCTCAGTGGGTAAAGAATCTGCCTGCAATGCTGGAGACCTGGGTTCGATCCCTGGGTGGGGAAGACCCGCTGGAGGAGGGCATGGCCATCTTCTCCAGTATTCTTGCCTGCAGAATTCCTATGGACAGAGGAGCCTGGCGGGCTACAGTCCATGGGGTCGCAAAGAGTCGGACACGCCTGTGCGACAATCACAAGCACACAAACGTTCTTGGCTCCCAACGCTCACTACGTGCGTTTTTTAAATCAACACAAGCAATCCATTGTTTGTGCCACCTGGGCTGTGACTGTCTTCTGCATCAGAGTGGGAGCACCTCAAAGCCAAGAACAAGACAGTCATGTCTCTAGATCCAGCGTGGGCGCTGGTCTGCAGAAAGCTTGCTGAGTGGGTGAAATGGACCAGTGAGTGATTTCACAGAGCCCTGGTTCAGACGATCTGGCGGGGGAGCCACTGGCAAGTAGCTCAGATGACGGCTCCATTTAGCAAATCCGCGTTCCCAGTGCGTAAAGAGCATGTGCTTTCATTTATTCATGTTGGACATTGCTAACGCAGTTCTCATACTGACTTCAGGGCTCAGAGACGTCAAGCCCCTTGCTTAAAAATCTAGAAGCTCCTACAAGCCCGGATTTACACGCTGAGACTCCAGATCTAATTTGTGTTATTAGCCCCACCTACTGGAAGCTTCTGGTTTTTTTTTTTTTTTTTGGCCTCAGGTTGTTATTGTCGTTCAGTCACCAAGTCCTGTCTGACTCTTTGCGACCCTATAGACTGCAGCTCGCCAAGCTTCTCTGTCCTTCACGATCTCCCTAAGTTTGCTCAAACTCATGTCCATTGAGTCCGTGATGCTATCTAACCATCTCATCTTCTGCCGCCTTCTTCTCTTTCGCCTTCAATCTTTCCCAGCATCAGAGTCTTTTCCAAAGAGTCCACTCTTTGCATCAGGTGGCCAAAGCATTGCTTCCCAACTAATGAGATTAGGTTATCACAAGTAAACCGTGATGTCAGTCACTTTACGTAGATTTCCCACTATGCCCAATCTCCTTTTTTTCAATGATGATATTGAAAATTGCATTTTTTGTAAGGTATATAAATTAGGATTTAGGATTAACATATGCACACTAATGTATATAAAATAATCAACAAGGACCTACTGTATAGCACAGGGGATTTTATTCAATACTCTGTAATAACCTATATGGGAAAAGAATCTGAAAAAGAATAGATACATACATGTATAACTGAATCAGTTTGCTGTACACCTGAAACCAACCCAACATTGTAGATCAACTATACTCTAATAAAAAATATTTTTTTAAAAAATGGGGGCGGGGCATGGGGAAAGGAATGGAATTCTCTGCTGGTCCTGTGGTTAAGACTTTGCTTCCACTATCAAGGCAGGGTTAGATCCCTAGTTGGAGACCTCAGATCCAGCATTCCACGCAGCACAACAGAAAAAAAAATTCTAATTTATGGTGTTATAGTCAGGGTGAGAGAGAGTGGTATAAAATAAGGGGATGCTAGATCATTCGGATCAGCTTCTTGTAAACAGAGAAGACTGGGGTACATCTCAAAACAAATGATCAAATATCTTTGGAAATCTGTGTCCCCAAGCGGGCAAAAGATATGAACAAATAGTCCATGGAAGCGAAACTCGTTCTGCTGAAAAAAACCAATGAGAAACTGAACTGCTGAAACACTGAGGCTGTACTTCCAAGTGGAAATTCCTATGGCAACAATTAAATCCAAAAAGCATTTGCTGGCTTCCCTGGTGGCTCTGAACTGTGGTGCTGGAGAAGACTCTTGAGAGCCCCTTGGACTGCAAAGAGATCAAGTTAGTCAATCGTAAAGGAAAGCAACCCTGAAGATTCATTGGAAGCACTGATGCTGAAGCTGAAGCTCCAATACTTTGGCCACCTGATGCAAAGAACTGACTTATTGGAAAAGACCCTGATGCTGGGAAAGATGGAAGGTGGGAGGGGAAGGGGACAACAGAGGACGAGATGGTTGGATGGCATCACCGACAAATTGGCCATGAATTTGAGCAAACTCCAGGAGATGGTGATGGACAGAGAAGCCTGGCGTGCTGCAGTCCACGGGGTCGCAGAGTCGAACACAGTTTGGCGACTGAGCACACACAGAGACGTGTGCAGGTCACTGCGGATAGAGGTCAAATTTGGCTTGTTGATCTGCATCCATAACCTGTTGTATGCACTCCCATTCCTTTCATACACACTCCCATTCCTCAGACTTAAAGGCCTTGATTCCAGCTGCTAAAGGACCCACCCTGCAAACAAGCCGCTTCCTCCCGCTGCGTCCCACTGGGCAGCAGCATCTCACCCGGAGGAGGATGCTCTGGGAGCATCCCTTTGTGCACTTGCCCTGCACCCACTCTGGCCTCTCCAGCATTTGCTCTGGAGCTAGACCACAATGTTCTTTTCAGAACACACATAATTATCCTGACCTAAACCCAGCTCAAAAAAAAAAAAAAGTTAATGGAACCAAAGTCCTTGTAAAGGCAAATTCTTACCAGCCCTTACAGGGACTTAACTAACTGTATCCCTGCACGCTCTGCATCATCATTACCTTCTGTCTTGTTAGATGTCAGCCCCCCTCACTGTGCATTGTTGCTTTTCTGAAGAGGGCTGTCAGCCTGATCCACTCTGCCTGGAATGCTTTTAGCTAGCTAATCACCACCCTGTGTATCCTTTTAAAGGTAAATGCCATTTCCTCAGAAAATATGTTCCTGACAAGACCAAAGTACCCTCTCTTTTTCTTTGCAAAACAGATCACATTTTTTTTTTTAAAGCGGGGTGCAGTGGGTCATACTCAGAAGCCTCTGTTGTAATGATTTTTTTTTTTGAAGATGGGAACTTTTTTAAAAAATGAAATAAAATGTTACAAAATGAACAGGAAGCATACTAGGCATAACCATCTGAACCAATTCCAGATCTTAGTGTCAACTGGCAGGAAATAAAGACCAAGGATCATTGCACCAGGAAGATTTGGCCAGAAAAATCCAGACTATGGGACACCCTTACAGGTCAAATCACTCAAGTCCTACAATATAGACTAGAACAAAGGGAATATAAATTTATGGGGAAGGATCTGGGAAAGGGAAGATTGTTCATCGTATCTCCATTTTATTTCATGATGGGATTTTCTCTGCTAGGACCATAAGTTCCTTGAGAACAGATGTCATTCTTGAGTTCACCCATCCCAACAGCAGTTTGATATAGCTTCTTGCCCCCAAACATGTTTCTCAATCAGAAATGATGTCTTCCCACGTGGGACTTAGAGCCATCTGGACACATCAGCAAAGGTCCAGAGATGGTTCTGTGAGGCACATGCACTCACAGACCTCTGGGTGGCAGAAGAGGTGACCAGATACAATACATGATGTTAAAAAAAAAAAAATACAGGCTGCTCAAGACTTCGCTGGTGGTCCGGTGGCTCAGACTCTGCTCTCCCAATGCGAGGGGCCGGGTTTCGATTCCTGGTCAGGGAACTAGATCCCACATGCTGCAACTAAGACCTGGTGCAGCCACATAAATAAAAATAAGTAGCAAAAAAATACAGGATGTTCCGTAACATTTGGATTTCAAGTAAACAATGAATCGTTTGCTGTTCAAAGAAGGATTCTCATATATTACAGGCTTAAATAACAGATAATTTCCTCACTTCAATAGCAACTCATTTTTTTTTTCCCTATAAGAATGCCCCAAATGAGGGCTTCCCTGGTGGCTCAGATGGTAAAGAATCCGCCTGCAATGCAGGAAGACCCAGGTTCAATCCCTGGGTCAGGAAGATCCCCTGGAGAAGGGAATGGTAACCCACTCCAGTATTCTTGCCTGGGAAATCTCATGGACAGAGGAGCCTGGCTGGCAGGCTATACAGTCCATAGGGTCGCAAAGAGTTGGACACGACTGAGCTAACACTTTCATTTTCATGTGTCCCAAATATTCAATGTATGGGACATTTATATTAAAACATCATCCATTGTTTATCTAAATTTCAAATTGTACTGGATATCCTATAGTTCACTGGTTCAATCCGGCGTGCTCTCAGGGTAAGCTCATCTGGGGAATTCAGTGAGGCATCTCTCCAGAAGGTTTGTATTTTCAGCAAGAACTTGCAATGTGGAAATCTCACCG
>SJYR01002634.1:261448-317276 GCA_006410655.1 Kobus ellipsiprymnus | reverse complement strand
GCCGCCGGGCTTCTGCCCTCCTGTACCAAACTTCTTCATCCACCTCCCCCCACCCCACCCCATATCAATCTCTTTCATCCCCAGCCTCCTTACCATCACTGTTGTTATTGTTCAGCCGCTCAGTTGCATCCGACTCTTAGCGACCCCATGGACTGCAGCACGCCAGGCTTCCCTGCCATCACCAACTCCTGGAGCTTGCTCAAACTCATGTCCATCGAGTTGGTGATGCCATCCAACCATCTCATCCTCTGCCGCCGCCCTTCTCTTCCTGCTCTCAATCTTTCTCAGCATCAGGGTCTTTTCCAATGAGTTGGCTCTTAGCATCAGGTGGCCAAGGTATTGGAGCTTCGACTTCAACATCAGTCCTTTCAATGAATCTTCAGGTATTTCCTTACCACGGTTACAGGTCTTACTTTGTCAAGGGCTCCGCTCCATTGCTGATAGGACATCCGGACCAACCCAGCCAGGACAGCTGCTCTCACACCCACCCCAGTTTCCTCTGTGCCTGGGTGAATTTTCATGGCACTCATCACCAGACAAACCATTTATACCTGGCTACATGCTAATGGGAGCTACCCAGGTGGTACTGGTGATAAAGAACCTGCCTGCCAGTGCAGGAGATGTAGGAGACTTGGGTTCGACCTCTGGGATGGGAAGATCCCCTGGAGGAGGAAATGGCACCCCACTCCAGCATTCTTGCCTGGAGAATGCCATGGACAGAGGAGCCTGGCGGGCTACAGTCCCTGGGGTCACAAAGAGTCAGACACGACTGAGCATGCACACACATGCTAATGAGCTGCGCTGGAACTGGGAGCGCTTTCCTTTAGTGCTGTAAATGAGTAAAACAAAAATGAACCCAACTTTTTTAGGGTTGGTGATTCATAGCATAAGGGTTTGAAAAGACTTGATTATGGCCGTGCTGCAGAAGAAACGTATCTGTTTTAAGACATGGTCTAGAACACAAGCTGAAAGGAAAAGGGAATCAATGAATCTTCAAGCGGAACACAATTTTACTAACAAGGTGTTAGTATAACTGGAAATTTTCATGGAATAAGTATGACCCATATAGGGGAGTTTAAAAAATGTATTTGTTTTGTTTTGCTGTGCCAGGTCCTCACTGTGATGAGCAGGACCTGCACTCGTGACATGTGGCATCTGGTGCCCCAACCAGAGACTGAACCCAGGCCCTCCACACTGGGAACATGGAGTTTTAGCCGCTGGACCACCAGAGAAATCCCTAAAGGGAATATCTTACCTCCCTTGGTTCCCAGGATGAGCAGTTCTTGGAAGGTAACTCCAGATTCCAATAATGTTGTTAACTGAAGGGCAATTCTGCCTTTTTTTTTTTTTTTTGGCTCAGAAAAAAATGCAATGCATTAAACGTGCATGGTTTGTACCCAACAATTAGGCTAGATTTAACAATCTCTATGGAGACAGACATAGAGTTCAGTGATTACTCAGCTTCTGTGTATCATTTATAGTCCAGGTGAGATCATCCATCATAGAATCTGCCATGTTTCAGGGGCTTCGCTCGTGGCTCATCGATAAAGAATCTGCCTGCAATGCAAGAGGCCCGGGTCTGACCCTGGGTTGGGAAGATCCCTGGAAGAAAGGAATGGCTACCCACTCCAGTATTCTTGCCTGGAGATTCCCATGGACAGAGGAGCCTGGTGGGCTACAGTCCATGGGGCCGCATGCTGCAGGATGTGGCCACAAAAAGAAAAAAAGAAAAAGAATTAAGTAGTTTAAGAATGCTTGCTTCTCTGCCCCTAGCTTTCTCTTGGTAAATTTGCAAGTGGACCACAAGGGCAAGAGAACCTCCAGCTGCAGGTGAGTCACTTGAGCAAGACAATGTCCCAGGGAAGACAGAGGGAAGTCAGCAGTCTTGTGGCAATGGAAAAGTGACAGAGAATCTGACCTCCCGCCTTAACGATTAACTGAGACTGTTTCCCTTTAAAGATTGTTTTGGCTGAGGGGAACGGTCATGGACAAATCCATGTTCTCCCCAGAATGCTGGCTTTTCTGAATAAAGCATCTTTCTTCTCTATGGAAGCCTGTCCCCTGATTTATTGTCTGTCGAGTGGAAAGTGGCCAAACCTGCCGTCAGTTACAGATCTAAGTGCTGGGCTAGGATAGCCAATGAGTCAATGCTGGTCACCTTGCCTCTGAGTTAATATACCCAGGGTGAGTTCTCTGTCCTCATGCATGAAGATTAAACATGGTAATTTATAGTTAGGATGGCCTACTGCTGGCGCCTGGGCTAATGCAGATTTTAAAGCATTGATAGCCTTTTCTGCTCATTCATTCAGCTGGGTCTGGTTGGGTAGAGCTTAGTAATGCATAGAGAGGTTGGGCAATGCAGGAACATCTAGGCACCTAATTCGCTCGATGTCTGGTTAGACTTAGAAATGCCCTGAGATATCGGGAACTGAGAAAGCCAGTGAAAGTGAAGTCGTTCAGTCATGTCCGACTCTTTACGACCCCATGAACTGGGGCCCACCAGGCTCCTCCATCCTTGGGATTCTCCAGGCAAGAATACTAGAGTGGGTTGCCATTTTCTTCTCCAGGGGGACTTCCCGACCCAGGGATCAAACCCAGGTCTCCCACATTGCAGGCAGACACTTTAACCTCTGAGCCACCAGGGAAGCCCAGGAACTGAGAAAGCCAGGATTCCCTTAATTCTTTCAGAATCAATCAACATTCTTCCTTAGATATGAAACGACTTAAATATTTCACAACTGGTGAGCAGAATTGCAGTTTGTCTGCGGAGGTATTATGCCACTTAGAAGCTAATTCCTATAACAGATGGATAGTGTCTAAACTCTCCATGACAGCTTAAAGTGAAAGTGATAAAACTCAGGGCACCCACATTGTAGGCAGACTCTACCCTCTGAGCCACCAAGGAATCCCCCACTTTGTTTGGTTGCCTTTAAAAAAAATTTTTTACAATATTGTAAGTCAACTATACTTCAGTTAAAAAAAAAAAATATAAGAGTCAACTACTACACTTAAGTCCTGTTTTGATGGCCCATGTCCAGGGTCTAACCTTATGGGTCATTTGATGGATTTCAGAGTCTAGTCAAACCTTCACCAGGACCCCCACCCTCTTCACTATTTCACTTCCTGCTGCTAGGTTTTCCTTCCTGAAGACCAGAGCTCTTTGTCTCTTATCTCCTATTTTCCTTCCCTGCCTATGCACTCAGCCCTCCCAGCAAACAGAGCTCCTTGAAGAAGGGAACCAAGTCACATCTCCTTTGTCCTCTTCCATCCCTTTGTGCAAGGCTGGATGCAGGCACGAGGCTCGTTACATGCTTTTGTTGCTTGAATTAATATCAGAGATCTTAAGCTCCTCTTCTCCTGGTTGAGGTCCAGCTGGCCTTGGGGTCCCCCCACACTGAAGTGTCTCAGGTCAGGTGCAGACTGTGGGGAGTTGAGAAGTGTAAGAGGACTGGGAGGGAGCAGGGTCTGAGTGGGGCCCCCAGTTTTACACCCCTTCTGAGATCCGTGAATTCAAGTGTCCAAAGAAATAATCAATAAACCATCTATAATGGGAATATGAAAGGGTTTTGTTTGAATCAAACTGAGGACTGTACTGTGGGAGACAGATGCTCAGATAGTTCTGAGGAACTGCTTCACTGAAGCAACAGTTTTCAACACAGCCTTATACTTTATCCAAACAAAGAACATACATCAAACATGACAGAGTGTATTCCTTCAAGGCTTCAAAAAAACACTTAGTACACAGTGAGACAGCAGGACCCTGGTGTCAGGGAAGGGAACTTGATCTTCCAGGGAGTGTTAACATGGATACCATGAGAACAGAGCTGTTCATCCTTATCTTCAGAACAGATTTTCTTTACCTTAATGGTTAAAGCAGATGTGCTGTGAGGGCCGGGCAGGCTGTCTTAGTTCACACAAAGTTCGAGCTGAATCGTGTATAAGACAGGTAGACTTCTCCAGTTCTCAATATGTGAACATCTTCTCCATCACAAGCAGCTAAAAATCTTAGAACCATACGATCCAGCAATTCTACCTGTGAGGATATACCCAGAAGAGTTGAAGCCACACTCGGGAAGAGACTTGTGTACACTCAATGTTCACAGCACCGTTATTCACAGTAACTAAAACATGAAAGCAACCTAAGTGCCCATTGACCAAAGGGTGGTTAAGCCAATGTGGTAGGTACCAATAATAGAGTATATTCGGCATTTAAAGAGAAGGGGATATAACACATGTTACAACATGGATGAACCTAGTGGGTATTATACTGAGTAAAATAAACCTGATAGTAAAGGACAAATATTGGGTGATTCAACCGAAATGAAGAACCTGGAGTAGTCAGATTCATTGAGACAGAAAATAGAAAGGTGATTGCCAAGAACTGGGAAAGGATAAAGGGGGGGGATTTTTGTTGTTGTTGTTGAGTGTGTAGTTTCTGTTTGCCAGAGGAAAAATGTCCTGGAGTTTGGTTGCACAAAATGTGAATGTACTTAACATGGAAACGGGGTAGGACCCTAGGGTCCTTGACCCCCATGTCCTCTGCCTGCCTTCTGTCTGTGGGAAAAGCTTAGCCAAAGACTAAGTTTAATCCAAGAAGTGAGAGCATGCAGAAACAAAGGACAACAGTCAGGGGAGAATAATAATAATGTGGTGACTAGGCATAGTCACGGACCTTTAGTTCCTTCTCAAGGGCTACAGACAACATTCTGAGAGTGTGCAGAGACGGACACACCTCCACCAGGTGCAAGAGAGGACCGAGCTGATGGCCAGAGTGTCGCCCTGACAACAGCTGCCCCAATTCTGAGAACCGCCTCAAGGAGATGGGGACAAATGGCCTCAAGGAAATGGGAACAAACTGACCTTGTGACCGAAGAGTGAGTGTACCTAAAACAATCAAGATGCTGCTGGTCCAACCGTCCACGACCAGCTGCAAGAGGGCTGTCAGAGCCGACCGCGCGGTTTCTGCCTGCAGCGCCTCCCTCTGTCTATAAACCTCCTACCGCTGCCCGCTGGGGTGGGAGGCAGTGTAACCCCCTCCCCCCACTGCCGGTATCCAAAATAAAGCCAACTTTCCTTCCACCAACCTGGCCTCCTGAAAGGCTTTTGAGCAGCCAGCAGCCAAACTTTGCTTTCGGTTACAAAATGACTGAACTGAATACTTAAAGACGGTTAAAATTTCCTGTTATGTGTATGTTACCCCAGTTGAAAGCATCGTAGAAAATCTCGCAAGGGGAACCACAGAGAGGCGTGGTTAAGGACTGACAAATTTTGAAGGCTTCCGGTCCTCTCAGCCCCATCCCCACCCCAGTTACCCCGGGGTTAAGGGTTGTCTTCTGCGCTCAGGGGCTCCGCTCTTTGGTTTTTGGACAAAGATCAGCTCCGGCCCCACGCGCCTTACCCTCAGCCTCCCTGACTGACCCAGGTCTCCAGGCTCTGCTCCAAGGATCCAGTAAGTCTCGGGTCACCCTCTTCTGTGGGAGACTGGGCGCTGAGTTCACATCCTCCCAAAGAGACCTCTGCAACCCCAGAGTGCAGGGGTCAGCCTGGCTCCAGCCTGAGGGTGGAGAGACCCGTTTTCCAGATGAAAGTAGAAGGAGCTGGGGACTGTCTGCGTTTGTGTGAGGAGAGGAGGGGCTGGAAGAGATTGGATCAATGTCCAGGGGCTCTTGGACTGGTCTTAGTCTGGTGCTCACACAACCCTAAGATGACCCTCACATAGAGTTTGTGATGCGGGTACCACTGCCTTCAGCCGCCTGTCTCCTTTCTGCTCTCCATGCCTGCTGATGCCTCCTCCAGGAGCTGAGCATTCTGCTGAGGACGACTCAGTGGTGTTTTGTGTTGAATTAATTACCTTGGAGTTTTGTACACTCAGCAACTCTGCGAAGCTGGCTCTCCCGTTTATCCTCAGCATAAGATTTTAAAAGCTGTGGTGAAATACACATAAATTTGCCATCCTCACCATTTTTAAATGAACCTTCAGCAATACTGGGTAAATTTACACAGCTGTGTAACCAGTTTGCAGAACTCTTTTTGTCTTGTAAACTGAAACCGTGTCCGCATTTAACAATGACTCCACATTTTCCCCCTCACCCAGCACCTAGCAAACCAGCATTCTACTTTCTGTCTTTGTACATTTGACTGTATTAGCTATTTCATAGACGTGAGATCATACAGTATTTATCTTATGGTGACTGGCTTATATCACTTAGCATATTGCCCTCAAGTTTCCTCCATGTTATAGCATGGGTAAGAATTTCCCATACTTTTAAGGCTGAATAATATTCCACTGTAGGCATAGAGCACATTGTATTTATCCGTTTTTTGTGGATGGCCATTTAGGTTGCTTTCATCTCTCAGCTAATCTAAATAATACCACCATGGGTGTACAAACGTTTCCTGTGACCTCACTTTCAATTCTTTTGGGTGTACACTCAGAAGTGGGACTGCTCAACCGTGATGGTAATTTCACTTTTGGTTTTTTGGAGGAACCACCATTCTTTACCCACAGCAACTGTACCATTTTATGTTCCTAAAGACAGGGCTCAGAAGTTCATCAGCAGCATTTGAACAAGAAGGAAACACAGGTCCAGGGAAGTATATGACTTGCTCAAGGGCAGAGAGGTGGGGCCAAGATCCTAATCATAGCTTCCTGACTCTGAATGCTTGCCCTCAACCATAATGCTCAACTCGGACCTTAGAGTAACATGGATAGAAGTCCCCTGCCCTTAACTCAAGAGCAGTGTAATGGGGAGACATTCTATATCCCAAAGGATAGAAAACGGACTCTCTGATTTAGAGTGAAGTTTCTGATTCAGAATGAAGATTAGTCCTCCCTCCCTCCAGGCACTTGGGAGGTTGGTCTGGTTATCCTTTTTTTTTTTTTCGATATTCAATAATGATTAATTAGAAACTTTTTTTTTTTGCTTTTTCATTGGAGAATAATTGCTTTACAATGTTGTGTTGGTTTCTGCTGTATGATAAAGTGAATCAGTCCTATTTATAAATATACTTTCCCCCTGGTGAGCCTCCCGCGCCCTTCCCATCACATGTGTCTGCATCCTCACAGAGAGCCAGGCTAAGCCCCCTGGGCTGTGCAGAGGCTTCTCACTAACTCCATTTTACACGTGTAGCACACATACGTCAGTGCTACTCTTTCAATTCATCCCACCCTCTCCTTTCCTCCACTGTGTCCACAAGTCCAATCTCTATGACTCCATCTCAATTCTGGCCCTGCAAATAGGTTCATCGGTACCATTTTTCTAGAGTGCATGTATATATATACATTAATATGCAATATTTGTTTTTCTCTTTCTGACTTACTTCACTGTAAAACAGGTTCTAGGTTCATCCACCTCATCACCTCTTTCCTTTTTATGGCTGAGCAATTTCATTGCATATACGTACCACATCTTCTCTATCCATGTATCTGTCTAAGGACATCTAGGTTGCTTCCATGTCCTGCCTGTTGTAAACAGGGCTGCAAAGAACGTTCGCGTACATGTATCTTTGTGATTTGGTTTGATTTGACTTTGGTTTTCTCAGGGTTTATGCCCAGTAGTGGATTGCCAGGTCATATGGTAGTTTTATTCCTAGTTTGTTAAGGAATTCTCCATGCTATTCTCCATCGTGGCTGTGTCAGTTGACTTTCCCACCAACAGTGCAGAAGAGTTCCCTGCTCTCCGCATCCTTTCCAGCATTTATTGTTTGTAGATTTTCCAGTGCTGACCATT
This sequence comes from Kobus ellipsiprymnus, assembly GCA_006410655.1. NCBI lineage: Eukaryota > Metazoa > Chordata > Mammalia > Artiodactyla > Bovidae > Kobus > Kobus ellipsiprymnus. The sequence goes on along the minus strand of SJYR01002634.1, from coordinate 309,546 downwards.
CTGACTTCTGTGAGGTGATAGCTCATTGACATGTGGACATGAGGAGAGGGTTGAACAAGCTGGGGGATGAGGATTGACATGTATACACTACATGTGCAAAACAGATGGCTAATAGGAACCTGCATGGAGCACAGGCACCTCAGCTCGCAGCTCTGTGATGCCCTAGAGGGTTGGGATGGGGGACGGGGTGGGAGGGAGGCCCAGCAGGGAGGGGACATATGTATACGTATATTCCCTGGGCTTCCTTCCCTTGTGGCTCAGCGGTAAAGAATTGGCCTGCCAATGCAGGAGACACAATTTTGATCCCTGGATCAGGAAGATCCCCATGATTAGGAAATGGCAACCCACTGCAGTATTCTTGCCTGGAGAATCCTGTGGACAGAGGAGCTGGAGGGCAACAGCCCACGGAGTGGCACAGAGTCAGACATGACTGAGCGGCTAAACAACAACAACAAAGCTGATTCACTTCTTTGTGTCACAGAAACTAACCCGACATTGTAAAAGAGTTATACGCCAATAAAAGATCAAAAAAGAGAACACTCATATAACTAAAATCAGAAATGAAAGAGGAGGTATTATAAATGGTACCTCAAATATACACAGTCTTATACACACTTCTTATACTATGAAAAAGTATATGCCAACAAATTGGATAACCTGGAAGGAAAAAATAAACAATCTGAATAAACCAATAACAAGAAAAGAAGTTGAATCAGTGATAAGAAACCTCTCAACACAGAAAAGATAGTTTCATTGGTGAATTCTACAAAACATTTGATTTAAAAATTTTTTTTAAACAATTTTGGCTGCACTCGGTTTTTGTTGCTGCGGGAGCACTTTCTCTCCAGTTGCAGTGATCTGGGGCTACTCTGTTTGGGGGTGCATGCTTCTCCTTGCAGTCGCTGCTGTTTTTGTTCAGTCCCTCAGTCTTGTCTGGCTCTTTGCAACCCCGTGGACTGTAGCATGCCAGATTTCCCTGTCCTTCACTGTATCCCGGAGTTTGCTCAAAGTCATGTCCATTGAATCATTGATGCGATCCAACCATCTCATCCTCTGTCGTCGCCTTCTCCTCCTGCCCTCAATCTTTCCTAGCATCAGGGTCTTTTCCAGTGAGTCAGCTCTTCACATCAGGTGGCCAAAGAATTGGAGCTTCAGCATCAGCATCAGTGTCAGCAGGTAGATTCTCATTCACTTATACCACCAGGGAGGTCCAAAGAACTAAGAATTTTAACAAACACAAAACACTACATTTATTTCTAGACTCCTTCCTTTTATAAGATAATGGAGAAAACCTGAGTTGTCAGTGTGCATTCTTTCGAGGGTCCCCTCATAACAGAAGAATCTTTGACGATACCGTGATAGGGAATTTTTTCATTCTCTTCTAGTGTCCTATCTTGCAACTCCCCTCTGACTTAGTTTCTGTTCTGTCAGGGCTAGCCTGGCTTAGAGATTTGGATGGTTTCCAAATGCAACCAAGGCAGGAAATCTACCCGTCCAAGGCACAGTGATGAATTCGTGTCAAAAACAGGATGTATGGGGGGAGGGGGCAGAAGGCAAGAGAGAGAGAGTGAGATGAAGTGTTTCCATCTGAGATAGAAAAGAGGCAGGAGGTGAAGTCGCTCGGTCGTGTCTGACTCTTTGCGACCCTGTGGACTGTAGCCAACCAGGCTCTTCCTTCCATGGGATTTTCCAAACAAGAGTACTGGAGTGGGTCGCCATTTCCTTCTCCAGGGGATCTTCCCGACCCAGGGATCGAACCCAGCTCTCCCACATTGTAGGCAGACGCTTTACTGTCTGAGCCACTAGGGAAGTCCAAAAGAGGCAGGAGGAGGAGGCAAAGACAGAAGGATTAAGATACTAAAGACTGGCGGTGAGGGGGTAGGAGCAGATTATCAATAGTGAATTCCAGGTCACTGTGAATGCAACATCAATTTAAAATATTCATATATAATGTATATGAAAAGCACACAAACTCAGCAAGGGTTATAGAACCGAGAAATAATTTCAGATACTTCAGAAAGTACATGAAAAAGAAAAGATGTTAATATCTGAGAGAGAGAGGTCAGAAGGCTGGGAAATTTAGGGGAGGGGTGATGATCAGGACACTCACCTCGAAATACAGGGGGGCTGTCCAATGAGAAAGGAAAAGGAAAAGGAATGTGAGCATATCTGTGCTATCTCAGTCTCCGTGAGATGAATTAAAAACGTGGGAAGTTCTGTTGGAAAGATGAGAGGGTGGGGAGAAAGCAGCAGAGGCGACCTGAGGGCCTGCCTCACGAATCATAGCAGGGAGACAGTGCCTGTCAGCTGGGGTGGTCTGCTGGGCTTGCCTGGTGGCTTGGTGCCAACACAGGCGGTTAGAAGCCAACTGGTCTCCCGCCAGTGCAGAAGACATGGGCTTGATCCCCGAGTTAGGAAGATCCCCTAAAGGAGAAAATGGCAACGCACTCTAGTATTCTTGGCCGGGGAATCCCATGGACAGAGGAGCCTGGCAGGCTACAGTCCATGAGGTTGCAAAGATTCAGACACGACTGAGAGACTCAATAACAACAAAAGCAACAAAATTATGACGATGCCAAATCAGACATGCCGTTCTCAAGGCTTAAGTGTCTGCCCTCACATTACTTGAAACTCTGTGTGTTTTCTCCTATTATAGTATAGCTGTTTGAAAAGTCAGACTCTTAAACAAATGATGTGGAATTTTTTTCAACATTTGTATGTGGACTTGATTCCAAACGTCCTTCTGTTGTTAAAGAGGGGGGTGCGCCTTACTTCTAAATCCCCAATGCCTATTTTAGATGTCTTTTTTTTTTTTTTCTTCTAAATTTATACTCTCACCTGTTTGGCTGCCTCAACCTGAATTATTATTATTTTTTTCACTTATTGAAGTATAGTTGATTTACAGTGTTGTGTTAGTTTCTTCTGTAGAGCAAAGTGACTCAGTTATACATATGGATCAATATCTTCTTTTTCATTTTCTTTTCCATGACTGTTTATCACAAGATATTGAATATAGTTCCCTGTGTTATACAATAGGACCTTGTTGTTTATCTATTCTATATACGATAGTTTGCACGTACTAATCCCAAACTCCCAGTCCTTCCTTTCCCCTCTTCCTTGGCCATCATAAGTCTAGTCTCTATATCTGTGAGTCTCTTTCTATTCCATAGATAGGTTAATTTGGGTCATTTTTTAGACTCCACATATAGATGATATCATACAGTATTTGTCTTTCTCTTTCTAATTTACTTCACTAAATATGATAATCTCATTTTCTAGGTCCATCCATACTGCTGCAAGTGGCATTGTTTCATTTTTCGTGGCTGAGTAGTCTGTCGGTGTGTATGTATGTCTGAATACATATATTTGTTGTTGTGTAGTCGCTAAGTTCTGTCTGTCTCTTTTGCGACCCCATTTACTGTAGTTAGCCAGGTTCCTCTGTCCATGGAATTTCCCAGGCAAGAATACTGGAGTGGGTCGTCATTTCCTTCTCCAGGAGGTCTTCTTGACCAAGGAATCAAACCTGCACCTTCTGTTCCCTGACTGACCCAGGTCTCCAGGCTCTGCTCCAAGGATCCAGTAAGTCTCGGGTCACCCTCTTCTGTGGGAGACTGGGCGCTGAGTTCACATCCTCCCAAAGAGACCTCTGCAACCCCAGAGTGCAGGGGTCAGCCTGGCTCCAGCCTGAGGGTGGAGAGACCCGTTTTCCAGATGAAAGTAGAAGGAGCTGGGGACTGTCTGCGTTTGTGTGAGGAGAGGAGGGGCTGGAAGAGATTGGATCAATGTCCAGGGGCTCTTGGACTGGTCTTAGTCTGGTGCTCACACAACCCTAAGATGACCCTCACATAGAGTTTGTGATGCGGGTACCACTGCCTTCAGCCGCCTGTCTCCTTTCTGCTCTCCATGCCTGCTGATGCCTCCTCCAGGAGCTGAGCATTCTGCTGAGGACGACTCAGTGGTGTTTTGTGTTGAATTAATTACCTTGGAGTTTTGTACACTCAGCAACTCTGCGAAGCTGGCTCTCCCGTTTATCCTCAGCATAAGATTTTAAAAGCTGTGGTGAAATACACATAAATTTGCCATCCTCACCATTTTTAAATGAACCTTCAGCAATACTGGGTAAATTTACACAGCTGTGTAACCAGTTTGCAGAACTCTTTTTGTCTTGTAAACTGAAACCGTGTCCGCATTTAACAATGACTCCACATTTTCCCCCTCACCCAGCACCTAGCAAACCAGCATTCTACTTTCTGTCTTTGTACATTTGACTGTATTAGCTATTTCATAGACGTGAGATCATACAGTATTTATCTTATGGTGACTGGCTTATATCACTTAGCATATTGCCCTCAAGTTTCCTCCATGTTATAGCATGGGTAAGAATTTCCCATACTTTTAAGGCTGAATAATATTCCACTGTAGGCATAGAGCACATTGTATTTATCCGTTTTTTGTGGATGGCCATTTAGGTTGCTTTCATCTCTCAGCTAATCTAAATAATACCACCATGGGTGTACAAACGTTTCCTGTGACCTCACTTTCAATTCTTTTGGGTGTACACTCAGAAGTGGGACTGCTCAACCGTGATGGTAATTTCACTTTTGGTTTTTTGGAGGAACCACCATTCTTTACCCACAGCAACTGTACCATTTTATGTTCCTAAAGACAGGGCTCAGAAGTTCATCAGCAGCATTTGAACAAGAAGGAAACACAGGTCCAGGGAAGTATATGACTTGCTCAAGGGCAGAGAGGTGGGGCCAAGATCCTAATCATAGCTTCCTGACTCTGAATGCTTGCCCTCAACCTTACATGTATCTTTGTGATTTGGTTTGATTTGACTTTGGTTTTCTCAGGGTTTATGCCCAGTAGTGGATTGCCAGGTCATATGGTAGTTTTATTCCTAGTTTGTTAAGGAATTCTCCATGCTATTCTCCATCGTGGCTGTGTCAGTTGACTTTCCCACCAACAGTGCAGAAGAGTTCCCTGCTCTCCGCATCCTTTCCAGCATTTATTGTTTGTAGATTTTCCAGTGCTGACCATTCTGACTTCTGTGAGGTGATAGCTCATTGACATGTGGACATGAGGAGAGGGTTGAACAAGCTGGGGGATGAGGATTGACATGTATACACTACATGTGCAAAACAGATGGCTAATAGGAACCTGCATGGAGCACAGGCACCTCAGCTCGCAGCTCTGTGATGCCCTAGAGGGTTGGGATGGGGGACGGGGTGGGAGGGAGGCCCAGCAGGGAGGGGACATATGTATACGTATATTCCCTGGGCTTCCTTCCCTTGTGGCTCAGCGGTAAAGAATTGGCCTGCCAATGCAGGAGACACAATTTTGATCCCTGGATCAGGAAGATCCCCATGATTAGGAAATGGCAACCCACTGCAGTATTCTTGCCTGGAGAATCCCGTGGACAGAGGAGCTGGAGGGCAACAGCCCACGGAGTGGCACAGAGTCAGACATGACTGAGCGGCTAAACAACAACAACAAAGCTGATTCACTTCTTTGTGTCACAGAAACTAACCCGACATTGTAAAAGAGTTATACGCCAATAAAAGATCAAAAAAGAGAACACTCATATAACTAAAATCAGAAATGAAAGAGGAGGTATTATAAATGGTACCTCAAATATACACAGTCTTATACACACTTCTTATACTATGAAAAAGTATATGCCAACAAATTGGATAACCTGGAAGGAAAAAATAAACAATCTGAATAAACCAATAACAAGAAAAGAAGTTGAATCAGTGATAAGAAACCTCTCAACACAGAAAAGATAGTTTCATTGGTGAATTCTACAAAACATTTGATTTAAAAATTTTTTTTAAACAATTTTGGCTGCACTCGGTTTTTGTTGCTGCGGGAGCACTTTCTCTCCAGTTGCAGTGATCTGGGGCTACTCTGTTTGGGGGTGCATGCTTCTCCTTGCAGTCGCTGCTGTTTTTGTTCAGTCCCTCAGTCTTGTCTGGCTCTTTGCAACCCCGTGGACTGTAGCATGCCAGATTTCCCTGTCCTTCACTGTATCCCGGAGTTTGCTCAAAGTCATGTCCATTGAATCATTGATGCGATCCAACCATCTCATCCTCTGTCGTCGCCTTCTCCTCCTGCCCTCAATCTTTCCTAGCATCAGGGTCTTTTCCAGTGAGTCAGCTCTTCACATCAGGTGGCCAAAGAATTGGAGCTTCAGCATCAGCATCAGTGTCAGCAGGTAGATTCTCATTCACTTATACCACCAGGGAGGTCCAAAGAACTAAGAATTTTAACAAACACAAAACACTACATTTATTTCTAGACTCCTTCCTTTTATAAGATAATGGAGAAAACCTGAGTTGTCAGTGTGCATTCTTTCGAGGGTCCCCTCATAACAGAAGAATCTTTGACGATACCGTGATAGGGAATTTTTTCATTCTCTTCTAGTGTCCTATCTTGCAACTCCCCTCTGACTTAGTTTCTGTTCTGTCAGGGCTAGCCTGGCTTAGAGATTTGGATGGTTTCCAAATGCAACCAAGGCAGGAAATCTACCCGTCCAAGGCACAGTGATGAATTCGTGTCAAAAACAGGATGTATGGGGGGAGGGGGCAGAAGGCAAGAGAGAGAGAGTGAGATGAAGTGTTTCCATCTGAGATAGAAAAGAGGCAGGAGGTGAAGTCGCTCGGTCGTGTCTGACTCTTTGCGACCCTGTGGACTGTAGCCAACCAGGCTCTTCCTTCCATGGGATTTTCCAAACAAGAGTACTGGAGTGGGTCGCCATTTCCTTCTCCAGGGGATCTTCCCGACCCAGGGATCGAACCCAGCTCTCCCACATTGTAGGCAGACGCTTTACTGTCTGAGCCACTAGGGAAGTCCAAAAGAGGCAGGAGGAGGAGGCAAAGACAGAAGGATTAAGATACTAAAGACTGGCGGTGAGGGGGTAGGAGCAGATTATCAATAGTGAATTCCAGGTCACTGTGAATGCAACATCAATTTAAAATATTCATATATAATGTATATGAAAAGCACACAAACTCAGCAAGGGTTATAGAACCGAGAAATAATTTCAGATACTTCAGAAAGTACATGAAAAAGAAAAGATGTTAATATCTGAGAGAGAGAGGTCAGAAGGCTGGGAAATTTAGGGGAGGGGTGATGATCAGGACACTCACCTCGAAATACAGGGGGGCTGTCCAATGAGAAAGGAAAAGGAAAAGGAATGTGAGCATATCTGTGCTATCTCAGTCTCCGTGAGCTGAATTAAAAACGTGGGAAATTCTGTTGGAAAGATGAGAGGGTGGGGAGAAAGCAGCAGAGGCGACCTGAGGGCCTGCCTCACGAATCATAGCAGGGAGACAGTGCCTGTCAGCTGGGGTGGTCTGCTGGGCTTGCCTGGTGGCTTGGTGCCAACACAGGCGGTTAGAAGCCAACTGGTCTCCCGCCAGTGCAGAAGACATGGGCTTGATCCCCGAGTTAGGAAGATCCCCTAAAGGAGAAAATGGCAACGCACTCTAGTATTCTTGGCCGGGGAATCCCATGGACAGAGGAGCCTGGCAGGCTACAGTCCATGAGGTTGCAAAGATTCAGACACGACTGAGAGACTCAATAACAACAAAAGCAACAAAATTATGACGATGCCAAATCAGACATGCCGTTCTCAAGGCTTAAGTGTCTGCCCTCACATTACTTGAAACTCTGTGTGTTTTCTCCTATTATAGTATAGCTGTTTGAAAAGTCAGACTCTTAAACAAATGATGTGGAATTTTTTTCAACATTTGTATGTGGACTTGATTCCAAACGTCCTTCTGTTGTTAAAGAGGGGGGTGCGCCTTACTTCTAAATCCCCAATGCCTATTTTAGATGTCTTTTTTTTTTTTTTCTTCTAAATTTATGCTCTCACCTGTTTGGCTGCCTCAACCTGAATTATTATTATTTTTTTCACTTATTGAAGTATAGTTGATTTACAGTGTTGTGTTAGTTTCTTCTGTAGAGCAAAGTGACTCAGTTATACATATGGATCAATATCTTCTTTTTCATTTTCTTTTCCATGACTGTTTATCACAAGATATTGAATATAGTTCCCTGTGTTATACAATAGGACCTTGTTGTTTATCTATTCTATATACGATAGTTTGCACGTGCTAATCCCAAACTCCCAGTCCTTCCTTTCCCCTCTTCCTTGGCCATCATAAGTCTAGTCTCTATATCTGTGAGTCTCTTTCTATTCCATAGATAGGTTAATTTGGGTCATTTTTTAGACTCCACATATAGATGATATCATACAGTATTTGTCTTTCTCTTTCTAATTTACTTCACTAAATATGATAATCTCATTTTCTAGGTCCATCCATACTGCTGCAAGTGGCATTGTTTCATTTTTCGTGGCTGAGTAGTCTGTCGGTGTGTATGTATGTCTGAATACATATATTTGTTGTTGTGTAGTCGCTAAGTTCTGTCTGTCTCTTTTGCGACCCCATTTACTGTAGTTAGCCAGGTTCCTCTGTCCATGGAATTTCCCAGGCAAGAATACTGGAGTGGGTCGTCATTTCCTTCTCCAGGAGGTCTTCTTGACCAAGGAATCAAACCTGCACCTTCTGAAGGCATCTTCACCACTGAGCCACTAAATATTCACACACACACACACACACACACACACACACACACACACATATGACATCTTGTTTATCCATTCATCTATTTGTTGCAAGAAGGGGGACCTCTTCCAGGGCCTGAAACTGGACTCTTGTCTAACACTTGGAAATAAAATGTGCAAGGAGACACGTGTGCTGACAAAGCAAGAGATTTTTCTGGGAAAGGGCACCTGGGTGGAGAGCAGCAGGGTAGAGGGAATTCAGGAGAACAGCTCCGTCTCATGGCTTGCAGTCTCGGGTTTTATGGTGATGGGATTCGTTTCCGGGTTGTCTTTAGCCAATCATTCTGACTCTGAGTTCTTCCTGGTGGTGCACGCCTTGTTCAGCCAGGAGGAATGCCAGGAAGAAGGATTCTGGGAGGTGGGCGGACAAGTGATGTCTCCTTTTGACCTTTCCCAAATTCTTCTGGTTGGTGGAGGCTTATCAGTTCCTCGTTCCTTACCAGAACCTCCTGTCATAAGACAACTCATGCAAATGGTTACTATGGTGCCTGGCCAGGGTGGGTGGTTTCAATCAGTGTGCTTCCCCTAACATATTGATGAGTCTTAGATTGTTTCCATGCCTTGGCTATTGTAAATAGTGTTGCTATGAACATAGGGATGCACGTATCTTTTTGAATTATAGTTTTGTCTGGGTATACAGTCAGAAGTGGGATTACTGGATCCTGTATCAACTCAATTTTAATTTTTTGAGGACCCTTTATACTGTTTTCCATAATGACTGCACCACTTTACATTCCCACCAACAGTGTAAGAGGCTTCCCTTTTCTCCACACCCTCTCCAACATTTATTATTTGTAAGCTTTTTAATCATGGCCATTCTGAACAGTGTGAGGTGGTACCTCATCGTCGTTTTGACTTGCATTTCTCCAATAATTAGGAATGAAGGCCATCTTTTCCTGTGAGAGTTGGTCATTTTTTCGATGTCTCTTTTAGTGCCTATTTTAGGGTGCCTTTTGACAATATTAGCTGGATGAATTCTGTACACTGCTTCTTTTCCTTGACCACCTATTTTATTAGTGAAAGAAAAGTGAAAGTGTTAGTTGTTCAGTTGTGTCCAACTCTTTGTGACCCCATGGACTATAGCCAGCCAGGCTCCTCTGTCCACGGGATTCTCCAGGCAAGAGCACTGGAGCAGGTTGCTGTTCCCTCCTGCAGGGGATCTTCCCTACCCAGGGATAGAATCCGCATCTCTTATGTCTCCTGCATGGCAGGCAAATTCTGTACCGTCTGAGGCACCAGGGAAGCTCACATCATCTTGTTGAAGCATTTAAACTTTACTGCTGTTGGGGCAGAATACTGTGCCCTCTGTCCTCTTAAGTTCTTTGTCTGGAGCCTGCAAAGTAGACACACGAAGGGTAGATGAACAGGAGAAAGAAGCCTTCTGTTTACATTTCCCAAGAAAGGAGGCACGTGGGCTCTAAGCTAGATATTTACAATCAGCATTCTGTTCCTGCTTGGAGACAGAAATGACAGGAACAGAATAAATAGCTGGACTTTGCCTGCTGTGGACACGGTAATATAACAATCATGGCAGGGACAAAGAGGGGCTAAACCCTGTGTGTGTAAAAGATCAAGAGGTCACATATTTTCTATCTTTAGGGCACCGCACATGCACAGAAGGTCTCCTTGGGGGGCAAAAAGATGGGAGCGCCATCCCATAATAGGTGATGTCCAGGGCCCCCACAGGCCTATGTGCTGGAATCCATCTAGGAAAAAAAGCTGCACACACTTGTCAGGAAGGGTTCTAGGGCAGGGCAGGTAATTAGCCAAAGGCAAACAAAGACGGGAAGAACTACCCTGTACAGACGATTTAACAGTCTCTTTATGGGGCCCCTCCTCCTTCAGGAGGATGCCCACAGCCTTTCTATTGGGTGTGAGCTCTGCCTGGCTTCTGTCTTAACTAAACAAACCTCCTCTGTGTGCTTGCCCACGACTGCGCTGTGTCTCCAGTAATGCGCTTTTACCATATTTTTAGTTTTTGCCTCTTGGAGAAGTGCATTTTTTACTAGGGGCAAAAACCAGGAGAATCTTGTTTCTAGTTTCTAGCCCCTTTTGGACTAGTGGCTAGGAGTCCTGGTTTTTCACCCAGGCCACCTGGGTCCAATTCCTGGGCAGAGAACTAAGCCACTCCTCATGGTTGTCTCTCTCCGAGATCATTGATGCTGAAGCCTGGGATTTCAAGGTAAACTGCAAGTCTCCCCAAACCGCTGGCTGGAGACTTCTGACTCTCTCTCTCCCAGGAGAACTTGCTTACTCTCACTCTCTGCTTTGTTCTCTCTCCAAGACCCACAGGGCTGAATCTAGGTCCGCTCAGTGAAGGAGCCCTGCTGCTGCTGCTGCTGCTAAGTCGCTTCAGTCGTGTCCGACTCTGTGCGACCCCATAGATGGCAGCCCACCAGGCTCCCCCATCCCTGGGATTCTCCAGGCAAGAACACAGGAGTGGGGTGCCATTTCCTGCTCCAATGCATGAAAGTGAAAAGTGAAAGTGAAGTCGCTCAGTCGTGTCCGACTCTTAGCGACCCCATGGGACTGCAGCCCACCAGGCTCCTCCGTCCATGGGATTTTCTAGGCAAGAGTACTGGAGTGGGGTGCCGTTTTTCTCTCTCCTGTCCTCTTTCTCTTGTTCTGATCTACAACTCCCAGCATATCCCTCGCCCAAGTAGTGCTTCCCCATCAACTCTGGAGAAACACCCCGGGAATCAGAGCTGGGCGCCCACCGCCACCACCAGCAAACTGCTCCCTGCTATGCTCTTGTTGCTCAGTCATGTCTGAGTCTTGCGACCTCATGGACTGTAGCCAGCCAGGCTCCAAGTATTCTTGCTCCTTCGGATTCTTCTGTAATTTTAAGATACTCTATTTGTAAAAAGAAAAAATGCTAACAGTCATTTGACCATCACATGATTGCCACAAACTTTCAATTTATAAGAAAAGGCAGTATCTTTGAGGCACAATAAATCAGTGCGTGATAGTGCTTGTACATGTATATGTACAGATTTAAAATATAAGTATAATTAATGCACAAATATGCATTTATATAAAAGCTGTGTGTTGAAATATATATTTGAATACTCACTCTTTGTCTGAAATTCAGTATATCTAGGTGTTTTGTATTTTTATTTATTAAACCACTCACTCCTTGGTGTCCGTGTATACTCTCTGTATTCTATTCTCTTCTTAGAAGAGCATTAGTCATACGGGGTTAGGAACTACCCTAACAGCACAGGTATAGGAGTAAGAAGGTAGTCAGTTCGCACCATGAAGTCAGGGTTGCCGTCATCTTGAGGTGCTGGAAGGAAAATTGCAAGGTTCAGACGAACATATCAAGCCAAAGTGACGTTGGGGGAAGGGAGTTACGGTACCTCCTAAGAGGCCAGTTGACTCAGAACAGTGTCGAGTATGACAGAATTTAAAAGAGATTCAACTGGTGAGCAACAGAAATAGGCAGAGACCACAGTTACAAGTTCTTCAGGCAGCAGGACACCATCTGGGAAGGGAACCTTGTCTTTTTATGGACACCATAAGAAAGGAGTTGTTCATCTTTATTTTCAAAACAGACGTTCTTTATCTCAATGGTTAAGACAGATGAGCTGTGAGAGCCAGAGAGGCTGTCTTAGTTCACACAAAGTTCAAGCTGAACCACAAATAAGCCAAAATGACTTCCCCGTTCCTCAATATATGAACATTTTCTCCATCACAAGCAGATAAAAATCTTAAAACCATATGATCCAGCAATTCTACTTCTGAGTATACACCCAGAAGAGTTGGAGAGAAGCACACTCTGGAAGGTATATTTGTATAGCCGTGTTCATAGCAGCATTATTCACAATAACCAAAGCATGAAAGAAACCCACGTGTCCATTGACCAAGAAACGGATAAGCCAGGTGCGGTATGTACTCATAATACTTTGGAGTATTATTCAGCATTAAAAGTGAAGGGAATTCTAACACATGCTACGACATGGATGAATTCTGTAGAAGTTATACTAAGTAAAGCCTGACAACAAAAGAGAAATAGTGTATGAACCCACAAGAATGAAGTACCTAGAGTGGTCCCAAAGAGTTGGACATGACTGAAACAGCAACGCACTAGCTCTAGAGGGGTCAGGCTCACGGAGACAGAGGGTAGAATGGTGGTGGCCAAGACTGGTGGAGAAGAAAGGAGGAATTTTGTTGTATGGGTACAGAGTTTCAGTTTTACAAGATGAAGAAAGTTATACAGCTTGGTTGCCCAAAATGTAAATGTACTTAACTAAACTACACACTTAAAAAATATTAAAATAGTTAATGTTACGTTCTGGGTTCAGTTCAGTTCAGTCGCTCAGTCGTGTCCGACTTGGGTGGTAGGAGGCAGGAACAAGAAGGAGGGAATACATGTATACTTATAGCTGGTTCATGTTGTTGTACAGCAGAAAAACACACCATTGTAAAGCAGTTATTCTCCAATTTAGAAAAATGAAAAACTAAGTCAGTTCAGTTCAGTTCAATCACTCAGTCGTGTCCGACTCTTGGCGACCCCATGAATCGCAGCATGCCAGGCCTCCTTGTCCATCACCAACTCCCGGAGTTCACTCAGATTCATGTCCTTCGAGTCAGTGATGCCATCCAGCCATCTCATCCTCGGTCGTCCCCTTCTCCTCCTGCCCCCAATCCCTCCCAGCATCAGAGTCTTTTCCAATGAGTCAACTCTCCGCATGAGGTGGCCAAAGTACTGGAGCTTCAGCTTTAGCATCATTCCCTCCAAAGAAATCCCAGGGCTGATCTCCTTCAGAATGGACTGGTTGGATCTCCTTACAGTGTTACAACACAATTTAAAAAAACCTCTCAGAAGCACCCCCTGAGGTAACCGCAGAAGAATCAAGGGCTGATAGCAACTCTGCAGATGCTTCCTTCCTGCCCCCAACTCCATCCTCACCCCAACAAAAAGTTGTCTTTTGTTCACAGGGACTCCCTGATTCGGTTCTTGGAGCTGTCTCAGCTCCAGCCCCGCACGGCTTACCCTCAGCCTCCCTGACTGACCCAGGTCTCCAGGCTCTGCTCCAAGGATCCAGTAAGTCTCGGGTCAGCCTCTTCTGTGGGAGACTGGGCGCTGAGTTCACATCCTCCCGAAGAGACCTCTGCAACCCCAGAGTGCGTGGGGTCAGCCCAGCTCCAGCCTGAGGGTGGAGAGACCCATTTTCCAGATGAAATTCAAAGGAGCTGGGAGCTGTCGTGCTGTGTCAGAAGAAGTGGGGGGTTCATCATCTTGACGGCTTTGCATCTTGTTTCCTCAGCAGATCGTAGCCTCGTGACCTCCGTCTAGGATGCTGCTTCAGGATGCTCACCAATTTGGTCAGAAGCTGGTGCGCAGGCGGCCACTGGGGCCCAGAGAGGAGACTGACCGTCACACGGCTGGCTGTCTGAACACCCTAGACCTGGTGACCATAGGCGTGCGCAGGATGTTGGGAGCTGGCGTGCACATCCTGGTCGGTGCAGTGGCCAAGTACATCGCTGGACCAGCGATCATCCTCTCCTTCTTGGTGGCCGCCCTGTCTTCTCTGTTGTCTGGGTTCTGCTATATAGAATTTGGGGCCCGGATACCATGCTCTGGTTCTATGTATCTCCACAGCTACAGCGTCATGGGTCAGGTGTATGGCTTCATCATCGGCTGGAATCGCATACTGTCCTTAACTGTTGGTGAGATATTGGGGTACAGGAAGGGGTGGGGCTTCAGACCTAGAAGCTAGGAGAGATGAATGGGATCTTTGCTCATTCACAAGCAGATGTCATCCACCTTGCGGGGCTGTGCTGTCCTCAGTCACTGCAGTCGTGTCCAACTCTTTGGGACCCCATGGGCTGTGGCTCTCTAGGCTCCTCTATCCTTGGGATTTTGTCAGGCAAGAATACTAGAGTGAGTTGCCATGTCCTGGTTGCCATGCCCTCCTCCCGGATCTTCCCAACCCAGGGATCGAACCCCACCTTGTGGGGGGAGATGGGTAATAGTGACAGAAAGGCTCTACAACCTCATTCTACTCAGTTCGATGCCATTGTTGATGTTCAGTCGCTAAATTGTGTCTGACTCTTTGCGACCCCAGGAACTGCAGCGTGCCAGGTTTCCCTTCAATCCTGCTTTCCTTATTCGATGAGACTAAGAACTTGAGAGCTTCCCAGGTGGCTCAGTGGCAAACAATCTGACTGCCAGTACAGGAGACTCAAGTTTAATCCCTGGGTCAGGAAGAACCCCTGAAGAAGGCCATGGCAACCTACTCTAGTATTCTTGCTGGCGTAATTCCATGGACAACGGAGCCTGGTGTGCTGCAGTCCATGGCGTCACAAAGAGCTGGACACGACTCAGGGGCTAAACAACAGTGACAACAAGTAACCTTGAAAGGAAGGGAACGGTAGGGAGTGGGTGTGTGTGTGTGTTAGCCACCCAGTCTTGTCCAGCTCTTTTTGATCCCATGGACTGTAGCCCTCTCGGCTCCTCTATCCATGGAATTCTCCAGGCAAGAATACTGGAGTGAGTTGCCATCTCCTTTTCCCAAGGATCTTCCCAAGCAAGGGATTGAACTCAGGTCTCCTGCATTGCAGGCAGATTCTTTACCATCTGAACCACCCCCTGCACAGGGAGTGGGTAGAGGGAGGCAAATTCCTCAGGATCATCTCCTCATCATAGTGAAGACTTTGGTTAGCAGCTGACTTCCTGGGATTTTTCCTGACACTCTGGTTTAAAATGCCAATTCCGATCCCACCATCCTGGTCCCACTTCCCTGTGTTTTTTGCTCATTTCTGTAACTTTGATCTCCTAGCATATTAAAGAGTTGACTATGCTGTGAATCATCTGGGTCTGCCCTCCCCACCTGATGAGAAGAAACTCTTTGAATCCCTAGGTATTAGGGTTTTGTTGATGTTATTGTTGTTCACTCCTCTCCCTAGATCATAGCGGTTCAATTTCTGTTTGCTCATAAACATTCCTTCTGCTGCTGTAGGCACTGCCTGTATAGCCCGGGCCTGGAGCTACACCTTCGACAGCCTGATGGGGAACCACATCTCTCAGGCGTTAGAGAGAACTTTCTCCTTGTATATGCCCTACTACCTGGCCAAGTACCCAGACTTCTTCGCCCTGGGCCTGGTGCTGCTGCTCACGGGTGAGTCAGGGGTCAGAGCTAGGGTGGCAAGAGTGAGATGTGAATGGGAAGCTGGGTTGGGAAAGCCTCAGGATTCCCGAATGGTGGGGGAATTAGGACTGGGAAGGAAGGTTTGGAATATGACAGAGAGGAAGGCAAGACAAAGACCATTTTTTTCCTACCTTTGGACTATTGAAAATTTGGGCTGGATCATTCTTTAAGGCAGAGGTAATAGGTGGCTCAGATAGTAAAGAATCTGCCTGTGATATGGGAGACCAGGGTTCCATCCCTGAGTCTGGAAGATCCCCTGGAGAAGGGAATGGTTACACACTCCAGTATTCTTGCCTGGAGAATCCCACGGACAGAGGAGCCTGGTGGGCTACAGTCTATAGGGTCGCAAAGAGCCGGGCATGACTGAATGACTAACACTTTTGTTCTTGGCGGGGGCGGGGGCTGTCCTGGGCATTTCTGTTTTTTTTTTTTTTTTTAATCATTTTTTGGGGGAATTCCCTGGTGGTCCAGTGGTTAGGACTCTATGCTTTCACTAATAAAGGTGCAGGTTCAATCCTTGGCTGGGGAACTAAGATCCCGCCTGGTAAGCGGGTCACCCCCCCAAAAAAAAAGATCACTGTTGAATATGGAATAGCAACGCTGAACTCTATGTACTACATATCAGTGATGCGCAGCCCTCCAAACTATATCAATCACAATGTTTCCAGACAGTGCCAAAAGTCCCTTGTGGGATAAATTTACCCCAGTTGAGAATCAAAGGTGGTTTTTTCTTCTTGGCTGCACTGGGTCTTCTTGTGTGGCCTTCGGGCTCTTCATTGCTGTGCTTGGGCTCAGCAGTTGCAGCATGGAACATGGGATCTTAGTCCCTGGACCAGGGATCGAACTCATATCCTCTGCAACGCAAGGCAGTTTCTCAACCTCTGCGCCACCAGGGAAGTACCAAAGATTTTATAAAATTATTATTTATTATTTTTTTACTTTATCATTTTATTGGAATATAACTATTTTACAATGTTGTGTTACTTTCTGCTGGACACCATTGTGAATCAGCCAGAGGTACACATATATCTCCTTCCTTTTGATCCTCCCTCCCACCCCACAAAGACTGTTTTTAACTGAGAGGAAGCTTTTCCAGTTTACTGAGAAATAATTAACATACAACATTGTATAAGTTTAAGATGATTTGACAGACATGTATCTTGTGAGATGATGGCCACAATAAGAAATTAACCACCTGAAAGTGTACAATTTGGTGGCACTTAGTACATTCTCAGTGTTGTGTAACCATCGCCTCCTTCCAGTTCCAAACATGTTCTTCACAATAAAAGGAAGCCCCGTACCCACTGAGCAGTCACTGTTTGTCTGTCCACCACCCGTAACCACCAGTCCTAGGCAAAAACGTGTTTGCTTTCTATCTCTATGGATTTAGTTATTTATTTGGCCTCACCATGAGGCATGCAGAACTTCCCCAACCAGGGATCAAACTTGTGCCCCCTGCCGTGGAAACTTGGAGTATTAACCACTGGACTGTCAGGGGCGTCCTGGATTTAGTTATTTGGAAAGTTTCATTTTCCATTTTCACCCCACAGGACTACTGGTTCTGGGAGTTCGTGTGTTACCCCAGGTTAACAAAGTGTTCATGGGCATCAACATTTTGGTCCTCAGCTTCATCATCATCTCTGGCTTCATTACGGGAGATCTCCACAACTGGAAGCTCACAGAACAGGACTACACATTGAACACATCTGAATCCAAAGACATTTATAGGTTAGGAGGATGTCCTTGACCTTAGTACTGTATGGCATGAGAACGGGTGCCCATCTGGGAATCTGGAGGTTGAAGGCATCTCAGGCTTCTCTGGTGGGCTCAAATGGTCAAGAATCCACCTGCAATGCAGGACACCAGGATTCAGTCCCCGGGTCTTCCTGATCCTCTGGAGAACAGAATGGTTAACCACGCCAGTATTCTTGCCTGGAATATTCCACGGACAGAGGAGCCAGGTGGGCTACAATCTATGAGTTTGAAGTTGGACACAGTTGAGAAACTAACCTAAAGAGACCTGGCCTAATGGATCCAGGTGGAGGGGGTCCTGGGGCCCAGGACTTGTCATATTAAAGGAGGAGTCCAGTATACATGGCTGAACACACCTTACCCACGTTCTTTCTTGCTTCTTCTCTCACCACAGCTTGGGCCCTCTGGGTTCTGGAGGGTTTGTGCCTTTTGGCCTTGATGGGATTCTCCGAGGAGCAGCCTTATGTTTCTACATGTTTATTGGTTTTGATTCCATTGTCACTACAGGTAACACGGTCACTGTGTGTCCCATCCAGGGTGTGGGCTCGGATTGGGCTGACATGAGCATAGGGCTTTCTTTTGGAGGTTCAACAGGAAAGGTGTGTTTCACTCTGGTGTGTTTCCTGACCGAGTATTTCCTCTAATCCTGCAGGGGAAAAAGCCCAAAATCCTCAGCGGTCCATCCCCATCAGCATCGTGGTCTCAGTCTTGGTCTGCTTTGTGGTGTATTTTGGTGTCTCAGCAGCTCTCACCCTCATGGTGCCCTACTATCAGATTCACCCTGACAGCCCCTTTCTACAGGCTTTCCTCCATGTTGGGTGGGGCCCTGCCAGATATGCCGTGGCTGTTGGCATCCTCTGTGCTCTTTCATCCAGGTCAGTGTCATGGTTTTCTCCTCGCTGACTGTCAGACGCTCGGGTATCCCAGCCCTTGGGATTGAGAGACGAGAGAGAAAGACACCTTACCCCATGTAGACGAGGGAGCAGACGCTCTGGTCTCTCCTGCTTCCGCACGTTCTCACTCCTCTCTGTTTTCTTTTCCAGCCTCCTGAACACCATGTTTGCCATGTCTTGGTTGATCTACACAATGGCAGAGGACGGGCTCCTTTTCCGATTTCTTGCCCAGATCAATGCCCGTACACGTACCCACATCAGGGTCATCATGATTTCTGGAAACCTTGCAGGTAGATGAACAAAACCCACTCCCTTTGGATTATCTTACTTGGCTTGCATATTTCCAGCTGTTTCTCACTCCATCCCCCAACCTTGTTTATGCCCTCCTTCTAGGGGTCTTGGCGTTACTCTTCCATTTCAGTGATTTGATGGATCTCATGTCACTTCGGTCCCTCCTTGCTAACTTGGTGGTCGATTTTTCTGTCCTTGTGCTCAGGTGAGACTCCACTCCACCCTGACTGGGGGTCTTTGACGTGTGGGGATTGATGGGGGCTAATCCTCTCTGCCTCATGCTGCCTTCTAAATGTCCTGATCTGCTTTTGTGGGAAAAAAGAGATGGATTCGGCTGTGTGATGTTGGGTGAGTAGGGACTGCTGTTCATGTTGCCATCATACCTCTAATTCAGGTATCACTCAGACCAGAATTTAAGCAAGAACCAAAAAACAGAGGAAGAAACTGAGATGGAGGTTGTAGTCAAAGAAAGGTCTCTGGACTCTGTACTTGAAGCCAGCAACTTAAGGATTCTAAAGAGTCTGTGGTTCCCTGCCAGCACCATCCCCACCCGGAAATCTGGCCAGATTGTCTATGGATTGGCCTTCCTGCTTGGTGAGCAGTGGGACTTCTCTTTGGTGGTATTCTGAAATTTCCAGGATGGGTAGGAGTGTATAGTTGTCAGTTGAGGTGTCTTGGAGATATGATGGCCCTTCCTGATGTGGGCAGCCTGGGGAGGGGTGTGACCCGAGGTCCTACATCTTTGGCTTCTGGGTCCAGCCTGTTCTCCTCTACCTTGACCCTTGCAGTTCTCCTGCTGACCATCCTGAGCCTGGTCCTGGCCCAGTGGCCCAGACGTGTGTTCTCTGGAGACCCCGTGCTCACAACAGTGGCTGTGCTGCTGCTGCTGCTCATCACTGGGGTCACGGCCATCATCTGGAGGCAGCCCCAGGACCCCACTGCTCTTCACTTCAAGGTAGGTGACCTCATGTGCCCAAAGTGTCCTCCTTGAGTGAAGGAGGTCTGCGTGCTTTAGGTCTAAGCTTCCTTTGCTGGACCAGGGAGGAAGGGGAGTTGCTGAAACCTATGGACCCTTCCCTGATCCACACTCAGTGCTTTACATGCACGATCTAAGTAGGCACTGAACACACAGCCTGAACTGCACTGGACTTGCCCCTCCCACATGGGGCAGGTCTCCCTTTCAGACGTCTGGGCTGTGCTCAGGGATGAACTGACTCTGCTACAGGTCCCTGCTCTGCCTGTCCTCCCGCTGGTGAGCATCTTTGTGAACGTTTACCTGATGATGCACATGAGCAGTTGGACCTGGGTCCTATTTGGCATCTGGATGGGGATTGGTAAGTGACTTTCTGGAGTAAAGAGGCCTCTTGGGTAACCGAACCCAATCTTCCTACCACCTCTCCCCTAAACTGTGTCAGCTGCCATAATAGGAGGCCTACTGGGCATTTATAAGTGAGGAGAGTGCCTGCTTTTACTTCTCATCATCTCATTTCCCTTCTAGGATTTGCCATATACTTTGGATATGGGATCCGACACAACTTGGAGGAGGACACTGAGCAACACACCAGCCTCCACCTCCCAACTGCTGGACAAAATCATCCCTGATGCTGAGTCATCTTAACCACAGGAGAGAGATGCTGTGTGGAATCCCTCCATGCCCTGGAGGATCTGCTGGTTCGAGGGGCACTGTGAGCCTCTATGGACTGTGAAGGTGGAATGCATTTACAGCCGTGTATTTATTGCTAGTGGACAAAGTGACTTTAATGTTGCAAATGCTGAAGGAAGCATTTAAAAGCATAATCCGTTCAGTTCAGTCGCTCAGTTGCGTCTGACTCTTTGCGACCCCATGAATCGCAGCACGCCAGGCCTCCCTGTCCATCACCAACTCCCGGAGTTCACTCAAATTCATGTTCATCGAGTCGGGTAATAGACATCCAGAAAAGAGAGTTTTCATGAGAAATGTACAGAAATGTAACCAGAAACCAGAGGAAGAAATAAAATATTAACTTGCACATAAGCAGTGTCTTCTTGTGCCTGTTGCCAGTGAAAACACGTAGATTGTCAGATGAGATGGAAACACAGGTAACCATATATTGTGAAAAGAGCTGTACTTTGGGGGTTTCCCTGGCAGTCCAGTGGTTAAGACTTGCCTTCTAATGCAGGGGGTGCCAGTTCAATCCCTGGTCATGGGGCTAAGATCCCACATGCCTCACGGCCAAAACCCCAAAACATAAAGCAGAAGCAATAAAGACTTTAAAAATGGTCCACATTAAAAAAAAAATCTTAAAAAAAAAAAAAAAAAAAAGAGTTGGACTTTAGGGAATTCCCTGGAGGTCCAGGATTTAGGACCCAGTGCTTTCACGGCCATGGCCAGGGTTCAATCCCTGGTTGGGGAACTCAGATCCTGCAAACTGTGCAGCGTGGCCAAAAAATACGAAAAAAATATATAAATGTGAATTTAAAAAAAGAGTTGCATTTTAAACATGAGAGAGCAAATGGGTTGGAAGCAGAAGGAAAGGAAGAGATACACTGTGCAAACCATAACACAGGAAAGATGCATAGCCATATTAATTCAGATGAAAGAGATTTTAATAAAAAGAGAATAATAATAGATAAATGGAATTACTTTACTGAGAAAGAGAAATGGTCACTTTCATCTCCCTCAGCTGTACTGGGATATATATCACACTGTATAATAAGCACTCTACTTTTCTATCACGGACTGTTAGAGTTAGATAGTAGAGGTGATGAGGAAAAGTTCTTTAATTGAAAAATAAAACCCCTGCATTGCCAGAGGTGAGGAAAGAGGGTAGGAAGTAATGGTTGGTTGATGAATGGTTACGGTTGTGTGAAAGTTGCTCAGTCATGTCTGACTCTTTGCAACCCCATGGGCTTTACAGTCCCTGGAATTCTCCAGGCCAGAATACTGGAGTGGGTAGCCTTTCCCTTCTCCAGGGGATCTTCTTATACCAGGGATCAAACCCAGTTCTCCTGTATTGCAGGCAGATTCTTTACCAGCTGAGCCATAGGGAAGACCACGGTTATGGTAGGGTGGAACTAAAAGATAGGAAGTGAAACTAGAGAAGTAAAAATAAAAAGACGTTACCAAAGAAAATAATGCTTGAAACTGAGATTATGGACACTGAGGACATTGATTATTATGAAGTACCCGACTGTTTGTGGGAATGAGCAGCTGCAGTAGAAAGAAGGAGGGATGGAGGTCAAGAAAATGAGCAGCAAAGTTGTTAAATGAGTTTTTTAAAAAATAGATAGAAGAGGATGAACAGAATCAGGAAAATCCTGCAAGTTCACCATCTTGCAAGTCTACTGAAATACAGGCTGGGAAACAATGGAGAGTGAAACTGTCGGGTGAAACTCTGATGGAGGAGGCTGACATCACCTGATTGCTGCTCTTCCCTTACCGCCGGGGGACAACCAGATATCCCATGTTACCCAGTGTGCTGTAACAGGCAACACAGAACACCGCCCAGAGCACAGTCCTGATGAAAAGCTGAATCAGAGTGTCCTCAAGCCTCCAGATCAACTACAGCTCATCGTGAACATAAGGGACAGATTCACAGTTCGAATGAAAACACAATCAGCCAAAACCAGAATGTTGACAATTCCCCAGGGCAGAAAAATGGTCCAGTATTTATACCAATTAAATAGTATGACTGATAGCCATAAAAAGGAATGCATTTGACTCAGTTCTAATGAGGTGAATGGACGTAGAGCCTTTAATACAAAGTGAAGTAAGTCGGAAAGAGAACAAATATCCTACATTAACGCATATGTATGGAATCCAGAAAGATGGTGGTACTGATGAACCTATCTGTAGGGCAGCAGTAGAGACGCAGACATAGAAACAGACTGTGTCCACAGTGGGGGAAGGAGAGGGTGGGCCGAACTGAGAGAGGAGCATTGAAACATTTCCATTACCAGGTGTAAAGCAGATCGCTAATGGGAAGTTGCTCTATAACCCAGGGAGCTCAGACCCAGTGCTCTGTGACAACCTAGAGGGGTGGATGGGGTGGGAGGTGGGAGAGGAGGCCCAAGAGGGAGGGGACATACGTGCACCTATGGCTGATTCATGGCGATGTATGGAGGAAACCAATAAGCCATTGTAAAGCAATTATCCTCCAATTAAAATTTTTTTTTAAAAAGTGTGTGAAATGGATTCCAGATGAACTGTCTCCAGTGCCCCCTGTTGTTAATGTGGGGAGTGGTGCTCTTTCCTTCTTAGTCTCTGATGCCTATTTCAGTTCCTGGCACAGAGTCGTCTCTATGGCAACGTTAAATGCCTGAACGCTGTCCACTACTTCCTTTGCCTGGCCACACATTTTATGCAGTAGTGACATCATATTGTGGAAACAGTTAAGCTGTGCTGCTCTTGGAACAGAAACACTTCCCCGCTTTATCCTCTTAGGTTCTTTGACCGAAGTCTGCAAAAAAGACACAGAAAAGACAAATTACCAGGAGGAAGGATTATATACAGGAGACAACAGAAGTATAACTTGCTAAATGATCAAAGCTACAGGCTTCTGTACCTAACTTAGTAGAGGCGTGTAGGGAGAAAGGGTTTCATTGAAAGAACAAATGGGTTTCTTTGGGAAAGACAAATAAATTAAGAAACCAGAAATGAGACACTTTATAATAATGTTTGTCTCTACAGGTGTGAGTGGTCTTTCCTGCTTCTTCAGGCTAGAAAACTCTGAGAGAGTGAATTTTTTTTTTAATGTAAATGTCTTTGTTTTAACTTGGAGGATAATTGCCTTACAACTTTGTGTTGGTTCCTGCCATACATCCGCATGAATCAGCCTTGGGTAGACCTGTGTCCCCTCCCTCTCGAGCCTCCCTCCGACCACATCCCACCCCTCTGGGTGTCACAGAGCATCAGGTCTGAGCTCCCTGCGTCATACGGCAAGTTTCCACCGGCCATCTGCTTCACACGTGGTCTCGTGTATGTCTCCATGCTACTCTCTCAATGCGTCCCACCCTCTCCTTCCCCCACGGTGTCCACAATTATTGTCCTAGTTTTACTCACTGTCCTCCTCTCGGGAGCAGCCTCTCCCCAGAGGGGGACTTTCTGGCAGCCGTACTTACCAGAACTTTCTGCTTTGAGTCTGATAAGAGAGGGTCCGAGAAGACTTCTTCCTGCATCCATTGCATCTCCAATGTCTCCTTTGAAAGTAAGCCTCCTGACTACTGAGCCTGTGCTCTGGAGCCCCTGTGCCACAGCTGAAGCCTGTGACCCCAGGGTCCATGCTCCCCAACAAGAGAAGCCTGAGCACCGCGGCTAGAGAGCAGCCCACTCCCCCATCACTGCAAATGGAGAAAGCCCCCGCAGCACGAAGACCCTGCCCAGCCAACAAGAAACACAGAAGTGGCTCAGACGGTCAAGACTCTGCCTGCAATGCGGGAGACCCTGGTGCAAACACTGAGTTGGGAGAATGCCCTGGAGAAAGAAACAGCAACCTACTCCAGTACTCTCTCCTGGAGAATCTGATGAACAGAGGAGCCTGGTGGGCTACAGTCCATGATGTCACAAAGAGTTGGACACGACTGAGCAACTAACACTACACTTTTCCTACCAGCTTTGGGGTTTCAAATGAGTCCTCACTCGACCAACTAAAACTTTCTGGAATAGGTTAAGCCATTTCATCTTGTGTGGCTGTTTGGGTTTTGCTTTATTTTGTTTAGTTTACAATATTATTAATCAACTATACTTCAATGTTAAAAAAAGTTAATGTGAGAGTCAGTCAAGTACTGCATTTATGTCTCCTTTTACTCCCTGACAGCTCAGTTGGTAAAGAATCCTCCTGCAACGCAGGAGACCCCAGTTCGATTCCTGACTCAGGAAGATCCGTTGCAGAATGGATAGGCTACCCACTCCAGTATTCTTGGGTTTCCTTTGTGTCTCAGCTGGTTAAGAATCCACCTGCAATGTGGGAGACCTGGGTTTGATCCCTGGGTTGGGAAGATCCCCTGGAGAAGGAAAAGGCTACCCACTCCAGTATTCTGGCCTGGAGAATCCCATGGGGTCACAAAGAGTCAGACACGACTGAGCGACTTTCACTTCGCTTTGCTGGCTTGTGCCCAGTAGTTTTGCATGTGGGTCACTTGACTCGGGTCAGAATCTAGTCAACACTTCACTAGCATCCTCCAAAGCTGCAACATTCCCCTCTCACTCTTGGGTTTTCCTTCCAGGAGGAGCAGAGCTCCTGATCTCTTGCATTGTTTTCCTTCTCTGTCTCTGTGCTCAGCTCTCCCAGCAAACAGAGCTCCGTGAAGAAGTGGACCAAATCACACCCCCTTTACCCTCTTCCATCCTTTGTGTAAGGCTAGGTGCACATGAGATGCTGGTTCCATGTCTGTGTTGCTTGAATTGACATCAGAGGTTTTAACCTCCCCTTCTCCTGGTTGGGGTCCAGCTGGGCTTGTGTGTCCCCCCACGCTGGGCTGTCTTAGGTCATGTGCAGACAGTCGGGAGTCCAGCAAGAGGACTGGGAGGGAGCAGGGTTATAAGTCGGGTCCCAAGTCTTACAGCTCGCACATCTCATGGTCCTTTATGATCAAATGAGTTCAAGTGTCCATGGAAAGACTCAATAAACAATCTAACAGGAATAAAAGAGTTTTATTTGAGCCAAGCTGAGCACTATAGCCTGGGAGGCAGCCACTTAAATAACTCTGAAGAACTGCTCTGGTTTTCTTTTTTTTTTTTTTGCCCAGCTTCATGGCATGAAGAAGGAGGGGAGGGTGGAAGGTCCTTAGTTCTCAAACCAGGGATCGAACCCATGCCCACTGTAGAGGACATACAGGGTACTGCCAGGGAATTCTCAGAACTGTTCCACTGAAGCGTGGTTTCCAGCACAGTCTTATACCACATCCAAACAGAGAACATGCATCGCACATGACAGGGTGTATTCCTTCAAGGTTTCAAAAGAGATAGACTTAGTATGTAGACAGTGAGATAGCAGGACCCTGGTGTCTGGGAAGGGAACCTTATCTTGGAGGGAGTGTTAATATGGATGCCATTAGAAGGGAGTTACTCGTTCTTATCTTCACTGACGTTACCAAAGAAAATAATGCTTGAAACTGAGATTATGGACACTGAGGACATTGATTATTATGAAGTACCCGACTGTTTGTGGGAATGAGCAGCTGCAGTAGAAAGAAGGAGGGATGGAGGTCAAGAAAATGAGCAGCAAAGTTGTTAAATGAGTTTTTTAAAAAATAGATAGAAGAGGATGAACAGAATCAGGAAAATCCTGCAAGTTCACCATCTTGCAAGTCTACTGAAATACAGGCTGGGAAACAATGGAGAGTGAAACTGTCGGGTGAAACTCTGATGGAGGAGGCTGACATCACCTGATTGCTGCTCTTCCCTTACCGCCGGGGGACAACCAGATATCCCATGTTACCCAGTGTGCTGTAACAGGCAACACAGAACACCGCCCAGAGCACAGTCCTGATGAAAAGCTGAATCAGAGTGTCCTCAAGCCTCCAGATCAACTACAGCTCATCGTGAACATAAGGGACAGATTCACAGTTCGAATGAAAACACAATCAGCCAAAACCAGAATGTTGACAATTCCCCAGGGCAGAAAAATGGTCCAGTATTTATACCAATTAAATAGTATGACTGATAGCCATAAAAAGGAATGCATTTGACTCAGTTCTAATGAGGTGAATGGACGTAGAGCCTTTAATACAAAGTGAAGTAAGTCGGAAAGAGAACAAATATCCTACATTAACGCATATGTATGGAATCCAGAAAGATGGTGGTACTGATGAACCTATCTGTAGGGCAGCAGTAGAGACGCAGACATAGAAACAGACTGTGTCCACAGTGGGGGAAGGAGAGGGTGGGCCGAACTGAGAGAGGAGCATTGAAACATTTCCATTACCAGGTGTAAAGCAGATCGCTAATGGGAAGTTGCTCTATAACCCAGGGAGCTCAGACCCAGTGCTCTGTGACAACCTAGAGGGGTGGATGGGGTGGGAGGTGGGAGAGGAGGCCCAAGAGGGAGGGGACATACGTGCACCTATGGCTGATTCATGGCGATGTATGGAGGAAACCAATAAGCCATTGTAAAGCAATTATCCTCCAATTAAAATTTTTTTTTAAAAAGTGTGTGAAATGGATTCCAGATGAACTGTCTCCAGTGCCCCCTGTTGTTAATGTGGGGAGTGGTGCTCTTTCCTTCTTAGTCTCTGATGCCTATTTCAGTTCCTGGCACAGAGTCGTCTCTATGGCAACGTTAAATGCCTGAACGCTGTCCACTACTTCCTTTGCCTGGCCACACATTTTATGCAGTAGTGACATCATATTGTGGAAACAGTTAAGCTGTGCTGCTCTTGGAACAGAAACACTTCCCCGCTTTATCCTCTTAGGTTCTTTGACCGAAGTCTGCAAAAAAGACACAGAAAAGACAAATTACCAGGAGGAAGGATTATATACAGGAGACAACAGAAGTATAACTTGCTAAATGATCAAAGCTACAGGCTTCTGTACCTAACTTAGTAGAGGCGTGTAGGGAGAAAGGGTTTCATTGAAAGAACAAATGGGTTTCTTTGGGAAAGACAAATAAATTAAGAAACCAGAAATGAGACACTTTATAATAATGTTTGTCTCTACAGGTGTGAGTGGTCTTTCCTGCTTCTTCAGGCTAGAAAACTCTGAGAGAGTGAATTTTTTTTTTAATGTAAATGTCTTTGTTTTAACTTGGAGGATAATTGCCTTACAACTTTGTGTTGGTTCCTGCCATACATCCGCATGAATCAGCCTTGGGTAGACCTGTGTCCCCTCCCTCTCGAGCCTCCCTCCGACCACATCCCACCCCTCTGGGTGTCACAGAGCATCAGGTCTGAGCTCCCTGCGTCATACGGCAAGTTTCCACCGGCCATCTGCTTCACACGTGGTCTCGTGTATGTCTCCATGCTACTCTCTCAATGCGTCCCACCCTCTCCTTCCCCCACGGTGTCCACAATTATTGTCCTAGTTTTACTCACTGTCCTCCTCTCGGGAGCAGCCTCTCCCCAGAGGGGGACTTTCTGGCAGCCGTACTTACCAGAACTTTCTGCTTTGAGTCTGATAAGAGAGGGTCCGAGAAGACTTCTTCCTGCATCCATTGCATCTCCAATGTCTCCTTTGAAAGTAAGCCTCCTGACTACTGAGCCTGTGCTCTGGAGCCCCTGTGCCACAGCTGAAGCCTGTGACCCCAGGGTCCATGCTCCCCAACAAGAGAAGCCTGAGCACCGCGGCTAGAGAGCAGCCCACTCCCCCATCACTGCAAATGGAGAAAGCCCCCGCAGCACGAAGACCCTGCCCAGCCAACAAGAAACACAGAAGTGGCTCAGACGGTCAAGACTCTGCCTGCAATGCGGGAGACCCTGGTGCAAACACTGAGTTGGGAGAATGCCCTGGAGAAAGAAACAGCAACCTACTCCAGTACTCTCTCCTGGAGAATCTGATGAACAGAGGAGCCTGGTGGGCTACAGTCCATGATGTCACAAAGAGTTGGACACGACTGAGCAACTAACACTACACTTTTCCTACCAGCTTTGGGGTTTCAAATGAGTCCTCACTCGACCAACTAAAACTTTCTGGAATAGGTTAAGCCATTTCATCTTGTGTGGCTGTTTGGGTTTTGCTTTATTTTGTTTAGTTTACAATATTATTAATCAACTATACTTCAATGTTAAAAAAAGTTAATGTGAGAGTCAGTCAAGTACTGCATTTATGTCTCCTTTTACTCCCTGACAGCTCAGTTGGTAAAGAATCCTCCTGCAACGCAGGAGACCCCAGTTCGATTCCTGACTCAGGAAGATCCGTTGCAGAATGGATAGGCTACCCACTCCAGTATTCTTGGGTTTCCTTTGTGTCTCAGCTGGTTAAGAATCCACCTGCAATGTGGGAGACCTGGGTTTGATCCCTGGGTTGGGAAGATCCCCTGGAGAAGGAAAAGGCTACCCACTCCAGTATTCTGGCCTGGAGAATCCCATGGGGTCACAAAGAGTCAGACACGACTGAGCGACTTTCACTTCGCTTTGCTGGCTTGTGCCCAGTAGTTTTGCATGTGGGTCACTTGACTCGGGTCAGAATCTAGTCAACACTTCACTAGCATCCTCCAAAGCTGCAACATTCCCCTCTCACTCTTGGGTTTTCCTTCCAGGAGGAGCAGAGCTCCTGATCTCTTGCATTGTTTTCCTTCTCTGTCTCTGTGCTCAGCTCTCCCAGCAAACAGAGCTCCGTGAAGAAGTGGACCAAATCACACCCCCTTTACCCTCTTCCATCCTTTGTGTAAGGCTAGGTGCACATGAGATGCTGGTTCCATGTCTGTGTTGCTTGAATTGACATCAGAGGTTTTAACCTCCCCTTCTCCTGGTTGGGGTCCAGCTGGGCTTGTGTGTCCCCCCACGCTGGGCTGTCTTAGGTCATGTGCAGACAGTCGGGAGTCCAGCAAGAGGACTGGGAGGGAGCAGGGTTATAAGTCGGGTCCCAAGTCTTACAGCTCGCACATCTCATGGTCCTTTATGATCAAATGAGTTCAAGTGTCCATGGAAAGACTCAATAAACAATCTAACAGGAATAAAAGAGTTTTATTTGAGCCAAGCTGAGCACTATAGCCTGGGAGGCAGCCACTTAAATAACTCTGAAGAACTGCTCTGGTTTTCTTTTTTTTTTTTTTGCCCAGCTTCATGGCATGAAGAAGGAGGGGAGGGTGGAAGGTCCTTAGTTCTCAAACCAGGGATCGAACCCATGCCCACTGTAGAGGACATACAGGGTACTGCCAGGGAATTCTCAGAACTGTTCCACTGAAGCGTGGTTTCCAGCACAGTCTTATACCACATCCAAACAGAGAACATGCATCGCACATGACAGGGTGTATTCCTTCAAGGTTTCAAAAGAGATAGACTTAGTATGTAGACAGTGAGATAGCAGGACCCTGGTGTCTGGGAAGGGAACCTTATCTTGGAGGGAGTGTTAATATGGATGCCATTAGAAGGGAGTTACTCGTTCTTATCTTCACACCAGATGCTCTTTACCTCAATGGTTAAAGCAGATGAGCTGTGAGGGTTAGACAGGCTGTTTTAGTTCACGCACAGTTCAAGATGAAGCATATATAAGCAAAATGACTTCCCCATACCTCAATATGTGAACATCTTCTGTATCACAAGCAGATAAAAATCTTAAAACTTTACGGTTTAGCAATTCTACCTCTGAGGATATACCAAAAAGAACTGAAAGTACACTGTGGAAGAGATATTTGTACACCCTTGGTCATAGCAGCATTTTTCACAATAACTAAAACATGAAAGCAACCCAAGTGCCCACTGACCAGATATGTACCAGTAATAGAGTATTACTCCACACTAGAAAGGAAGGGAATTCTAACACATGATGGATGCACCTTGCAGATATCATACGCAGTAAAATAACAGTGACTACACTTGAGAACTATTGTGTGATTCCATTTAAGTGAAGTCTCTAGAGTCATCAGATTCACAGAGACAGAAAGTAGAATGGTGATTGCCAGGAACCGGAAAAGGAAAAAGAAGGAATTATTGTTTAACGGGAACAGAGATTCAGCATTGCCAGGTGAAAAATGTTCTGGAATTTGGTTGCACAAAATATGAATATACCTAACATGACTGAGGGTCTTTCCAGGTGGCACTAGTGGTAAAGAACCCAGGTGCCCATGCAGGAGATGTAGGAGACCTGGATTCAGTCCCTGCGTTGGGAAGATCTCCTGGAGGAGGAAATGGCAACCCACTCCAGTATTCTTGCCTGGAGACTCCCACGGGCAGAGCAGCGTGGCGGGATTGCAAAGAGACGGACACGACTCAGGCAACTTAGCACACACACAAAACATGATTGAACTGGACACTTAACATGAATTAAACAGTAAATTTTGTTATGCCTACTTTACTACAACAAAGAAAACATCTCAGGGCCTTCCCTGATGGTAGAGAATCTGCTGGCCAATGCAGGGAACTCAGGTTCGATCCCTATTCCAGGAAGATTCAATGCGCCTTAGAGCGACTAAACCTGTGCCCTGCAATCCCTGAGCCCGCTCTTAGAGCCAGGAACACTGAGGCCTCAAGGCACAGCTGGTGCAGCCCGCCCACCCCAGAGCCTGTGCTCCACAACCAGAGAAGTCGCAGCCGAGAGAAGGTCCTGCACCGCCACAGAGCAGCCCCCACTCGCTGCAACTAGACAAAGCCTGCGCGCAGCCACAAAGACCAAGCACACCAATCAATAACCTAATTAATTAACAAAAAATCATCTTAACTGCTTAAAAAAAGAAAACCCTCTCAGAACCTCCCCCAAGGGTAACCACAGAGGAGTCAGGGCTGATAGCAACACGGCAGATGGTCCCCGCCTGCCCAGCCCCGTCTCCACCCCACCAACCCAAGGGTGAGGACTGTCTGCTGTGCTCAGGAGTCCCTGCTTCGGTTCTTGGAGAGGTCTCAGCTCCAGCCCTGCACGGCTTACCCTCAGCTTCCCTGACTGACCCAGGTCTCCAGGCTCTGCTCCAAGGATCCAGTAAGTCTCGGGTCACCCTCTTCTGTGGGAGACTGGGCGCTGAGTTCACATCCTCCCAAAGAGACCTCTGCAACCCCAGAGTGCAGGGGTCAGCCTGGCTCCAGCCTGAGGGTGGAGAGACCCGTTTTCCAGATGAAAGTAGAAGGAGCTGGGGACTGTCTGCGTTTGTGTGAGGAGAGGAGGGGCTGGAAGAGATTGGATCAATGTCCAGGGGCTCTTGGACTGGTCTTAGTCTGGTGCTCACACAACCCTAAGATGACCCTCACATAGAGTTTGTGATGCGGGTACCACTGCCTTCAGCCGCCTGTCTCCTTTCTGCTCTCCATCTCCCTGACTGACCCAGGTCTCCAGGCTCTGCTCCAAGGATCCAGTAAGTCTCGGGTCACCCTCTTCTGTGGGAGACTGCGTGCTGAGTTCACATCCTCCTAAAGAGACCTCTGCAACCCCAGAGTGCGTGGGGTCAGCCCGGATCCAGCCTGAGGGTGGAGAGACCCATTTTACAGATGAAAGCAGGAGCTGGGGGCTCTTGTGTTTTGTGTGAGAATCAGTGGTGGGGGGGCAGCGGGAGGGGAGGTTGGATCAGTGCCTGGAGGTTCTTGTGTGTGTGCTAAGTCACTGCAGTGTGTCTGGCTCTTTGCGACCCTATGGACTGTAGCCCGCCAGGCTCCTCTGTCCATGGGATTCTCCAGGTAAGAGTACTGGAGTAGATTGCCATTTCCTCCTCCAGGGGATCTTCCCAACTCAGGGATCGAACCAGAGTCTCCTACGTCTCCTACAATGGCTGCTGCTGCTGCTAAGTTGCTTCAGTCGTGTCCGACTCTATGCGACCCCATAGACAGCAGCCCACCAGGCTCCCCTGTTCCTGGGATTCTCCAGGCAAGAACACTGGAGAGGGTTGCCATGTCCTTCTCCAATGCATAAAAGTGGAAAGTAAAAGTGAAGTTGCAGGCAGGCTATTTATCACTCTTTTTTTTTGGGGGGGGGGGGTGTACTTGTGCTCAAACAATAGTGAAGATTGTCCTTATACAGGGCCTATAATATGCGGGCCACTCACCTCAGTCTCTTGTATACCGCCTGCCTTTTGAATCTATGAGCTCCTCATCTGCTGATACGAGGGAACTGTGAAGGATTTGCGTGTCAGCAGATGCTGGTGTCTGTAGGGGATGATGGTAGGTTGTTGTTCAGTCACTCAGTCATGTCCGTCTCTTCGCGACCCTGTGGACTGTGGCACACCAGGCTTCCCTGGCCTTCACCATCTCCCGAGTTTGCTCAAGTTAATGCTATGTTGATTTATATTAAATCACCTTAGGGTTTGTTACACCCAGCAGCTCTTTGAAGCTGGTCTCTATTACTTATCATTGGCAACAACAACAGCAAAAATGTAGTAAAATATACATGACATAATATTTGCCATCATAACCATTTTTTGAAAAATTCAGCCCCAAAACCCACATGGTTCTCAGTTCCCCCTTGGGGATCTGTGGGTGGGGTAGTTCCCCCACCAGGGATCACATGCAGGTCCATGGCAGTGAAAGTTCTCACTCTGAGCCACTGGCTGCCAGGGATTCCCATCTGCAGCATTTTTAAGTGCACAGTTCATAATGTTAAGTGTATTTACATTGCTGTCCAGCCAATCTGAAGAGCTCTTCTGCATCTTTTAAAATGGAAACTGTGCCCCATGTAACAACACCTCCCCATTTCCCCCTTAACCCCAGCCCCTGGCAAACCACCATTCTACTTTCTGTCTCTGTGGCTCTGACTCCTCTCGATACTTCATGGAAGTGGAATCATACAATATTTGTATATTGGCGAGTGGCTTAAGGGTGGCTCAGATGGTAAAGAATCTGCCTGCAGTGCAGGAGATCTGGGTTGGGAAGATCCCCTGGAGGAGGGCATGGCAACCCACTCCAGTATCCTTGCCTGGAGAACCCCATGGACAGAGGAGTCAGAGGGGTTGCAGAGACGTGACTGAGCAACTGACACGCAGACAAGGGAGTGACAGGAAGCTTTCTCCAAGCCTTCCGGGTCTTCATTACCTTTAGCTCATAAAGAATCCCTGAGCCAAAGTGGCACATTTGGGAAGACGAATTCTCGCCCCTCTCACTTCTCTTCAAGCAAATCTTCGAGTAACCTTGAAATATATAAAAATCTTCTTTACATTTGAAGAAACCAAAGTTCACACAGAGAGAACTTGCTCAGTGTGTCCTTTTACCACCTGCTCCCCACCATCCCTCCATTCCTAAGTGCAATTGAGCTTCCAGGGTCAAGGGCAGATGGACATCATTGATGACTTCATGTCTTGCTTTCTCAGCAGATCGTAGCCCCCTCAACTATGTCTATGATGCTGGGTCAGTATCTACGCCAGTTTGGTCAGAAGCTGGTCCGCAGGAAGCCACAATCCAGGGAGGAACCTAAGAGTTCCGAGACCCGTCGTCCTCTGAACACCCTGGACCTGGTGGTGATAGGTTTGGACAACATGCTGAGAGCTGGCATATACATCCTGATTGGGGGAGTGGCCAAATACGTAGCTGGACCAGCAATCACCCTTTCCTTACTGGTGGCCGGCCTGACTACTGTGTTGTCTGGGCTCTGCTATGTCGAGTTGGCAGCCAGAGTAGAAACACCTGTTTCTGGGTATTTCGCGTCAGCTATGTTACAATGGGACAACTGTACGCCTTCATCACTGGCTGGAACCTCTTACTGTATTTAATTATCGGTGAGACGATGGGGAGCGGGGAGAAGTGGGCCTTAAGATATAGAAAGTAGGAGAGATGAGTGGGGGCTTCACTCACTCATCAGAACCCTGTTATCCACCCTCGGGGCAGGGTTGGGAGAGGGGGAATGGTGGCAGGAAAACTGCACAACCTCATTGCACGCAGGTCTATCCTGCTTTCCTTAAGTGATGGACCGAGAAACCAGAGGAAAGGGAACTGGAGGGAGCGGGTGAGAGGGAGGCAAGTCCCTAGGCTCGTCCCCTGACCGCAGTGAAGTCTGCTCAGCTGTTGCCTTCCTGGATTTTCCCTTACACCTCAACTTAACAATTCAACTCTGATCTCATCCCTCCTACTCCCATTTACCTGTGTTTCTTTGTTTTCCATCACTTCTATCTCCTAGCATATTAAACAGTTGGCCTTTTTGTGAATCACCTGGGTCTCCCCTGTCCACCCCATGAGAAACTCTTTGAGATCAGGTGTTTTTTGCTCACCTCCTGCCCCAAATATCTCACACGGCGCATAACAGACATTCAAATTCTGTCTGCTTGTAAACATTCCTCCTTCTCTTGCTGCAGCCACTGCCTGTATAGCCCGGGCCTGGAGCTCCACCTTTGACAGCCTGATTGGGAACCACATCTCTGAGGCATTAGAGGGAACTTTCTCTCTGCAAATGCCCTACTTCCTGGCCTCGTTTCCAGACTTTCTTGCCCTGGGCCTGGTGCTGCTGCTCACAGGTGAGAGGAGACCAGAGACAGAAAGGGGAGAGCAGGTATGGAGGGGGAGCTGGCCTGGGGGAAGGCTCGAAGGCAGAAGGGTGGGGAATTAGGACTGGGAAAATGGTTTGGAATAAGAAAGAGAGGAAGGGAAGACATTATTTCCTACCCTTGGACTATTGGTAATTTAGATTGGATCATTCTTTGGTGTGGGGTGCTGGCCTATGCATTTCTGCTTTATAAAACATCATTGTTGGGAGAATTCCCTGGTAGTCCAATGGTTAGGACACTGTGCTTTCACTGCTGAAGGTTTGGGTTCAATCCCCGTTCAGGGAACTAAGATCCCACATGCCAAGAGGGGTACCCTCCAAAAAATCATTGTTGGACGTTGAGCAGCATCTGTGATCTTTATGTACCAGATATCAGTGACAGCCAGGCCCCCAAATTGTGACAACTGGAATGTCTCCAGACAGTGCCAATATCCCTTGGGGCACAAAATCATCCCAGCTGGGAGTCACTTACCTAGACCAACAAGTTTCTTCCTCCATACTGAGATCAAAGATTTTTTTTTTAACTGAGAGGAAATCCACATAAATTTACCCACTTTATTATTTTTCCTAGCTTTATTGGGATATAATTCACTTCATGGCAAATAGATGGGGAAAAATTGGAAACAGTGAGAGACTTTATTTTCTTGGGCTACCAAATCACTGTGGATGGTGACTGCAGCCATGAAATTAGAAGGGACTTGCTCCTTGGAAGAAGAGCTATGACAAACCTGGACAGCATATTGAGGAGAAAGCAGAAGCTTAAAAAGCAGAAGCGTCACTGCCGATAAAGGTCTATATAATCAAAGCTGTGGTTTTTCTAGTAGTCATGTACAGATGTGAGAGCTGGACCGTAAATAAGCCTGAGTACCAAAGAATTGATGCTTTTGAAGACTGGAGAAGACTGGTGCTGGAGAAGACTCGAGAATCCCTTGGACTGTAAGGAGATCCAATCAGTCAATCCTAAAGGAAATCAGTCCTGAATATTTATTGGAAGAGCTGATGCTGAAACAGAAGCTCCAATACTTTGGCCACCTGATGAGAAGAACTGACTCATTGGAAAAGACCCGGATGTTGAGAAAGACTGAAGGCAGGAGGAGAAGGGGACAACAGAGGATGAGATGGTTGGATGGCATCGTTGACTCAGTGGACATGAGTTTGAGCAAACTGTGGGAGATAGTGAAGGACAGGGGAGCCTGGCGTGCTGTAGTCCATGGGGTCGCAAAGAGTCAGACATGACTGAGTGACTGAACAACAACAGCTGACAAACAGCACTGTAAAAGTTTAACATGATTTGATAGGCATGGACATTGTGAGCTGATGGTCAGAGCAAGAAAATATCCATCAGCAGGTGTCCAATTCAGCGGCACTTAGTACTTTCCCAGTGCTGTGAAACCACCACCCCATCCAGTATCAAACATTTTCATCACAGCGAAAGGAAACCCTGTACCCACTGAGCAGTCACTGCCCTCTGTCCACGACCACCAGCCACCAGCCCTGGGCAGCCACTAGTCTGCTTTCTGTCTCTCTGGATTTGGTTACTTATTTCTCTAGCCTCACTGCAATGCATGGGGAACTTCCCAGACGGGGGATTGAACCTACGCTCCCTGTAGTGGAAGCTCAGAGTCTTAACCAATGGACCACCAGGGGGGTCCTGGATTTAGTTATTTTGTTGTCTCATTTTCCATTTTTCCCACAGGACTACTGGCTCTGAGAGTTTATGAGTCATCCGTGATTCACAAAGTGTTCACAGGCTTGAACCTTTTGGTTCTCAGCTTCATCATCGTCTCTGGCTTCATTAAGGGAGACCTGGACAACTGGAAGCTCACGGAACAGGACTACCAATTGGCTGCAGCTGGGTCTGATCCCTACAGGTTAGGAGGGTACCCTTGGTTGTAGTAATGCGTGTGTGTGTGGTGTGCAGAGCTGGGAACATGGTGGGAACTAATGAGACCTGGGGTGATGGTCCAAGTGTGGGGGTCCCTGGAGCCCAGGACCTGTGGTACTAAGGGGCCCAGTAGAGATGGCCAAACACACCTCACCCACGTTCCTCTTCTTTGCTTCTCTCACCATAGCTTGGGCCTTCTGGGATCTGGAGGGTTTGTGCCTTTTGCTTTTGATGGAATTCTCCAGGGAGCAGCTACATGTTTCTACGCATTTGTTGGTTTTGCTCACATTGTCAGTGCAGGTAACATGGGCATGGTTTGTCCAATCGGGGTTTGGGAACAGAAGGGGCTGCTCTTGGACACAGAGGTGGGTAGAAGGTTAGGCTGCTTCTAAAACTTGAAGAGTAAAGTGGGTTTTGTGATTTCACCCCAGTGAAACCCCAGTGACCCAATGCCTCCTCCCATCCTGCAGGGAGAAAAGCCAGCAATCCTCAGTGGTCCATCCCCTTGGCTGTCGTGATCTCCTTCTTCATCTGCTTTTTGGTGTGCTTTGGCGTCTCGGCGGCCCTCACCCTCATGGTGCCCTACTACCTGATTCAGCTCGAGAGCCCCTTGCCTCAGGCTTTCGTCTATGTTGGGTGGGAGCCTGCCAAATATGTCGTGGCTGTTGGCACCCTCTGCATTCTTTTATACAGGTCAGTCTCGTGGTTTTCTCTTCATCTACTGTCAGATGCTTGTGTATCCCCAGCCCTCGGGACTGAGAGACGAGAGAGAAAGACATCTTCCCCAAGTAGACCAGGGAGCAAAACCCCGGTCTCTCCTGCGTCTGCCCTTTCTCACACATTCCCATTTTCCCTTCCAGCCTGCTGAGTATTATGTTTATCATGGCTCAGTTGACCTATGCAATGGCAGAGGATGGGCTCCTTTTCCGGGGACTTGCCTGGATCCCTGCCCCCACCAATGCCCCCACCGATGACCCCACCGATGCCCGCATCATTGTCCGCAACATTACCCCCATAGGAACCCCCATCATGGCCATCGTGGTTCCTGGAACTCTTGCAGGTAAATAGACAAAACTCGCCCTTTTAAAGTCATGCTTCTTAACTTGCATATTTCCAGTGGTTTCTCACTCTCCCCCCACTGTCTTTGCCCCCTCATCCCAGCGGTCATGGCGTTACTCTTCGACTTCACTGACCTGGTGGACCTCATGTCACTTCGGTCCCTGCTCGCTTACTCCCTGGTGACATATTCTGTCCTTGTCCTCAGGTGAGACCCCATGGCACCTGGACTGGGGGGGCGGTCTTCGACTTGTGAGGGTTGATGGGGAGGGAATCATACCTTCATGCTGCCTCCTCAATGTCCTGCTACCATTGATTGGGGAAACAGAGGCATTAGACAGGCTGATGTTGGATCAGCAGTAGGGGCTGTTACTAATATTGCTTTAATATTTCTAATTCAGGTATCAACCAGCCCAGAATGGAAGCAAGGAGAAAAGAGAGGAAACTGAGACAAAACCTGAAGCTGAAGGAGGTCCTTTGGAATCTGAACCTGAAGCAGGAATCTCAGGCATTCTAAAGAGTCTGTGGTTCCCTCCCAGCACCACCCCCACCCGGAAATCTGGCCAGATTGTCTATGGATGTGCCTCCCTGCTTGGTGAGCAGTGGGATTTCTCCTTGGTTATATTCTGAAATTGACAGGATGGTACTGGAGTGTGTATTTTGTCAGTTGAGGAGTCCTGGAGATATGATGGCCCCTCCTGATGTGGGCAGCCTGGGGAGGGGTGTGACCCCAGGTCCTGACATCTTTGTCTTCTGAGTCCAGCCTGTTCTCCTCCTCCTTGACCCTTGCAGTTCTCCTGCTGATAATCCTGAGCCTGATCCTGTACTGGTGGTCCAGCCAGGTGTTCTCTGGAGACCCCGGGCTCACAACAGCGGCTGTGCTGCTGCTGCTGCTCATCACTGGGGTCACGGTCATCATCTGGAGGCAGCCCCAGGACCTCGCTCCTCTTGAACCTACATTCAGGGTAGGTGACCTTATGGGTCCAAAGTGTCCTCCTTGAGTGAAGGTCTGCGTGCTTTAGGTCTAAACATCCTTTGCTGGACAAGCAATGAGGGGATTTGCTGATGAATTCTTCCCTGATCCACACTCAGTGCTTTGCAAACTCAGTCTCACTAAGCACTGAGCACATGGTCTGAGTAGAACTGGAGTCTTCCTGCCCACATGGGGTAGGGTCTCCCTTTCAGACATCTGGGGTGTGTTCAGGAATGAACTGACTTTACCCACAGGTCCCTGCTTTGCCTGCCCTCTTCCTGATGAACACCTTTGTGAATGTTTACTTAATGATACAGATGACCACTCAGACCTGGGCCCAATTTGGCATCTGGATGGCGATTGGTGAGTGGTTTTCTGGGATAAAGAGGCTTCTTGAGTGATGGAGCCCAATATTCTTCCTACTACCTCTCTCCTAGGCTGTGTCAGACACCATGATAGGAGCCCTATTGGGCATTTGTAAATGAGGAGAGCACCTACTTTCCCTTCTCTCTGTCTCATTTCCCTCCTAGGATTTGCCATATACTTTGGATATGGGATCCGACACAGCCTGGAGGAGAACAATGATCAACAGCCAGCAGCCTCCACTTCTCAGACTTAACAGAAACATGCCTAGTGATGAACTGTCTTAACTACAGGACGTGGGTGCTGTGTGGAATCCCTCCATGCACTGGAAGATCTGCTGGTTCGAGGGGCACTGTGAGCCTCTATGGACTGTGAAGGCGGAATGCATTTACAGCCGTGTATTTATTGCTAGTGGACAAAGTGACTTTAATGCTGTAAATGCTGGCGGAAACATTTAAAAGCATAATACACATCCAGAAAAGTGAATTTTCATGAAAAAAATGTACAAAAATATAACCAGAAGCCAGAGGAAGAAATAAAATGTTAACTTGAACATAAGCAATGCCTCCTTGTGCCTGTTTCCAGTAACCATATATTGTGAAAGAAAGTGAAAGTCACTCAGTTGTTTCCAACTCTTTGTGACCCTATGGACTATACAGTCCATGGAACTCTCCAGGCCAGAATACTGGAGTGGTCAGCCTTTCCCTTCTCCAGGGGATCTTCCCAACCTACGGATCGAACCCAGGTCTCCCACATTGCAGGCAGATTCTTTACCAGTTGAGCTACCAGGGAAGCCCACCACACTGGAGTGGGTAGCCTGTCCCTTCTCCAGCGGATCTTCCTGAGCCAGGTATCGAACTGGGGTCTCCTGCATGGCAGGCGGATTCTTCACCAACTGAGCTACCAGGGAAGCCCATATTATGACAAGAGTTGCACTTTAGGGGGCTTTCCTGGCTGGCCAGTGGTTAAGACCTGGCCTTCCTACGCAGGGGGTGCCTGTTTGATCCCTGGTTGTGGAACTAAAATCCCACATGCCTCATGGCCAAAAACGCAGAACATAAAATGGAAGCAATAAAGACTTTAACAGTGGTCCGCATAAAAAAACATATATATTAAAAACAAAAGAAAAAGCGTATGACAAGAGTTGCACTTTAGGGGGCTTTCCTGGCCGGCCAGTGGTTAAGACCTGGCCTTCCTACGCAGGGGGTGCCTGTTTGATGCCTGGTTGTGGAACTAAAATCCCACATACCTCATGGCCAAAAAAGCAGAACATAAAATGGAAGCAATAAAGACTTTAAAAATGGTCCACATAAAAAAATATACATGAAAATCAAAAGAAAAAGCATTACACTTAGGGTATCCCTGGAGGTCCAGGAGTTAGGACTCTGCACTTTCACTGCCATGGCCAGGGTTCAGTTCCCAGTCAGGGAACTAAGATTCTAAAAACTGTGCACTGTGGCCAAAAAACAAGAAAAAGAGATTAAAAATGAATTTAAAAGAAAGAATTTCACTTTTTAAAAGAAAATTGAAAATCTAATCAGCTTTATTGAACAACTCATGACTTTAAACATGTTCTCATACTCCTTTTTTTTCTGACAGAGCTTATAAAGTGTCCATATTATTTTTTCTTTAAATATTTGATAGAATTTAAGCAGAGAAGGATTTGTAATTACAAATTCCTGTTCCTGTTATATGGCAACTCAAATCTTTCTTTAGAAAAAAGAGCTGCAATTTAAACATGAGAAAAGAGATAGGTAGAAGTAGAAGGAAAGNCTGAGCTTTGCTTTGTGGGAGGATTTGTAATTACAAATTCCTGTTCCTGTTATATGGCAACTCAAATCTTTCTTTAGAAAAAAGAGCTGCAATTTAAATATGAGAAAAGAGATAGGTTGCAAGTAGAAGGAAAAGAACAGATACATCATGCAAAGAGTAACACAGAAAGCTAGCATAGCAGTATTAATATCAGACAAAGTAGATTTTAAGAAAAAGAGCATAATAACAGATAAAGTGGGTTATTTTACAGTGAGAAAGACAGTTGGTCATTTTCATCTTTTCCTCCAGCTTCACTGAGATATAGAATCCCACTGTGTACTAAACACTTTACTCTTCTGTCACAGACCCTGAGAGTTACACAGTAGAGTGGATGAGGACAAGATCTTAATTGAAAATGACAACAACAGCAACAAACCTCCTGCATTGCCAGAGGGGGGTGAAGGGGATGGGAAGCGGTGGTTCATTGATAAATGGTTACAGCTGAGTGGAGTTAAAAGATGGGACGTGAAACGGGGAAGTCAAAATAAGAAGGTGTTGCTGCAAACAGAATGCTTGAAATTGAGATTATACACTTTGAAGATGTTGGTAATAATGAAGTGGAGGACTGTTTGTGGGAACGAGCAACTGAAGTACAGTGAAGGAGAGCTGGAGGTCAAGATATTGAGTAGCAAAAAGTTATTCAGTTCAGTTCAGTCGCTCAGTCATGCCCGACTCTTTGCGACCCCATGGACTGCAGCATGCCAGGCCTCCCTGTCCATCATCAACTCCCGGAGTTTACTCAAACTCATGTCCATCGAGTTGGTGATGCCATCCAACCATCTCATCCTTTGTCATCCCCTTCTCCTCCTGCCTTCAATCTTTCCCAGCATCAAAGTCTTTTCAAATGAGTCAGTTCTTCACATCAGGTGGCCAAAGT
Source organism: Kobus ellipsiprymnus (assembly GCA_006410655.1). NCBI lineage: Eukaryota > Metazoa > Chordata > Mammalia > Artiodactyla > Bovidae > Kobus > Kobus ellipsiprymnus. The sequence continues at coordinate 267,834 of SJYR01002634.1, read as the reverse complement.
ATTGTCATTAAAACAAACCAAAGTTATTACATGAATTTAAAAATAGAGGAGGATGAACGGAATTAGGCAAAGTCACTGTCTTGCAAGTTCTAATGAAATCAGATTTAGGACACAATTAATGTGACTGATTCTGTCAGGTGAAACTCTGATGGAGGAGGCTGACATCACCTGATTGCTGCTCTTCCCTTACCGCTGGGGGACAACCAGATATCCCATGCTACCCAGTGTGCTGTAACAGGCAACACAGAACACTGCCTGGAATACAGTCCTGATGAAAAGCTGAATCAGAAAGTCCTCAAGCCTCTGGATCAACCACAGCTCATCATGAACATAAGGGACAGACTCACATTTCAACTGAAAACACAATCAACCAAAACCAGCATGTTGACAATTCTCCAGGGCAGAAGAATGGTCCCCTTTTTTATACCAATTAAATGATATGACCCACAGCCATAAAAAGGAACGCATTTGACTCAGTTCTAATGAGGTGGATGAACTTAGAGCCTTTAATACAGAGTGAAGTAAGAAAGAGAACAAATGTCATATATTAACACATATGTATGGAATCTAGAAAGATGGTTCTTATAGACATACCTGTAGGGCAGCAATAGAGAACAGACTTGTAGACACAGTGGGGGAAGGAGAGGGTGGGACGAATTGAGAGAGGAGCATTGAAATATATCCATTACCATGTGTAAAACTGACAGCTAATGGGAAGTTGGTCTATAACACACGGAGCTCAGACCCAGTGCTCTGTGACAGCCTAGAGGGGTGGGATGGCGTGGGAGGTGAGGAAGGAGGCTCAAGAGGGAGGGGACATACGTGTACCCCTGGCTGATTCATGGTGATGTATGGCGGAAACCAACATAATATTGTAAAGCAATTGTCTTCCAATTAAAATAAATAAATTTAAATATAATTAAATAAATAGATGATATGACCCAAAGTGAAGAACCAATACAGGCATATCTCAGAGATGTTGCTAGTTTGGTTTTAGACAGCCACAATAAAGAGAACACTGTAATAAAGAGAGTCACACAAGTTTTAGTTTTCCAGGGCATGTAAAAGTTATGTTTACACTACAGTGTAGCCTATTCAGTGTGCAAAGCATTCTGTCCAAAAGGGCAACGTACACTCCCTAATTGAAAAGCACTTGGAACTTCATTGGTGGCCCAGTGCCTAAGCCTCTGCACTCACAATGCAAGGACCCCAGGTTCGATCCCTGGTCAGGGAACTAGATCCCACATGTCCCAATCTTTTCAAGATCAAAGATCCCGAATGCCACAAGTAAGACTCAGGACAGCCAAAAAAGAAAAAAGCTAACAACCAGCTGATAACCTAGGGTTGCAGCAAACCTTCAATTTGTAAAAAATGCAGTATCTTCAAAGGGCAGAAAAGGGAGGTGTGCCTGTCCACGCGTATGTGTTGCTCAGTTGCGGTGTCACGTCCCACTCTGTGATTCCAGGGGCTGTACTCCTCCAGGCTCCTCCAGGCTTCTCTGTCCTCACTATCTGCCAGAGTTTGCTCAAATTCATGTCCACTGAACATATACACGTGTATGTATGTATACATATTAAAATTTGTATATGTATAATTAACTGGAGAAGGAAATGTCAACCTACTCTTGTAATCGTGCCTGGGAAATCCCACGGACGGGGGAGCCTGGTGGGTGATCACAGTCCACGGGGGTTGCAGAGAGTCAGACATGACTGAGCACGCATGAAAACATGCACAGTAGAAAGAGGAACATGAAACCTGTTTGAATGGTTGCCTCTGGTGGGAAAGAGAATGAAAGAAGCTGGAATTCTCTTAGGCCACCTCCTGTGCAGGGTCACGACTAAGAGGGAACTTGGGCGTGGGGAGTACACATTGAGGAGAGGGCTGGAAAACGGGGAGGTGAAGCCTCTTTTCTGAAGCTCTTGTGTGGATTAGAAGTGACAAAATCTCAGCACATCAACTATACTTCACCACCCACCCCGCAAAAAAAAAAAACACACACACACAAAAATTAACCCCAAAACTTCAGCACTGTCGACACACAAATGTAGGATGCCCTTGTGAGACAGCTGTGCAGGGCTATCAGTGTCTGCCTGTAAGAGTGTCACGCTCAGGTCTGACACATGCTACAAAGAAGACTGCATCAGCAACTCAATGGACATGAATTTGAGCAACCTCTTGGAGATAGGGGAGGACTCTGGGAGGTAGTGGAGACAGAGGAGCCTGGCGGGCTACAGACCATGGGGTCGCAGAGAGTTGGACATGACTGAGCAACTGGACAACAGCAAGTGCAAAATCCTACAGGTTCATGTCAAAGTACACGATTTATGGATCACGCCTTACTGTATTCATAAATGCTGAACATGCACGGAGAGGGGTTAGTAGGAAGGAATCAGGAGCCTGAGAACTCTTTGGAAGATTTTATGGTGTTGCCATTGTCTTTGGGGTGGGGGTGGGGGGCATGCCCTGCAGCTTGTGGGATCTTAGTTCCCCAACCAGGATCAAGCCTCGGCCCCTTGCAGGAGAAGCTGGGAGTCCTAACCTCTGGACCATCAGGGAAGTCCCTTCCATGATCTTAAGAAAAGTAGAGGGAGAAGGGGGTAAAAAAGAACAAAAGAGAAAAGAAACAGAAAAGTTGGGAGACTGGAGATATTTGGGTTGTCATCGGATATAAAATAATCGGGGAGGTGACCAAAGTGTAGGAAGTAGAAAAACAAGCCAACAGTGACTAATTTTTTAAAAACATTTGTCCATTTATTTGGCTGTGCTGGGTCTTGGTTGTGGCGTATGGGACCTAGTTCCCTGACCAGGGATTGAACCCAGGCCCCCTGCATTGGGAGCACATCGTTTTAGCCACTGGACCACCAGTGAAGTCTCATGACTAAATCTTATTAGCTGAACAATACTGAAGAAAATTAAAAAAACAGAAAGAAAATCAAAACAAAGAAGCAGGAAAAAAGAAGGTAACTGTCTTTACTAGTCTTATTATGTATTTATTTTTTATCAAGGTATAAATTATGCAAAATAAAATACACAGATTTTATTTAAAATTTGTTTCTCCAGTTTTATTGAGATGTAATTGACATATAACATTGTATAAGTTTAAAGTGTACGGCATGGTGACTGGATATAATTATATATGACAAAATGATTCCTGCCATGGCATTGTTTAACATCTCCATCTCATCACACAATTCTCGTTTCTTTTTTGTGATGAGGACATTTCCCCCCATCTATTTGCCATGAAGTGATGGGGCTGGATGTCATGATCTTAGCTTTTTGAATGTTGAGTTTGAAGCCACCTGTTTCACTTTCTTCTTTCACCTTCATCAAGAGGTTTTTTAGTTCCTCTTTGCTTTCTGCCATAAGGGGGGTGTCATCTGCACATCTGAGGTTGTTGATACTTCTCCCAGCAATCTTGATTCCAGCTTGGAATGGGAATCATGACAAATCATAACATGTGACTTTCTGGGCCTAGCTTCTCTCCGAGGTTTGCGGAGAAAAAAAAAAAAAGAGCCCAAAGAATTAGAATTGAGGTTTGTAGAGACAGCTCAGGATTCTACAATGGGATTGAGGCAGTATATATTTGGGTCTTGGCAGCAGCCAAAATGGACCATTTTGTGGCCCAGAGAATGGTCTGTGAGAGCCTTCAGGGCAGGCTGTATGCTGAGCTGGAAGGAAGGTATCAGAGGATCTGCACAAATAGGGATTCATGGGAGGCTCCAGAGAGGACCTTGGAGGTGCAGCCACATTCTCCTTGGCGGAGCCGATCCTGACCATGACCTCAGCGAATCGCTGTAGAACTTCTTGCTGTTCTGATGGGAAATCCTCATCTTTGGCTTTCTTGCTTTTCATTCTACGATTCTTGAACCAATCTTGAGGAGAGGATTTCAGAAGCATTTTTATTTTACTCAGTCATTTAATTGATGTTTCTAGCTGAGGATGGCTCTGGTTCCACATCTTGGCTTGTGGAACCCCTGCCAACCTATGGCCAGGGAGAAGCAGGAGTGAGGCTGTGGGCACAGAAAGTGAGGCAGGGATCTGAGCCCCCAGAGCAAGATATTTGCTGCTGTTGTCCAGCCCCTAAGTCGTGTCGCACTCTTTGGACCCCATGGATTGCAGCACCAGGCTCCCCTGTCCTGCACTATCTCCTGGAGTTGGCTCAAACTCATGTCCATTCAGCCTGTGATGTCACCCAACCATCTCTGTCACCCCGTTCTCCTCTTGTCCTCAATCTTTCCCAGCATCAGGGTCTTTTCCAATGCGTCTACTCTTTGCATCAGGTGGCCAAAGTATTGGAGCTTCCATTTCAGCATCAGTCCTGATAAATATTCAGGGTTGATCTCCTTTAAGATTGACTGGTTTGAGCTCTTTGCTGTCAAAGGAACTCTCAAGAGTCTTCTCCAGCACACAGTTCAAAAGCATCCATTCTTAGGTTCTCAGCCTTATTTACGGCCCAGTTCTATCATCACTACATGATTTCTGGAAAAACTATAGCTTAAACTATAAGGTAAGGCAAGGTATGGGAAAGCAAAGTGGTCAGCACTAGGGGGTGCCATGGCACGGATATCTGTACACAGTCCACCACTGGGCCAAATCTGACCATCACTTATTTTTGCTTTTTGTTTTGTTTTGTTTTAAACTGCCTGGGAAAATTGTACTTGAAAATGTAAAGTTGAAAAAAAAAAAAACATGTAAACTTAAAAGTTATATTCTAAAACAAAAGGATTTGAGTCAGATTATGAAGGACCTTAAAGGCTAAGTGACAAACAAATTTTTTACAAAGACGTTTTGATATGGACCATATTTAAAGTCTTCATTGAATTTGTTACAATATTTCTTCTTTTTTCTTTTTCTTTTTTTCTTCTTCTGTTTTATGTTTTGGTTTTTGGCCCCAAGGCCTGTGGGATATTAGGCTCCTGACCAGATTGAATCTGCACCCTCGGCATTGGAAGGTGAAGTCTTAAGCATTGGACAACCAAGGAAATCCCTTTTTAAAAAATATATATATATATTTTTTGCTGCACCACTCAGCCTGCATGATATTACTTCCCTGACCAGGGGTGGAATTCACGCACCCTGCAGTGGAAAGTGGAGTCTTAACCACCGGACTGTCCCTAAACAAATTTTTTTTTCCCCAAAACAAACTTTTTAAGCAAAAACATTGATAACTGATCTGACGGCATGTTCCAAGGTTGACTGGAGATGAACTGATGGTAAGGAGTGCTTTGCCGAGGCCACTAAGTTAGATAAGAAAAGTGTTTACACAATCTAGGACAAAGCATTGACCTTGAAAGGAAGACAAGGGGCAGAATTCAGGAAATACTGCTAAAGAGATTGTGAAAAGAGTATTGGTGAAGGGTAGGAGAAGGCAATGGCACCCCACTCCAGTCCTCTTGTCTGGAAAATCCCATGGACGGGGGAGCCTGGTAGGCTGCAGTCCAAGGGGTCGAGAACAGTCAGACACGACTGAGCGACTTCACTTTCACTTTTCACTTTCATCTATTGGAGAAGGAAATGGCAACCCACTGCAGTGTTCTTGCCTGGAGAATCCCTAAGATGGGGGAGCCTGGTAGGCTGCCGTCTATGGGGTCACACAGAGTTGGACACGACTGAAGTGACTTAGCAGCAGCAGGGAATACGTGAACCGTGAACTTCCTGATGTTCAAGCTGGTTTTAGAAAAGGCAGAGGAACCAGAGATCAAATTGCCAACATCCACTGGATCATGGAAAAAGCAAGAGAGTTCCAGAAAAACATCTATTTCTGCTTTATTGACTATGCCAAAGCCTTTGACTGTGTGGATCACAAACTGTGGAAAATTCTTCAAGAGATGGGAATACCAGACCACCTGACCTGCCTCTTCAGAAATCTGTATGCAGGTCAAGAAGCAACAGTTAGAACTGGACATGGCATAACAGACTAGTTCCAAATAGGAAAAGGAGTACGTCAAGGGTATATATTGTCAACCTGCTTATTTAACTTCTATGCCGAGTACATCATGAGAAACATTGGACTGGAAGAAACACAAGCTGGAATCAAGATTGCTGGGAGAAATATCAATAACCTCAGATATGCAGATGACACCACCCTTATGGCAGAAAGTGAAGAGGAACTCAAAAGCCTCTTGATGAAAGTGAAAGTGGAGAGTGAAAAAGTTGGCTTAAAGCTCGACATTCAGAAAATGAAGGTCATGGCATCTGGTCCCATCCCCATCACTTCATGGGAAATAGATGGGGAAACAGTGGAAACAGTGTCAGACTGTATTTTTGTGGGCTCCAAAATCACTGCAGATGGTGACTGCAGCCATGAAATTAAAGGACACTTACTCTTTGGAAGAAAAGTTATGACCAACCTAGATAGCATATTCAAAAGCAGAGACATTACTTTG